>CM051027.1:63013330-63450830 GCA_027627225.1 Congeria kusceri
GAATTAAAATAATAACTTACTTATTAACACCAGTACACAGACCAATTTGATGTCAGTTCAACTTTGGGTATCAGTGATTGACATATTGTTCTGTATTGTTGTTTTCAAAAATGTTTGACATATTTTTGCAACGAACTCCATAAGCAATGATAAACCCTTACAGGTTCGAAACTAGTACATACAGTGACACTCTATAGTTTCAACACTCGACGAAAACTCCCTAAATATCATCATAATGCCACCATATAAATGTATCAAACTAAGTAGATTATTATAGCTTTGCGGGCCCGTCTAGCTCAGTTGGTAGAGCGCTATACTCTCAATCAAGAGTACTAAAAAACCTTTTAGTTGTTTTGCGTAAAAACTTACTAATAATTTTGAGTCATACTTTCCAAATGTACTCTTACAGAAAGGGAAATTTCTATGTTATATAGGAATACACATTGTTAACATTAAGAACCATTCACCTATCAACATTGTCACATTAAATTATAAATACCTGTACAACCTTTTAGTTGATTCGTGTTAAAACTTTCTAATAATCACACCAATTTTGAATCAAAACAGTGTAGAAGTATTTTTCAATTCAGGAGAAATAATAAATCAGCTTCAAAAATCAAAAATCATACCTGAGTTTCCAAAATCCCAATTCAGATGTACAAGTCAGTCCACAAGTTACATTATTAAATGATACTGAATAAGTTACTAACTAAACAGTCCAAAAACTACAGAAAATAATTAACCCTTACAGGCACGAGATCACATGATATAAATCCTATATTGTGATTGCTTGTTTACAACATGAATGTTAGCTATTTATTGTTGTTTACATCTTTTTCCTAACTGTTTCCCAAGACAGACAGTGGAAAATTTTACTGCTGCACATATAGGTCAAAGCAGGCTATACATATATTACTATGTGTAAAGATGCTGATCTAAATAGAAGTAGCATGTTGACTCATAGTGATGTATTGATTTTTCTGATAAGCAGTCTCCACTATCTGGGTTATATCTATCAACTAAAGGGAAATAACACATTTATAGCACTTATCTTCCTGATACTGCATTTACCTCCCTTTACCAGGTGAGTTACTTAGGAATAGATGTATTTGGGACAATAACACTGGTGTTCCTGGTCCGATTGGGCCCATTTTCAAACTCGTCCAATATTTTATGGTCATACACAAACTGTGCAATTAAGATTTAATTTTAAATGTAGTCTTTATCGCGATAACGGTCCAAATTGTTGACGGCACACTGTCGACGGACGAGGGACGATAGACGACGCCGGAGCGGTCCCCTATACCAATAGCTCACCGAGCACTTCGTGCTCAGGTGAGCTAAAACAGTTCAAGTGACCTACTAATTGGTTTTTAAATGTACAGATTTGACAAAACTCAACAATTTATGTAAAGCAATAAATTAATATGTTAAATTTATGTACGGGAAGATACCATTCAGTAATATTCGAAATTGGCTAAACTTATCGATATTATATCATTTGAAACATTCAATAACAAGAATGCATACATGTGTTCAATTTTACGATATCCAGTTTAATTTTAAGCATAAGAATATACTGTAGCTCTATGACTTTTTTAATTAAAAAAACACTAAAACTAATTGTGCAGGAGTAGATGACGTTATTGTTGCATAAAAATCAAGTTACCAATGTGATGTTAAAAAAAACCAGACATTGATCACCATTAGTTGATATTTTTATATGTTTGCCATGTGTTTACTATAAAAGTACCAATTGTCAAATACAAATATTTACTTAACAATATGTTTGATTTTAATGCTGTAATTCTACACTACTGAACTAGAAAAATGAATTGCTCAAATAGTCTCTGTACGAAGAATCCGTCGTTGGCCAATTGTAAACCTGTACATCGGGCTGTTTGGCATCAGTGTCACATGGTCTGCCAAAAATTTCACTCCTGTCCATACCGATATTGTGCAGAGCTATATAAGTGGCAATTATTTTCGAACAGTGTTCAGGCTGAGAGCAAAGTCCATAGCTTAAACAAGGAAATCTCTACAAAAGTTTGATCGATCACAACGTGTGTGCGGCACAATGAAGCACTGAATCTCTCCTGCAAATACAATTAGTATTCAAACACACACATATAGTAAAAGACAATGTCTTAATAATGTTATGCTCTGTTACTTTATATAATGTTTCACAGATATGTTGCCCATAAATTTTGATACTGATTTACATGCATAAAACTAGATGGAAACAGCAGATCTGAATTTGCCACTGATGTAATTAATGTATTATGCACTCAACATGTTCAGAAACAAACAGACTGATAAATCTTTAAATAAACAGCGCTTGACTATACAACTACTTTTTCAGAGTTATGGGCCTTTTGACCTTGACGCCACCCACCCCATACGTGATCCCAAGCGAGGATTCAATAAAAGGTATCTATGTATGGAGTTCCATTCAAATATCTCAATGCTTTATCAAAGTATTGAGATAAAACCTTTATTTTTTTTTTATTTTTAGCAACCTTGACATTGACCCACCCATATGCAATACCAAGTGAGGTCTCGATACAAGGTGTCTATGACTTACGTTTCATTAAAATATATAAAAGCGTTATCAAGTTATTGAGCGGGAACTGTTTTTCTATTTTTAGTAACAGTGACATTGACCCCACCCACCCAATATACAATCCCAAATGAGGCCTCGCTATATGCTATCTATGTATGTTGTTTCATTACAATAGCTCAATACGTAATTGAGTTATAGACATAAGGAATTGTTACACGCAAACCTTAACCTGACTTTTTTTAAGAATAAAAAAGGGGCATAACTCTGCCAAAATACTGGTAACAGTTATGGACCTTGGTCAGTGACCTCACGTAATGACCCAAACACATGTGTGAAGTTTCAATTAAATATTTGTAGCAGATACAGATATATGGTCTTGTTGCACGCTAACCTAACCAGAGCATTACGTCGACGCCGATGAACGGGTGAGTAGTACAGTTCGAACTATTCAGTGAATAGTCCAGCTTAAAATGCTTACATTCTAGATTAATTTCGAACAATTTTACTTTCAAACAATAATCTGGGTTTGATAAACACACATGCCACCAGTTGGTGCTGAATAGCCCATTTCTTAGTCCAAATTAGGTCAAAGTGAGGTTAGGTGATGTGGATGGTTGGGAAATGTCATAAGTAATGTTCAACGGTGTAAATATCCAAGTGTTGTAGTAAGTGGTTTTGGTGCTAGACAAAACGGTAAAACTTAGTTAACCAGCAAATGGCACTTTTGAATTCTTATAAGTCCATATTATGTAAAGGTCAAGGTCAATTTGAGGTTGGGTGATAGGGGTGGATTTGGGATGGTCATAAGCATCAACTGTGTACGTATCCAAGTGTTGCAGCAAGCTGTGTTGGTACTAGACGAAACAGTAAAATCTAGTTAACCAAGAAACAGCCATTTTGAATTATTCTAAGTGCACATTAGGTCAAGGTCAAATTGAGATTGGGTGGATAGGAAATGGTCATAAGCAACAACTGTGTACGTATCCAAGTGGTGTAGTAAGCAGTGTTGGTGCTAGACGAAACGGTAAAATCTACAGTGAGGTCGCCAATAACGGATCGCTTAATAGATTATTAATGCTACTTTTATAAGCAAAGCCAAACACTGTAGTTTTTTTTTGCGGTAACAAGTACATTTATTTTCCTTTTAAATGCATACTTAAATTCCGTTGAATGTCTTCATGGCATTACAGATAATACATTTTGTTTACGGTCGCCATCTTCTCCAGTAACGGATTAACTTCTCCAATAGCTGATCGTATCAAGTCAGAAGCAATACATGTACATATATTTTTATTGATTTTTTATTGATTTGCACTCTTAAACATTGCAATTTAACAGTTTTATAATCAAGTGAACGAAATTAATGATGAAATGAATAACATATCTACAGTTTATTTTAAACACTTCCAGTTCATAGACTCACAACAACTGTTTATTTATCAAATGATGCACAGAGAACAGAACCTTCTGGTATTGTTGTGATGAGTTTTGCAATATTGCTTTTTAAGAGAACTTCTGTCTGCAAATTCAATTATGTAAGTACAGGGTATGACCACACCACCACCCTCTGCACTGGGTGCAGGCCAAGGCGGAAAACTGGGCACAGGTTCTCCAGTAATCAGAACATGAACCTGTCCACCTTCATCAATCACACTTTTGACATAGCCAGACAAGGACTTAGGAAAGTGTCCAATGGGAAGTCCAACAATATCTTGTAGTTTTAACTGCCTCTTAGTGTCTGTGTATTCTGAATGCATGTTACCTGGAAAATGTTCTAATGGTGGCAACCAGACCAAACAAGCATTCTGGTTATGTTTATTAGTATACTCCCTATCAACAATCGACTTTACTGGTGTTGTAGGTGGCTTGATTTGAAACACATGATAACCTTTACCTACTGCATTAGCTAATTTAATATATGTTTTGGTTTCTGTTGCAGGTGAAGCCTTTGCTGTTTCCGTGTTGTGGTGGGCTTCTTTCATTGGAGTCTGAATAAAAAGAAAAATTACACACAACACAACAGTAGACTTTTTATTTAAAGATATATACACATTTTAAGTGAAATGCAGTGACAACTTATTAAATGTGGTCCTTTAACTTTAAACATACTGACTTCCCCTTTCCACCTTCTATATAGAAATGAATATGAAATGGTCATTTTCCATTGCAGCCTTTTTTATAGGAACATTGTTCCTACTCACACTGTACAACGCTTTCCTGATGCGAATCTCGTTTTCCAGGACTCATTCCACCCCTGTATTTCTCACGTATCTTCTTCGCCTTTTTTGTGCTGGACTCATCGTGTTCATTCCTGCTGTGGGGCGCTTTTTCTTTGGAGCCATAACCTATTAGAATATATATATAATGTATTGATCAGTATTACTATAAGCAGGTAAAAAACAGTATTTTAATGAATAAATGAGTTTTTCAAACTGATTAATCTGCTTGTTGTTGTAACTCCCATATTTAAATTTATTGATTGGCTATTACCAATTTAAACAAGCAACCAAAATGTTACCACCCAAGCAGACACACTAAAAATAAGCCACTCAACCTGCAACTAACCTATGCAGCCCCACACATAAACACACACCCAATCAATCAGACAATCAATTAGACAAAATCATACAACCAGCTAGCCACCAGCATACACAATCAAGCACCAACCCAATCATGCAACAACAAACACATTAATAACAAGTCAGCTGTTTTTGACAGTCCAAAATTGTTTTGAGAAGTCCCCAAGTAACTTGATATTGCACGCTTCGGTTATCCGCTATTGGCAACTAAACACCCTATTCATTTCAGGCAAATTACAACTTAAATACTTACTGAATTGAAGAAACACTTTCGGCAATATATGTTGTAGATAATGCAATAAAATATATGCTTTAGTTTTCAAAAAATGCTTAAGTGGAATTTCTGGAACAGACGAAAACTTTTAGGGCCGTATTTCAAAACGAGGCTAATTACCGCGCACCTGTCAAGAGCGGTAAAGCTTCTAGGCGATTCTGACTATTGTTTACTTTGAATGAGCAACAACTTTTTTGTGATTTTCGAAAGTTTAAAGGATGGATTGCATTCTAATATAAACAATTTTAAAAATACTCGCACCGTTTAAGGCATGACAGGTATGTAAACTTTTTTCGATCCGCTATTGGCGACCTCACTGTACTTAACATTGTTACGGACGGACGGAAGGACAAATGGAAGGACAGGACAATCACTATATGCCTCCCGCATCGACAAGATTCCGTGTGAATAAAAAAATTATTCATCCGACAATTGTGCACAATATTTTAAATACACATACCTGAGCTGGTGTTTGAGGTGTCGGGTATGGGATCATTGTTGATTATATAATTGGTGTTTAATGCAAGGGAGACAACTCCTACAGTCATGTTCTGCATAGTTTATTTTATTTGGTTGTGTGAGAGTTACTCTACTTGGATAGGTAGCTCTTCAGTTTAGACATTTGGTGCAAAAGAATAAAATATTGTTCAAGTTTACAGTGTTTTATCAATCAAACAGTTGTAGCAGAGCGTATAAAAGGTCCAAACAGTGGTAAAACATGGCAACAAAAATTAATCCACCTATTCTAAAGCAGGGAAAGACCTATGAACTCTATAAGCATGAACTTTTAGTTTGGAGAGAGGTCCCCAACTTGGAAAAGGGAAAGCAAGGTGTTGCAATAGCTTTTTCATTGCCTGAAAATGATGAGCATAGCATACGGGAGAAGGTTTTTGAGCAGATAGACCTTGATGATTTGAAGAAGGATGATAGTTTTGAATCTTTAATAACTTTTTTAGACAAACATTTGGCTAAGGATGATGTGAGTGATAGCCTAGAGAAATTCGAAGAGTTTGAAGATTATAGCAGGCTTGTTATTTAAGTCTATATAACCATGTGACCCCTGGGGCGTGGCCAGTTTTGACCACAGGGGCATAATTTGAGCAATCTTTGTAGAGAACCACTGTTCAATGTTACATACCAAATATGAAACCAATGGGCCTAGCAGTTTCAGAGGAGATTTTTCAAGTCATTTTGTTATTTATGTCTATATAAACAATGTGACCCCCAGGGCGTGGCCAGTTTTGACCCCAGGGGCATCATTTGAACAATCTTTGTAGAGGACCACTAGAGGACGCCACAAACCAACTATGAAAGCTCTCAGTCATGCAGTTTCAAGGAAGATTTTTAAAGTTTTCAGTTTTTAAATATATTTTTAGCTCTGGTGACCTTCACATATAGCAGACCGACACGATTTGAACAATTTTGAAAGAGTGTCACCCAAAAAAGATAATTCCTGTGAAGTTTGGTGAAAATCTGCCCAGCAATTCAGAAGATGTTGATTGAATTAAAATGTTGACACGAGGCACGACTGTTGACCACAACGGGCAAAAGGTGATCAGGTGAGCTAAAAACCGTCATTTGAAGCTACAAACCAAAATAAAAGAAATAAATGTTCAAACTGTTTATATATTTTTATATGTTTATTCATGCAAAGTAATGCAATCTTAATGACATTTCTTATATGCCTGTGTACTGGATCATTATCAAATACGAACACATAAACTACAAATGTACAATCAGAGAGACATTGTCAAGGCAATGAATTTAGCACTCAGTCTTGTACAGACAGTGATTAACTAAACCAAATGAGGCGCGTTGTGGGAAATCCGGGCTTAATGCATGTGCGTAGTGTCTTCCCGGATCAGCCTGTGCAGTCCGCACAGGCTAATCCGGGACGGCACTGCCCGCCTACAGTGTATTTATGTTAAGAAGAGACTTCCTTGAAACAGAAAATACCATAAAAGCGGAAAGTGCCGCGCTGGATTAGCCTGTTCCGACTTCACAGGCTAATCCGGGACGACACTTTACGCACATGCATTAAGCCCGGTTTTCCCACGACGCGCCTCAAATTTATTTTCGAGTGTATTCTCAACAAGATCAGACCCTCAATCTTGGACTTGGATCCAGAAGCCACTATAGCAACCTCGGCCATGTTGACCCAATAGCAATAGTGACAATATCAACCCAACAGCTACTCTAATTAACATCTGCTTAATTACTAGATGGTCATGGTATTATTCTGTTAAGCCAGGTCTAAATTTCAGCAACCTACCGTATTCTCAGTTAAAATTAATACTCTAAAACATAGCAGGTTTATAAAGTAATTGCACAAAGTGTTGTTTTCTTTTTCATGTTAAATACAGAAAATATGTCATTCAAAGCCATTCATTTCCTAAGCAAACAATTCCTATATAAGCAATCACTTGATGTTGCCTAGCATTCAACCATACATATGTGATTGTTCGAAGCCCATACATTTTGTTCCACATCTGATTTACTATACATGTTTTGTTCACACTGTCTCCCACACACGTCCCCCTCCGTGGCTCAGTGAGGGGCGTCAATGATCAGATCTTCTTCATCATCCTCATCCTTGATGTCCAACATCACGTCACTGCAGTGGAAATGGATATGTACACATTCTATTGTATGAATTATATTGATCTCTATACATATACAAAAACTGAACTGATAATATGGCAAGAGGGTTTCATGCCTGTTATTAAATATGTATTTACTACACATGGCCTAAAATAAAATATTGTTTGCTTCCCCTCCCGCGACCGACCAAGCCAAATCGCCGCGACCCAAAAAAATGTATTGACCAAAGAACAAATATTTTATTTGTGTGTGAAAATGCGGGGTGAGAATCCTTGAAAAGAATACAATAGCATGTACAAACCTTACTTGCAAACGACGCTTTTAAAATGACTTTAAACGACAGTTCTCGGCAATTCGGCGTATTTTGACGCATGCTTTTACGCTCGCATATGCATGTTTTTTTACAGACAAAGAACGCCAACCGGCAATTAACAAACTTGCCTAAATGCACCAAGTGTCCATTATCGATAAAATCTTGACGCAGGAGGAGTCAGCTTAACAAGAGCCAAACAGTCAGCCACTGAGGACGCATAAAATTTCCAATATGCAAATGAGCGTCGTCGTTAGAAAGTTTATCACGCCCTCATTCAAAGTGGTAAAGGTTGAAGTCATTTGTAATACATTTGCGTTAGGTATGTGTTTTGTTATAGATATGCGTGTTTTTAACAGCCGCGTTTGTAATAAATTACTGCAAATTAAAATAGTAAATAAATAAATAAATATCAACAAATATCATAATTTTGGTGAATTGTGGTGAAAGGAACCGTTTACTAAGAATATGAATTACGACGTCATTTAACTCGACAAACTGATCGCGTCAAACGTCTAATTTTGTAAAAAAAAATAAAAAAATTACTAGATCTAGTAATAATTAACGAAGGTGTTATTCAAACTCATCAGTGCACACGGATTAGAATTATGCAAAAACTTTGTCTGAGGCAACAATTGAATGAAAGTTAGAGGAACTAAAGTCGTTGTCAAAAATGAAAGTAAATAAACTTCTGCGTCTTTTCTTTTTATTTTAATTTATCAAAAATGTTGTGTTGCTTTCTTTTTATTAATGAACAAAGTCCTATTTGTTTTTATTTCCATAGAATGCTTATTCATTTATGCTCTACCATTTGCGTTGTTCAGATACAGTATTACATATTGATGCTTTTAACACTATTCACGTGCTAAGCGTGTAACACGCTTTTCAGCTACAAACTGCTAGCCGCAGTTTGACAGTCACCGCTGCTATGGCTGTTGCTAACAGCGTTCTGTTTTGGATGCCCAGCAAATTGCAACGTCACGCTATTACTTCTTAGTTTTAACAGGTTTTTATTACTAACGCTCGTTTTTTTTTGGTTAAATTTTGATAATTATTGTTAGGTACATGTAATTAGAACATAGTATTACGTAAATAAGCAGAACGTTATGAATCTACTATAACGAAAATATTATGAATTAATACTATAACTTAACATTTCGAACATAAGGAAAACATGAATGAAAATACTTATTGTGTATACAAATAAAATATTTTTCCAACCCATTCTTATAATTTGTTATAATTGAATTTTTATCAGTTATACATGCCAATGATACCAGCATAATAAATCCAAGTTTCAGATTTAATTAAAAGGCAAACACTCCGCAGGAAACTTGACCAGTTGTACATTGTATCTTGTGTATAATATATATACAGTTGTTTAACACAAACTACATATGTCCTGATAAATATTTCTTTAAATTCTATTTTTGTCAGGCATTTAAAAAGTACTTGTTAAATAAAGTACGTCTTATTATCATTATATAATAAGACGTGTTCATCTACGTGTCACATTGCAACCTGTCCAGATTGGAGTTCTCATTGCTGAAGATTTCAGATGGCAGGAAGTCTGGTGTTTTCCCGATGCCAAATATCTCTTGTTTGGACTCCAGATGGCGCTCTAGCTCTGCTCGGGACATCGGGTTGGCATTGGCCGACGGCTTTTTGGCAGCTAAAAAAAGATAGTCAGTATGAGATAACATAGAAGTCTTAACTTAGTTCAGAGTTTTTCGTTGTTAAACAAATAAACAAACAATATCCAAATCATCTTCTAAACTATTGTTTAGCAGTGTTGGAAGCATGTTACTGGAAAATATACCAGAAGTCTTAACTTAGTTCAGAGTTTTTCGTTGTTAAAGAAATAAACAAACAATATCCAAATCATTTTCTAAACTATTGTTCAGCAGTGTTGGAAGCATGTGACTGGAAAATATACCAGAAAGTCTGATCTCAAACGCCCAAAAGTTACACATACAACACTTATTTACTTGTTATTTGAAAGGCCCTAATTTTGATTCCAGGCATTTAATGTAGCAAAAATGAATAGTAAACTGGAAAGGGGCATACTCTATATTTACCAGTAATGTGTTTAATGTATTCAATTAACTGTATGTAAAACTCAGTATCAATAGCCAGTGCAATTGCATATAACTTTTAACGTACGATAAGCTGCTTACGTTTCTTTTTCACACTGGTTTGCTTTGGTTTCTTCTTTTGTTGGCCTTGCTGTAAAAAAAATACCAGTTCATAATTGAATACCAATTGAACAAGAGCTGTCAGAGGACAGCGCGCTCGACTATTCAAAGTATTTCAGTTGGTACATATTTTGGATAGTAGAAGGGACATACATTTGTTAAAACATAGCTTATAAGTGAAGCCTTGAATAGTTCATAAATGTTTGGAACAAAAACTTTAACAACAAAGTATGTGTAAAAAGTGGGCTAACTCGGTCAAAATACAAAATAGAGTTATGGGGAATGTTCACACTGATACTGGAGTGGATGACAAGGGTTAGTTCCAGTTTCAAATGTATAACTTATGCAGTTTTTAAGTTACAAAACCTTTGAATATAAACTTTAACCAGAAAATCTATGTGAAAAAGGGGGCATAACTCTGTCAAAATACAAAACAGATTTATAGAGAATGTTGCCCTTGATACTGGAGTTGATGACAAAGTTTAGTTCTAAGTTTCAAGTGAATAACTTATGTAGTTTTGAAGTTACCAAACTTTTGAATATCAAGTTTAAACATAAAATCTAAGTGAAAAAGGCGGCATAACTCTGTCAAAATACAAAATAGAGTTATGGGGAATGTTCACCCTGATACTGGAGTTGATGAAAAAGGTTAGTTCCAAGTTTCAAGTGAATAGCTTGTGTAGTATTGCAGTTACAAAACTTTTGAATATAAACTTTAACCAGAAAATCTATGTGAAAAAGGGACATCACTCTGTCAAAATACAAAACAGAGTTATAGGGAATGTTGCCCTTGATACTGGAGTTGATGACAAAGTTTAGTTTTAAGTTTCAAGTGAATAACTTATGTAGATTTGAAGTTATAAAACTTTTGAATATAAACTTTAACCAGAAAATCTAAGTGAAAAGGGGCATAACTCTGTCAAATTACAAAACAGAGTTATGGAGAATGTTGCCCCTGACACTGGAGTTGATGACAAAGGTATATTCCAAGTTTCAAGTGAATAACGTATGTACTTTTAAAGTTACAAAACCTTTGAATAAACTTTAACCAGAAAATCTAAGTCCAAAGGGGGCATAACTCTGTCAAATTACAAACCAGAGTTGTGGGGAATGTTGTCCCTGACACTGGAGTTGGTGAAAAAGGTATATTCCAAGTTTCAAGTGAATAACTTATGTAGTTTTGAAGTTACAAAACTTTTTAATATAAACTTTAACCACAAAATCTAAGTGAAAAAGGGGCATAACTCTGTCAAAAAACAAAACAGAGTTATGGGGAATGTTGCCCCTGACACTGGAGTTGATGACAAAGGTATATTCCAAGTTTCAAGTTAATAACTTATGTAGTTTTGAAGTTACAAGACTTTTTAATAAAAACTTTTAACCAATTCAGATGTGGACGCGGACGCCGACGCAGGGGTAGTAGGTTAGCTCACCTATTCTTCGAATAGTCGAGCTAAAAATACTTGGTATCATTGTGACGGGCCACAAATGGAAGCCCTCACACAATGCAGCCTCAGGCGTGGACTATAAACCTCCAAACAACAACATATTTTTCTACTGCATTATCTCAATATTATATACTTTTAGTTATTTGAAACCAAGTTATTAAATACTCCTAAGAAATTCAAACAAAATTACTCTAAAACATACACTTTGTGCATAACTAAGTCGCTAAATTCATAATTTACACTTCTGTATCAAATGTGCCAATCATGGGTAAATGATACCCATAACAGACCTAAATGTTTGTGTTTGGATATACAAAATCTATTTGTAAAGATTTTCTAATGATAAACACCATGCCCGACCTGCTGAAGGAGTGAGGTGTAGCCCATCCCACCCAGGACTGTGGACGGGTCCAGACCGGACGGCAGGTTGCCACGCTTCCTGAAACAGTACCAGGCATAAAGATATTGAATAGTCATTGGAAAAATTGATGAGGTAAATTAGTTTTGGAGAACGTGAAAACACTCCTAGTATCTAGTGAAATATACTTTCTATTCATATCAAAACAGGTTCAAATGCTGATTCATAAAATTATATAATGAGTGGTAATTACAAGTAATATTTTATGCAAAGTGCTCTGTTTGACTAAGACAGGTGAAAATCTATTACCCAATTTGATTTTATTTCACAAAACCGTATACGCATACCATTCCAGTGCGAATACCAGTATCTCTAATCCCTATGTTATATTGGACAGAATTGCAAAAACCTACTGATGAATAATGATCATTTCAGTCTGATAAACATTCAAGGGAACATATACCCGCATCATAAAGCATAACAACTTTAGAAGTAGTAAATTCAATCATTTTTTAACAAAAACAAATTTCTTCTTCCACCTCTTCCCGGCACTGCCCTCGGGTTTGATGGTTTCCGGCTCACTGTCGCTGGAAGCTGTCAGATCTGAGTCTCCCGACGACTCGTCCAGCTTCTCATACTGTAACAGCCGGTCCAGCAGGAAACTGCAAACACAAAACGATAATCATTCTGTTACCTCTTTTTGTTATTTTATGTCTTGAAAATCCTGTCTCATATCAGTCATATTAAAATGTTTACCACAATTAACAAATAAATTGCTTTTTACTGTATTGACAAATATTTCTTGCCTGTACTGGTACACAACATGTCTGAATTATTACAAAATACAGTAATACTTGGATGAATCATACCATTTTGTTACATAAAACTAAAATTGTCACATGAGTGACGGATATACCCCCACAATATGGCCTTGTCACAAAACTATGGCATCCATTCGAAAGAAATGGACAGAGAGAATGCTTTAATTTGTGAAAGGTCAACAGTGTATTTGGAAAAATTTAATTTCAATAGGAGCCATAACTCTGTCAACATTTAGTGGTTTGTAATCAAGTTAAACTTGATCTGTATTTTATGATGTTACACCTATGTACCAAAAATAATTTAAATATGTGAAGCCTTTCATGAGTTATTGTCCATGTTTTTCAGGAATTTAAGTCAAAAGGGGGGCCATAACTGTGTCAAAATTTAGTGATTTGTAACCAAAGTCAAACTTGACCTATATTTTTTGATGTTACACATGTATACCAATAATTATTTAAATATGTCAAGCCATTGTTGAGTTATCGTCAGGAAACGATGTTTTTTAGGAAATTTATGTCAAATGAAGGGCCATAACTCTGTCAAAATTTAGTGGTTTGTAACCAAAGTCGCACTTGACCCGTATTTTATAATGCTACACATGTACACCAAGAATAATTTGAATATATCGAGCCATTCTTGAGTTATAGCCCGAAAATCATGTTTTTAGGGAATGTTAAGTTGAAAATGGGCCATAACTCTGTCAAAATTTAGTGGTTTGTCACCAACATCAAACTTGATCTGTAATCTATTATGTTACTTATGTGTACCAAAAATTATTTGAGTTATCATCTTCCGGAAACCATGTTTTTAGGGAAATTTTAAGTCGAAAAGGGGCCATAACTCTGTCCAAATTTGGTGGTTTGTATTTAACATCGAACTTGACCTGTATTATATGATGTTACATATGTGTACCAAATATTATATGAATATTTCAAGCCTTTCTTCAGTTATCATCCAGAAACCAAAAACCAACAGACCAACGAGCACACTCCTATATACCCCCCCCCAAACTTCGTTTGTGGGGGTAAAATAACTGACTGAAGTCTACATATTGTGACATAGTTCACCACAGTCACAACTTCATTGCGAATATCAAATAAATAATTGTTACAAACCTATGGCCCTTAATTGTGAAAATTAAATAAATGATCGTTACAAACCTATGGCCTTATTTCATAATCTTAAAGATATTTAAATTAAACAATGACTCTCAATATTCAAACACTGACTATTATTAGTAGTATTACAATCCTGATAGCATCACATGGCAATCATTTTTGGAAAGAGGTCATGGAAACTTGTTAAATTCTGACTCAGTATTTGGGCTCACACCTTCTATCCCTGGACACTCGAAGCAGTCGACGTTGGGATTTCCTTAGTTCTTCCAGGAAACATTCTTGCTCCTAGAAAAATACAGGACTAGTTACATTTTCACATTTATTTACCAAAAGTAAATTTTATTTCAAAATATTATAATTAAGCAGCCCAAATAATAAATATTATTATTATCTAATTATTGTTTTTGTTATGAGTAATATTTTATCGTATTTAATAACATAATTATAATAATATTGATAATAAAAGTCTTAGTTATACTAAAAATATAAATTTATAATTATAATTCCATTTCATCGCTTTTCAATTAGTAATTGACTTAAAATAACCAAATGCATATACTTGTATTTGAATTTTCAATCTATTAAGTACAAAAACAAACTAAAAATATTAAAATATGCAACTAAATTATTTACATATACAAGGAACTTCAGTTTCTTCTTTAAGACTTTGTACTTCTGTTTGTAGTCAATCTGGTTGTCCATCGTAAGAAAACTGCAGAAACTCTGAAAATATAATAATACCAGAGCTCCAGATAAGGTTTTAGTCTAAAGGGTATTTTACCCCCTGATTTGTTGGTTAAAGGGTATTTTACCCCCTGTCCATCAGCTTTAAAGGGTACTTGAAACATTTAAAGGTTTTTCTTTTTATACAAGATAAAAAGAGTATTTTATATGCTTATTATCTAAGAATACATTGATATTGGCAAATGGAACAAATTGAATGTAGACAATCAACTATAGATCTATCAAAACATATCATTTACTTAGCAAAGTAGCACAGTAATTTGCCCAGATACTTTCTTCAGTGTAAATCCTACAAGACAATCTGATTTCTGGCCCTTTTTGGTTGACAATTAGCCAATGATAATTTGTTTTACAAGATTACAGTGTTCTTTTTCAGAGAATTTTTCACCCACATAATGCTTAGGTTTCTTGTCCGATTTCTCAACTGCTGAGACAATGAGGTTACGCAGTTTAAGCGATTCAAAAATACACAAAGAGGTTTGCAATGCGTAACGTTACGTACTGAGCCGATTTTCCATGCTTTTTTATTTTTATTTCAATTCGTTATACGCGGATACACGTCTTATCTGGAGCTCTGTTAGACCGTTACATAAATCATTCAAATTAGTTAATAATTCTTTTATTATTGCAAATTTTATGTGACATAAGAAGTCCTTTGCTGTCTGATTCAGATGAATAAAGAAATAGTTTCCTCCAATTTAAAGGAACAGTTTTACAGAATGGGGTTGGAAAAACTTTTCTCTAAAAATGGAATTTTAAAACAGGAATTTGTAGAACTTCTTAAAGTGTGAACAATTAGTTAATCAAGGGCCGTTTGTCGGCTCATTATGGATTGGCTTATCGTTGTCAGTAATGTGCGCTAATTAGCCTATAATTGGCATACTCTTTAAAAGTGTCAACAATTAATAATACATGTTATTGCAATAAAATACCGTTATTCGTCGAATGTGTAACTCTAATGATAATAGAAGATGCATTTAATTGTGTTTAATTCTTTTCAACAAATGCATGACTTTATTAGCGATCCTAAAATGGTAAACTCTATATTGCCGATAAATACACCACAGCGACCGTGTAATCTTACAAATAGTCCAGCAGATAAACAGCAAATTTCAGATAACCGTGCAATAGCGTTATACAAAATGTTATTGCATTTTTATGTAGCTAAGACATTGTTATTCACGAATCCGTGTGATGACACCCTGTCAATATTGAGCATTTCCGTAAAAACAAGATGGCGGACAAGATGGCCACCGAAAACTGCAAATTTTGTGCTAGAAAAGCTTGTCTGCAGCATAACTTTGTCCCAAATGGATGGATTTTCAAATACCGTAAATGTCCTTATTGACGCCCATGCCCTAATAGATGCGCATGGGGTAAATTTTGGTCCCGAAATATTGTTTTTCGATCTATTTTTTGGAACATTAACAAAAAACTAAAGTTAATTTCGATATAAACGATTAAATAGACAGCCATATTTATGTATCCGGAATTGCCTGTATATAAATAAACATATGCCCCACTATACGGGTTACATGCAACCATACATGACGCAAGTGAATGGGACCACAAAAATTCATTACGATATTATGAATATTTATTATACGAACATGTAATAACAGTTTGCGCTAGCAAAGCAAGTTTCACGCTTCCCACGTGAGGTTTCAACAAGCGCTGTCAAAACCAGTCAAATATTGTGCATTACGTCGTGCGAGTGAGCTCGTCATGTCGATCGACGATATTAATTTAGACAGTGCCATCGTGAATTTTCTCATGCGGACATAGCCCACCGGCTGTATTAGACTGTACCAATGTGTACTACGTCATTGGAATGTGTGCATACATGAAAACTTGATTGCTGGATAATGGCAGAATTAACAAAAAAATGGCTCCATTTAAACGCGCAGGGGTCCTAAAATGACACGCGCCCTGCACGTCAAAAAGGACATTTACGGTAGTTTAATTCAATTCGCATTATTGAAAATTGTGATATACGACCACTGAAACAATCAGTGCGAATTGTATTTTGGCCAGAAACGTCCCAGGGTGAAAGTGTTTCAGGGCGAAACATGTTTCAGCCAGGGCAAATGGTCCCAAATTCCACCAGTCCACACCTGGAAAATCTGAAATCATTGTGATTCACGCCACAATGATATAATGTGTAGCATTTGTCGCAATGAAACATTAATGTCTGCAAGACAACTATAAGTCTATTTCTGTAATTCATGGACAGGTAGGTGCATGGTTGACAGTTGAACTTGAAAATTTGGGAATCACTATTATTCTAGTTTGTTTATGTTCTTATTAAATAAATGCTGTATCGTGTAGGTACCTATTCTCGAACCTCACCTATTTTCGAACCTTTCGTTTGTGCGCTGTTTACATGTAAGTAAAGTGCGTATTATGTCATCAGATTATGTGTACCGGTGCTATGTTAAACAATCTGTACAATCGTAGCAAATTTATCGGAAATATGCATCAAAAACATGTATTTACTATTATAATTTTGTTTTGTTAAACAATTTTATTGAAAACTGTATTACCTTTTATGCATTTAAAATAAATGTACATATTTCTTAAATTAAAAGTATTTTTCTGAAAGAAAAACTCCCCTTTGAGCACCCCTATTGGCTGCATTGGAAAGACACGTGATAATCATGTGATACACCATGTGTTCATTATTTATAGCTGTAGGTTCGAGAATAGGTAAGCAATTTTTAGGCCGCCATGACAGTTTAAATAGCACGGTGGCAACACAATACAGTGTCAATTTTCTAAAATAGACATAATCTGTGTCACTATTAATGTATAAACATGTTTATCAGAGTCAGAAATATTTATCTATAATGTTGTTTTTAAAAATGCTTTTGCAACAAAGTCCACAGGCCAGGGTACAACAGGGTACATCCTGAGAGGTTCGAGAACTGGTACTTCCATGATAAATGAAGCAACAAACCTGATGATACCTAACACCTGTCTCAATGGTGTCTCAATAATGCAGAAGCTAATTGATGAAGGAAATGTATTTTCTACATTTTGTTCTGCACTGAATTTCAAATCGTTGTTGTTGTTTTGCTGTTGTTGTTGTTCTAGGAAAAGCATTTTGTACCCCAAAGAAAAATATAGTTGCATCTCTGGTTGCACATCACTAATAACTGTGGAGAGGCTACATGTAGTTAAATTAGCTTTAGGCCAATGTATTCGTAATTTTATCCACATTGGTAACTGTCTTGTTTCCTACTGTTAAGCTTGACCTATTTTATCAAATACATAACAACTGAGTTAAAATCTTGAAATCGGAAATGATTACTAATAATTAAGGTGCATATTATCCATGGTACCCGGCATGACAATTTACATGATTTTATTTGTATTCCATTCTTTGAATAGAGTTTCAAGTGACTCTGTCTACTACAAGAGCCCAAATAGACAACATTATTTAAAAAAATATATATCTGAAATTAGCATAATTAATATTGGCTTAAACGATAAAGTAAAAAAATAAGCTACTTTATTACTGGAAAATGGTTCACGCATTTTGGGAACAAAATCATTCACCATTCACCATTCTTAATTGATGATATCATTTTGGTAGTGTTTGGCCCTTTTCTTGTGTAAATGCTTACGTCAGAATTGTGAATATCTATGTTAATATAGTTTGCACGCGTATTGTTACAAAGCAGCACAGCGCAGATGGTAATAGCTAGAGCGCTATTTATTAAAGAGGTAATTTGCAAATAGTTTTAATTATTAATTAATATTTGTTTAAGACTCCGACGTTGTGATACGTTTACACACGATGTTTTAATTTTTAAACATTTTTGTTGATTTGTTTGTATCGAAATCCTTACCACGTACTACAATAAGTATACTTTATTTAATTTAAATGCCTTGTTATTGCGACTTTCTATTATACAGAGGCATTTACATTGTTAAACTTTTTCGTAGCCACTTTTAAGTTTCAATATTTCATCTAACAAAGTACAGATTAGTAACATACAAGACTACCTCATACTTCAGGGCAAAAGGCGTTCAATTATGGCTATAGTTGAACAATTAGTGTGTAACAATCAAAAGTGCTTCAAACCAATCTTCGCAAAAACAAATATAACTAGTCTAAAAGCATTCTTTCTTTGTCAGAGCCGTTTTAGACTGGAATAATCTCAGTGACTCATCAGTGTGTGCGGACAATGTGAATTCATTCAAGAACTGTATAAACTTTTATTAATTTAACTGCGCACTCCCCGTCGTGTAAAAGCCAAGATTGGTTGCTACGACTTAATGTTACAGATACAGATAACATTAAGATTATATGTTATTATGAACATAAATAATATTATTACATTTAAGTTTAACGTGCACCTTTGTTGGTTTTTATCATTTTAATCTTGATACAATATACGAGTATGTACATAAAAAGCGAGCGACTGCTAGAGAGCTTGCGTTCGACCAAACGTCATATGTGTATGTAATTTACCAACCTGCATATTACATAAGTATTATTCACCAAATAATACGCATGTGTCTGAATAAAATAATACAAAATCACACTAACATAACACTAAATTAAATTTCTCAAATATTGTTAAACCCCGAGCACTAGCGGATCCAGTGGGGGGGCGCCCTGAAATTCCCGGACCATTCATATATGGGCGTATATAAAGCGGTAAAAACGGGATAGATATGCTAAAAAAGTTTGTCGCTCGCTTCGCTCGCTCAGCGTTTACAAGATCCTTATTAACTTCAGTAAAACGTACCCGACCTAGCCCGCCCCCTATGATTTCTTACGTGCACCGTAGTACCGGCGCCACAGTTAAGCGAAAATGATAAACTATAGACAATGGGTATATATACAAGTACCTTTATTTGTGGATTATATTGTTTTCTTGTATAAATTCATATATTATAATTATCAAGGTGTCAGATGCTATACACCATTGGCACCGGATACCGCATAAAAGACATGATACTTTTCGAATAAATACGATTTAAAGTCAAATCAATGACAACTTTCGAGTTTAAACAGTTTTGTCTCATTAAATAGTTCCCACAATTCTAAATCCACAAACTTTTTGTTCAACGTTCTATTAGCAATAACACCAAATGTAATATTGTTTTATGCATTCAAAAGAAAGATATAACATGATAAAATAGAGGGTGTCCAGAACGTTGGCTCCAATACCTGGCGATTTAAAAATATACCGGCACCGTATGTCAGCGAAACGGACACAACGTCGGCATCACTTACCTTATTAGTTCACAACGCAATCGTACCTTGATACGAGTATCTTTCACAATATTTTGTGTAAAAACATGTTCGTCTGTCTGTCCGTAAGTTCGACTCGAAAAAAACCCATAGCATAGCACATTTGAAAACAATTGATGAGCATGACTGTGAATGTGTGAGTTATTTAATGACATTCACTTCGAAAAGAGATCTTTACACTTCGGCAAATGAATAATACAAATAATTATTGATGCATATGTATTTGAAAATAGTCAGCTACGGTTTTTACAAGTTTAATTAAGATGTTCCTGATATATATAACATTGAATTTTAAATACGTATTTAGTGGACAGGCACATCAAAAAAGGGCAATTTACTACCAAAACAGGTGCATGACGCAACATGTCCTTCGAACATAATACGGTGAAGTATTAATGTATTCAGTGCAACAAAATGCATGTGATGATGATGATGATGATGATGATGATGTGCAAAGATTTATTACATTTGATACGGATCTGTAGCTGATCACTGCCAACACACAGACAACATAAAGGGTTATAACTGCACTATCAAAAGTTTACGCCCCCCGTAACCCGAAATCCTGGATCCGCCCCTGTTGAGCTTTCAAAATAAAAGTCGATATATCCGTTTGAAGAATGGATATTGCAGGTGTTGAAGTGTCTTTAATGTTAACAATTTAAATTTGTTAAAATTGTGAAGTTTAAAGTTCTGCTATATAATTATTTATTGGGTTAACGTCTGTGTCCATCGATCGATTTTATCGACAACATGTATTACATAAACCTTAATCTGCGATTATACTTTAAATACACGAACTAATATACAACGAACATCTACTGCGGACGTGTTGTTCACTGTTAAACATTGCTATTGCTATGGAAATTCAGTTTTCGTGTTTTGTGTTTGTGCCTTTTTAAATGATATATTGAAAATGACTTAACCCATATCATAAAGTGTTATGTATCACCAATAGATTTGAATAGAAATGACTTGATATGGGAGAATAGCTCTGACGTTCTTGGTGTATATTGTAAACGGCAAGTAAACAAACCACCATTTTTTTAAAGTGTAAATGTCGTTGACAGGGGAAGTTGTTCAACATTATGGCACAATAAATATGTGTAGTGTTGAATGTAAAAATTGATCGCATTTGAGTGCTTTGCAGTCAGGGATAATGTTTGTAAACGAGAAAACACTGTCGTTTTGTACATCGTTACTCATACATGAATAACAATTGTCCCAAGTAGCCTACTCTTTCCTGTACGGTCCACTGTTTCCCAGTTAGGATCAGTAAATACGTATATAATTTAAGTAATAATAGCATTAATGTCAACAAAATCGCTAATAAATTTATAAATATTGTACATCACGTGTTGATGTGTTCTTAATTAATAGCGTTTTAAACGCGGCAATTTGTGCAGCAGGTCTTGCACGTGCCTATAACTTGCCACGATTCCTTCCTTCCAGCCTCCACTGCGGAAGGCTACGAGATATGTCAACGCTACCTGGTAACCTACACGTACTGCACCTCCGGCTACCACTGCTGTGACAACGACACGAGATGCTGGTAATGTGTACCGCGCACACTTACGCGCACAGATTGCTATATGCATGTAATATAACACGCGCAAACTCACATGCCTGTAAAATGTGGCGGATCCGTGGACTAGTGGTAGCGTACTGCATACACAGGTTCGCGGGTTCGAACCCCCGCCACACCATAACCTACTATATTATAACTCGTCTTTCGCATGAAAAGTTAAACCGAGGTGAAGTGTACTAGGTACTTCACACCGGGCACTAAAAGACCAAGGTCCGCCTCCGGAACGGGGCGTCTCCATTATCTTGCACTATCCCCCGTAACCCAACCCACAAGTCTTCTGGGGGCGATATGGCCATTTGGGAGAGAATGCCGGTGTACTCGATAAAAACTGTACTACTACAATGCCTGTAAATGCTATTTGTTATCAATATTCACAAGCACGAAGCAATGCGCGCCAACTCACATATATGTATGCCTTACGAAATAGTTGAAAGTAGCTTTGTCAAGTATTTAATTCTAGTCGAGTAAAATGCATTAAGTATGTGCGATAAGGTGTGGTTTTCATATATGACATGTACATGTATTTGATTGTGAAGGCTTTGTTAAGAAATAGTGCGTTTAAATAGCTTTATGGAATAACGTTTCAGCGGAATTTTAAAATATCAAAGGAGCTGTTATATTTTTACAGAAGTGTAATACATGTAGTTAACCCCACGTTAATTCTTAAAATGAACTGATTAGTTTTGATAACATTGGTACGTTCAGTCACCTGTATTGCCCTTTAGACATATCGGTACGTAATTTAGATAAGCATTCACTTTCATCTGTCGAGTAAACATCTTGGCCAAGTTAAAATATTGGCGGAACTACAAGTCTTGTTTGATCAATTATTCATACGGTTTGCAACGATCTTTTTAGTAAGGCTAAATACGCTTAGTTTAAACCAGTTTTGACTGGCTATGTTTGCGTTATTCCCCAGGGGTCATAATCACAAAGTTCCTTAGGAAAATCTTATATTTAAGTGAACATTTCAAATAAAATTTTAATTGTGAAAATCTATAATTTCTATCAGAAAAATGGTAAAAGAAGAAACAACTGTTAATTTTTATCAGATTAAAACCGTTTGTGACAAAATAAATTTTTAATGAACCAGCCACAGACTTAAGGAAGTTTATGATTTACTTAAGTTTTCAGCAAGGAGCTTTGGGGATATGGGCCAAGTAAGCAACTGAACAGTAATGTCCCAATGCAGCTTATAGGTTTATTTCTCATACCGTATACTCCGGCAGTCAGGACAAAGTCTGTTCCGTATGTTTGCAATGTCCTGAATGATGTCATGCAAAATAAGCATGAACTAGATTAACAACGGTTGAGATGTTTTGATTATTAACAGAAACACCACTAAATTATTAAACATCTTCTTACCCAACTTCAAGTGGCACGCTAATTGCAATGACGACCATTTTCTCAGTCAGCACAGGCTAATCTAGGACACTTTCTGCTTTTATGGTATTTTCTGTTTCAATGAAGTCTCTTCTAATTGTAAATCCACTGTTGCGGAAAGTGTCGCCCCAGATTAGCCTGTGCGGACTGCCTCGTTAATATAAGTATTCATTCAATTTCAGCGTTGACACTCCGTTCCTGTCCGTGTCCGCCATTATTGGCATCGTCTTCGGCGCAATCATATTCTTCTGCGTCTGTACAGCGCTCATATGTTTCGCCGTCGCCAAGAGCAAAACTCGCCCCGGGCGCGTGATCGTGCCTAACAACAATCACCAGTCGGTGTCAGGTAAGTCAAAATTGGCGTAAGAAAGCCGTAGACGGTGAATGCGAAATTGTATGTGCAGTCCAGGGTGTACAAGTTTTCATAAGTTTGTCCCAACATGGGCGCGATACGACCGATTACCGTTTTCATAGCTGTTTGAAGTCTGTAGCATGATGCCACTTAATTCATGTAGTCTATTAAATGACTGCAACAATTATGTTAAAAAAAGTTCCGTGTTAAGAGACTTTGCGCCTCTATTTGTCCGCTTAAAAGTAATGCATAACGTCATGATGCACAGAGATCTAGAAAGTATGTGGTGTAAGTTACAGTTCTATCCCGTGTAAGCATCCATCTGTTTTTGAACATATGACATAGCAGCACAACTGATGTAATTCCATGAAAAAACCGGAAGCAAGAGACATAGAAATGTCATCAAACCAAGTTTTCAATTTCCAACAGCTGAAAGAAGTTTTTCTATGACATGCCAATGTTTGGTTTAAATATCTCATCTGATGGAAACTTGATTACAGAAGTTCTGTGAAAGTTTGGTCGAAATCTCTTGAAAAAATAAAGGAGGAATTGCGCTCCGATATTGTTCTCTATATATTACATATGTGCAAAACAAACAATGGACCATAATTCCGCCAAAAATGATAGAAACCCAAAAGACCTACAATATGTGCTGGGGAACTTGGTGACAATAGTTCTGTGAACGTTAGTCGGAATACCGGCCTTGAGAAATGTAGAGAGTTGCGCTCTCAAGAGATTGTTCTCTATATATTACATATGTGCAAAATAAACAAAGGTCCATAATTCTGCCCAAAATGATCGAATCCTAACAGCCCGACAATATGCGCTGGAGCACTAGGTGACAATAGTTATGTGAAAGTTTGGTCGAAATGGTAGAGAAATGTAGGAGTTGCGCTCTGAGGAGATTGTTCTCTATATATTACATATGTGCAAAATAAACAAAGGGCCGTAATTCCGCCCAAATTGGTATAATCACAAAAGCCCGACAATATGCGCTGGAGCACTTGGTGACAATAGTCCTGTGAAAGTTTGGTCGAAATCCCTTGAGAAACGTAGGTGAAGTTGCGCTCTGAAGAGACTCTTCACGCCCGCCCGCCCGCCAACATTCGCCAATCCAATAACTAGAGTTTTCCTTCGGAAAACCTGGTTAACAAAACACGATTGTCCAGCTTGTTATATAAAGTAGTTCCAGACACTTCGTTCCGTCCATTGTAAGATTGCAATAAGCGCTATAGAAAAGTATTTATATGCAATGTATGTACGAGTATATCGATAAGTATCGGAATGTTACTAGTATAATAGTCCATGACATGATTGCACCGGGACTGCCATATAAAGTCCACTACATAACAGCCATTACGGAGACTCTGTGACTGTCATATGTAGTGCTTGAACTTAGATAATATCCCTGATTACATGTATACTTAAACATAATAATGACAGTAATTGTTATAATATATTATTGTTTTGGTTGATGTTAACTTGATGGCTGTATCGAGTAAACTGATCGTGAGTCGGACAGTGTTCTCAGTTTCGAAGGATTTGAGCTATATTTAGAACTGAGAGCGGAGTTTCCCCGAACTGGTACCCAGCCTAGTAATCCAACTACGCATTTTGACCGGTTTCGCGGGGAAACCAGCAAAGATATAGACTATATGCATGGCTAAGTACAACTAACCACAATCAATTGTGAGTCGGACGATATTGATATTGAGTCGGATAGTGAGATATATCAGTGTAAATGACCATAAATTGGATGTTTTTATTATGTTTCATGCCAATTATGTAAATAATTATGTGTTTTAGTTATGTGTTTTAATAATTGATTTATATTTTAAGTAATTAGATCTACTTTAATCGTAAAAAGAACTTACTGTAAAGGTCACAATACACAAAATAAATAAGAGATGTAGGGCTGTACTCTCTAAATAAATCAACAAGTTTAACTCGAAGACATGTTTTAAGGTTTAGACACTTGCTTTGATATTCTTTTTTGAAGATGTTGGTAGGGTAAGCATTGGTATGCACAAATAAATCACTGATATGTTTTAAGATTGGAGACTACATTATGACACTTGCGCTGAGGCGGGTAACATTCAACTAGAAAGTAGCCGCTAAAAAGATGTTGATAAAACAGTCAACTTTGTTTAGCGTCGAGTTCTTTCTTACATAACACATGATATACACTTTTTATTGCTTAAATCAATTCAGCGTCGAATGCTCTGTAAGAAAAGTATGGTTATGAGGGTCCCTATGTGCAAAATGTTGCATTTATTTTCGGTCAAAGTTATCGCTTTTACATTAAATTACATAAGGATTGGAATTAGTATATTGTAACCTAAATACACATGTGCTAGGAGGGTTATCATGTTTCGCTTAGTGAGCCTTTATTTAACCTTGCGATAATTAGCAACGGATATGAATTGTTCAACTACTGAAGGTTTGAAATACGAATATCGGATTTTTGTAAGCGAAAAACAAATGTATTTAAATTTGAAAATCAAATTACATTTAACTATTTACAACCCCAGAAGAATACATGGGACTCATATGGGTCCAGTATAGGTTTCCATGTGTGCCCTGCATGGGCAAGCCAAGCTATATGGGCCATTTGGGCCGACGACGAATGAGTTTATTTATCCTCGGGGCTGCGGTTGAAAACCATATGCCCGAGCACCGCCCGCTAGCTCAGTACGTAGAGCGCTAGCAGTACCCGACCAGCATCTCTCTCGGTAGGGAGAGCGCTAGCCCTCCGCGATGCCGTGACACACACCTCGATGGCTGGCTGGACTCTGATGGGGCCATTTGGGATTTTGCAAACTGTTTAATATGGGTCCCAGATGGTTTGCGATAGGTCACTATTCTGGTTCTCGTAATCGCGATAGGTTAGCTGGCAGCCATCGGCAGATAGCTTCGGAGTGAAATTACGAATTTGGAACATAAAACTCGCAACACGGCGTGTATATTCCGTTACCTACCGGGGTTACGGCATTAGCCATAAACTGCTAAACCACATTAAAGCGCCGAAAACACCAACACGCATATAGCAATTAATTATTTGAAGTTAAATTCTACATAGGCCGTCAGAAATGGAATAATTCTAGACACATTTAAATTTTACTAGAAGGTATCAGGGTTATTGATCTGTATACAGTACTCCAGTTTCTTCCAAGGCGTCTTTGCGGCGAAGGTAACACCGACGCCGACACAGCCCTATGTCTTCGTAGTCTCTGACCGCAATACAACAGCATGCTCAAGTTGACTTGTATATTGCAAAAACGGCAACGTAGGCTAATTACACTAATAACGTCCTTTTTGTAGTTTTAACTATATTACTGTCAACCATGGAAGCATGCTGGCTGAAAACCAGTATAACGTATGTATATTCTTTGTCGGATGTTCGTAAGCAATATTTTTAATGAATAATGTTTATATCGTTCACTTACATTAAATATTTACGCATTTGTATATACCGGTGGGCGGGGGCAGTGTTACGCTTTTACAACACATGTCAAACATGTCCAATTAACCACAATTGATAATTTGCAGGGCGGGCCACGTCTTTACAAGGGCCGCGAATTAACGGTTTGTAGGAGGCGCGAATATCACGCATTGTATCCACAAATAACAAAACTGGGCCATGTTGTGATAACGGTTTCACAGTTTGCACAAGGCGTACATTATTGTGTATTGTCCTTAAGTGACAACTATACAGTTAACTTGTTGACAGTAAATTACAATTATTCTCTAAGTAAACCAATCAAAATGAATCCATTATCAGCCAAGCAATTTCTATAACAAAATTAGCATTATCTGGTCAATCTTAATATACGTAAATAATTCTCCATTATATCAACACCGTATATTATACAAGAATCTTGATTAATAAACAATGCCACCATCATGAGCTTGAAAGTACTTTACGCGGTCATTAGATAAAACCCAGGCAACGTGTAATCTATGTAATGGGAAATTTGTGCACGGAACGATTAACAAATTAAATAACAATACATTTAACAATATCTTACATTTCTTTATATTTGCCTAACACTCACTAAGTTATATCGCTCATTTACCACTAAAACAAGGTAAAACAACTACGTACACGTAGTATACATATTTCGGATATGTAAATATTCGGACAGAGAACCGTATATAGTGGTATTTACAAAACCAATATTCGAATATATTCGAATACTGATTTCAGTATTCGATCCCATCCCTACTTTTAACATTTCTATTATAAGCCAGCTATATAGAAATCATCACCTTTTAAAAGGTATAATGTAAAACATAGCCAGGTACTGAGTAAGGTTTTAAAACACGTTAACGTAATTGGAGTCTTACTTGACATCTAGCTATACCTGTAAGCCCTGGAAAAAAACATTGAGATAGTTTTAAAATATGGAAATTAAGGCAAACTCTAAATAGATTAGTAGAGCTTTGTCAACATTAGTCCATTCCAAAAGCAGACAACTAATCCTTTTCTAACGGTTTCGATTTAAAATGAAGCGCCCTTGAAGCTATTTATAGCAACGGCAATTAGGAATACCTGAAAAGACGTCACAACAAATAAAGCGATTGATCTGATTAGGTTACGCATGCGCAAATAAATTCCTTCTTTGTTACATATAAAATATTCAAAATTTGATCTCACTTTTCACCCTGACCAAGCTACTTTCCAATATATCACCATACATTGTTGAAAAGATGAGGACATAACCTTTTGAAAAAACAGCATGTCAAAACATTCTATGTGTTGTAACTCAAAATATTTACCTTAGAAATGTAACCCTGAGGATGTGACTTCCGTTTTGGGGTAATTAGACCTTTAATCTGATTAGTAGAAAAGTTTATTTCGGTTAAATTACACTTGTTTTCATAAGGAAGAGGATATTGTCGGCAAAAAGCGGTGTCAAAGATGTCCGAATCTTGATCGTGTCCGACTCAAGATCAGTTTACCCTAATTTATTTGTCAAATTTCTATCTCTTTGCCATTTGAAGTATAGCATGCAGTGAAATCAAACATGTGTATTTCCAGTTGTCTCCCAATCAGCAGTGTACGGTCCGGGGTATTACACGGTCCCCCAGTACCCATCAGGTCAGACCCAGTACCCGCATGGTCAGATGCCTTCCGCCCCCGTGGCCCCGCCCCCCTACAGCAGCCACGCGCATGTGACACAGACGGGGAGTCAATATCCACCACCTCCATACTAGGGTGGAATACAGTACTGGTGTTAGCTGTGAGAATTACTGAACTATGTACAGATACTTTGAATTGTGAAATAAATAATTATGTTGTTTTTTTAACAATGATTTTCAGAATAAAATTATTATGCCAAAATTGTACACTGTCTTGTATTATTTCTACATATTTCTAACTTGCAAAGCAGACCAATAAATGCTCTGGAAAACTGCTGATGTTGAAATAAAATGGTGACCTGTTAAGACTGTCTTGATAACACTTCACTACAGCATTAACTAGGATAATACTAAAACATTGTTTCTATTTTCAAACTGAGAATTCAAATATTCTATCGTGTTATATCTTCATGGCATCATCACCACCCAACTATCATCACCATCAGCGTCGTTGACATGAGATCAAATAAACAATAACTTCAGCAAATTTAGGTGACATCAAATTTGGGACACACCAGGCTATAAATTTATCATCACCATCACCATCATCACCACCACCACCATCATCATCATCACCACCACCACCATCATCATCATAAACACAGTTATGGGTCTCTAAACATCAACAAATTAACTATTAATCAAACTGCAAACAATGCATTATGCTATCAACTTCATGTACTTGAATAAAACAAGAGATGTTTGTAAAACATGTATGCCCCCCGACTTGCAGCCAAGCTGTGAATATGTGCAATTGTTAAGAAATATGCAATCCAAAGGGAGGTCTTGATATATGGTATCTATGAAT
This sequence comes from Congeria kusceri, assembly GCA_027627225.1. Classification (NCBI taxonomy): domain Eukaryota; kingdom Metazoa; phylum Mollusca; class Bivalvia; order Myida; family Dreissenidae; genus Congeria; species Congeria kusceri. The sequence goes on from CM051027.1 coordinate 63,042,882, forward strand.
GAAGTTTCATTAAAATATTTCGATGCGTTCTCAAGTTATTGAGCGGAAACCGTTTTTTTATATTTTTAGAAATGGTGACCTTGACCCCACCCACCCCATATGAAATCTCAAGAGAGGTCTCAATATAAGGTATCTATGATTGAAGTTTCATTAAAATATCTTGAATTATTCTCAAATTATTGAGTGGAAACAATTTTTCTATATTTAGCCATGGTGACCTTGACCCCACCCACCCACCATGCAATCCCAAGCGAGGTCTCGATATAAGGTATCTATGTATGAAGTTTCATTAAAATATCTCAATGCGTTCTTAAGTTATTGAGCGGAGACCGTTTTTCTATTTTTAGTAACGGTGACCCTGACCTTGACCCCACCCACCCCATATGCAATCCCAAGCGAGGTCACAATATAAGGTATCTATGTATGAAGTTTCATTAAAATATCTCAATGAGTTATTAAGTTATTGAGCGGATACCGTTTTTCTATTTTTAGTAACGATGTCCTTGACCTTGACCCCACCCACCCCATATGCAATCCCAAGCGATGTCACAATATAAGGTATCTATGTATGTAGTTTCATTAAAATATCTCGATGCGTTCTCAAGTTATTGAGCAGAAACTGTTTTTCTATTTTTAGTAACGGTGACCTTGACCTTGACCCCACCCACCCCAAAATATTTTGATGCGTTCTCAAGTTATTGAGTGGAACCATTTTTCTATTTTTTGTTGAGCTCAAAATGTATAGGCGTCTTCCTTTCCTTCCAAGTAACCAGCAAACCAACTTTCATTATCGTAGGTCAAAGCGTTCTCTAGATATCGGGCGGAAACGAAATGGTCTACGGACAGACCGACCATCCGACGTACCGACCGACGTACAGGTGCAAAGCAAAATACCCCCACTTTTTCGAAGGGGGGCATAATTAATAAAACGTTTTCAAATAAACAAGAAGGCTATACAATGTTTATATATTTTATGTGCCTATTCATTTGAAAAGCAATATAAATATATATTTCTTAATAAATAACTATTGATCTAACATCCACACACTGTTTATTAGAATATAGCTTAATAGCACATATTAAACTTTGTAAGCAAGTTACAAACCTGTATTATTCGGAATGAATAAACATTAATTGAATTATGACACTCAACATCGGTCTTGAACCGCACATAAAAATGACCAACTAGACTTTGTTTTGTAAAAACATACTGAAATACAATTATAGTGTCTCTTATTTCAATGAGTTTAAACATCAATACGTAAAACTGTTTAGTATATCACAAATTGACAATGTTGAATACTTGGTACAATCTGTTTAGTAATCAAACTTTGGATTACTCTGGTCACCTGCTAGACACTGTAGTCATCACACCAAAGCAAGTATCATACACCACTAATGTAGTGCAGTGACCAATGCCACCTAGAAGTGCATTGATGCTTATTTTGTGGCTTTAAAATAACTATTTATCGGGTAGATTTGTTGCTATGCCTTGTGCTTTAAACACTATAATGTGAAACAGTGAACAGTATCATTAGCCCACAAAATTAAATCAAATTTGATGATATGGTTCATTACCTATTACCAGTATCTTTAAGTAACTTAGCCGCTTCTCATATTTGAAATATCTAATAACTGTGTATGAGTCAGAGTGAATATTTCGTACATCCAACCATTGAACAATTAGTATGAAAAAACATTCTTAATATCAAGAACTTAAATACATACTAAATCAGATCAAAACATGATAAACAACTAATCAGATAATTCTGTAAAATTAATAAATATGACGACAATAAATAACGTAATTAGAACTCGAAATCCACAATCTGAACATATCTGAATATTTACAATACCACAAACTATTACTTCCCTGGCAATACAAAATATTGGCAGCAGCATGTGCTAATTGAACAACATATCATAAAGCATACAGTTGGACAGACTAATCAAAAACAACTCATAATAACTAGAATAGGAGATTAAATCAGCAAAACACCTTAAAGATATTTATTTACACACACAAAACAACCCTGTAATCAGCAACATTGAAACTATGTATATTAAAAAAAAGAAATTCACAACATATGAAAAACTGTTGTTTGAACTATTTTAATGATAGCTGCACCAAATCATTATTTTAAAACTAAGTTCCAACACAAAGATTACAACACATTTGTAAAATGAGGCACATTAATTCTTATGTTCGAAGATATGCAAGATATAACAATAGTGTTTACACTTTACACCAATAGCGCTAGAGAGAAAGAATATCATGAATATACACTTGAAACTGCACCCTGAAATAGATAATTTAAAAGAACAATAATATATCTGATGACAAGAATGTCACAAAAGTTATTAACATACAATGTAAGACGATACATAGCTGCTTGTAAAATGTTCAATAAATTAAGTGAATAAATACATATGAGGTGTGTCATGGGAAAACCGGGCGTAATGCATGTGCTAAAAGTGTCGTCCCGGATCAGCCTGTGCCAGATCAGCGGGGACAACACCTTTTGTCTACATTGGATTTATGTTTAGAAGAGACTTCCTTGTAACAGAAAATACCATAAAAGCGTAGTGTCATCACGAATCAGCATGTGGGGCGACACTTTACACAAATGCATTAAGCCCGGGTTTCCCACGACATGCCTCATATGTATTTACAGTCAAATGTCATGTTTCCTGTAGGTACACACATAATTAGCATTAATTATGGTTTACAGACTGTTGAGATACTCTAAAACTGAATTAGTCTTATCTTACTCTCAAGTCATAACAACTTAAAAATGCAATGGAATGATGGGCCTATGTAAGCATTCTCTGACACAGTGTCATTCTGTATATGCCAAAATTTTACGCACTAAAAAAGCAAACAGTAAAAAAAGTAAAATTCAAAATTAATTCACCCAGTGCAGAAATTTACACTTGTAACAGAGAGAGGCAGTTGCCTGTTCAAAAGGAGGTCTCTGGCATGTGGAGGTCCAGAACAGAGTGTCCAGAGGGGTGTTCCAGATCCTCTACCACCAGGTCCCCCGCAACAGAGCGCTGACCCACAGGGGATGCACTGCCGAGATCACAGCCTGTAACATCTGACACCCCAAGTGGCACATTCACGTGGTGTTCAACATTAACATATGGGGCATTGTTCTCATCTTTGTTCACGTAATGTTCAGCATTTACATATGGAACCGTACTATCACCTTTCTTCACATTATGTTCGAAATTTACAAATGGAGCAGTGTTCTGATATTTCACATTGGTAGCTTGCTTGGTCTTTCTGTGAGAAAATGCTGTGGAGTAGATCTTATCATCACTAAAGTCATCATAATAATCAAATTCATTACTAAATTCATCATCATTATCAGAACTATCACTTGTAGAATCGGACGACTGATTTTGATACAGTTGTTTCCCTCCATGTTGATGAGTGACTCTCCTTGGTGTGGGAAGCCTGTCTCTGGTGGCCCATCTGTCTGACTGGGAGGGGGTTGTGCATGACTTGTCACTTTCTAACTGGTCTGAAGTTTTGATCTGGACATGTTGAATACTTCCATCCTCTGATGTAGAGCTGCTACTTGCATACACCCGACTGCCTGAAATACTAGCTTTTGAAACATCAACATTCCTCACTGAATCTGTGTTTCTGTACACATAGTCTTTTTGCATTGAAGAAATTTTACTCTGAACTCTGTGAGGCTGTTCATCGATAATAGACTCATTTTCATATATTCCTGTATGACTGTCTATATGTTTGTGGTTGGACCTGCGGTATCGCCCACTGTGTTTAATAGTCACTTTATAGGGGTGTGTTGAGGGCTTTCTGCTCCGACTGCGTATGCGCTTTACATTTCTTTTTGCAGGACCAGAGATATTAACGTATGTCTTGGAATGCCTGCTGCTTTTCTTTGACCCACTTGGTTGCCTGGTTACAACCTTCAGCTCCATGTCCAGGCAACTACGAGTGGACGACTGGTCTCGCTGTTTCTTTTCAGGCTTTTTCCATCGACACCACAAGCACTCTTTATAACGTTTGAAATCATCTTTATCCACCGATCTTTCACAGTGAAGACAGTAAAAGTCAAGCTCGTCTTTTGCAACTGATTTATCGATACAACAAGAACAACAGAACAGCGACAAGACTTTGACAAGCAAATTCCAGAGACATTCCAGTGTGGAGGCCGTTATGGCTAAGCCTACAGCAAGCACATTGTACAGTAGACAATACACCACACTGACCAGCTTTATAATACTTTCAAACAGCAAGTTCTTTGGGTGGAATCTTATTCTGAAACCATCACATTCCAAACAGAAGTACTGTGGACTACCTTTGATATCATAGGAGTGCCAACCATACACATCAATACCACAAGTTGTATGACTTTTGCCATGAACAACTTTAGGACACCAGTTGTTTCCACATAAGCGCAAGTAATTCTGATCTATGGACATAATGTAAGGATTTGTGGCATGACTTCTACATGAAAGTGAGTCACAAATGTTGTTGAAATAGAAACTGCAACAATTACCACTATTGAAGGTAGCATTACATGTTAAAGATGGGCATTTCATACAGGTAAAATACTTTTCCCTGATATTTCTCCATATCTTAGCTACTCCACTGCCTTTACAGCCAGAGCTGCAATCATTACAACAGCTTGAATCACAATTGTAACGCTCGGATGAACTGTCATAACAAAGCAAAGTACATATAAACCAACATGGCATGGCAAAACCAGAACATATCAAGCAACAAATGCTGGCAAAAGCAAAAAATATCCACGAACAAATGCTAGTAGCAAACTTGATACTATTCCAACAACAGAAAATGCAAGCAAGGACCAATGTTTTAGAACAGTAGACAATGTGGGATTTTATATTCTGCAAAGAGCGATCACAGGCGTCCCACCTCCGGACCAGACACCCCGGAAAGCACTTGTGTCGCAGGAAGTAGCGGACAGATGGGCACCAGTTCCTGGCCCTCAGATCCTGCACACGCCTCTCACAGCTCTCACAGTGACAGCATGTACAGCACACCAGGCCCTTCAGTGTCCTGCAGCAGTCTTCCAGCTCCTGGCCTCCACAGCACCGGCACGCTACCCCGTCATAGCAGGGAACCAGGTGGAAACACAGCCACTCGGGGCACTGGACAGGCTTGCTGATGAAGTATGGAGTTCCATCTGGGTCTGTTCTCTCCACCTCAATCATGCAATCACTGCAGCAACACTCACAGTTGCCTCTCTGGAATAGGCCATCAAATAAACAGCATTTTTGTGCGTTTGAACGATCGCTTGCAAAATTCCTAGTCATAGTAAGCAGAACATTTCTGATTTACAAAGTGTGCTCTTTTCATTATTAAAATCCATTAACATGTTACAAGTTACAAATGCTTTAGAAAATGAATGAATTTACATTACAAAAAGTATGACATTACTTATGTAAATGTTTTAACATGTTCAAAGTAAGTAGTGGTCTTGTTTGTTTTTTAATTTTCTTTATCAACAAAGAAAACTTCTGCAGCTTAAAGTCAGTTACACATGTAAATCTTTTTCAGTTACACCTAAAAATATGTAAATATACTTAACTGTAACAATAAACACTAACAAAAACACTAACATAATGAAAAATTAACAGATTAACAAAACTGGCAAAACATTTTGTAAATCTATTACTTCAAAACATTTAATTAAAACACCATATTCCAAATACACATTCAATACTCCTGGCACACACATGAACTAATCTACAGATCTGCCACTTCTGCTATCTACCATGTGGAACTGGCAGTGGCCTTGCAGAGGTCAAGGTCAGAGACTGACCTTGTAACCTTGGCGTCACAGGCACACTACTATACATAGAATCCATCACAGAGCTTCGATGTGTCCCAGATCCATCAAGAATAGTCCCGGGTTCAAATTGCTCGTACATATGAAAACGTATGTTCGACATGCTTGTATTGCTATTTACAGACAGTGAAATCAGGTCGTCATGCTGAGGCAAGCCCAACAAAAGGTCAGGGTCATTGTGGACTCTCCCTGGAGAGTGGAGGGGAATGCTGGTCTGAATCACTGGAACTTCCCTGAGTTCACTGGACACAAACTGTTTGCTCTTACGAACTACATTGGCACTTGTTTGCTGATTGGGTACAGACGCCCCCACTTGGGTTGGGGGCTTTGGAAGTTTTCTAGCTGACTGCCGTGTCGTCTCTTTCACTTTGGTATTAGTCACTGTGAATTCTACATTTGGCTGGACTGTTTTTTGCACTTTCTTTGGAGATGGTTTACAACCTGTGTGTGTCACTACAGCCACTGATGAAAGCACACGCTTATTTCCTCTGTTTTCATTTTTTGCATCTTTGCCTTCAAAAGAAACACTTCTGGCGTTTGTCACATCTTTGGTGTCCTTAGACTGCATGTCCTGTGACTGGTTTGCTGATGACTCAGACTCAGTTCGGTATCTTTTGCTTGAATATTTTGGAACCAATCTTATTTCCAGACAACAGCAGACGACAGGGGCACAGTCTATGCAGCAGATGCAGCAGCGGGTACAGCAGGCCTCCCGATCAGCGCCACCGAGCCTCTGGTGAACAGAAACAAAAAGGATCATAATTATTAATCATCTTCATAACATTATGAACGTATACACAATTTATCACATAATATCTTGCTGCCTGAGTCATGTAAGGTTCATTGTAAACATTTGTTTATATTGATTGAAATGTTGTTTTCTACAAGTTTTATCATTTCAAGTTAGCTATGTGTTTAATCTAGCTGTCTTTTAGTTGCATACACTCATTGAGTTCTTAATATGCTTTGCAAAGAGGTTAGTAAACAAACTGTGAAAAAGGAGCAGCAATGCAGTGAAATGTGAGTCAGCAAAACAGGCTACAATGCACTAGTTTGGAAACTGAGTTATGTCTCCAACTTACCGATAGGCAACATGGCTAACTTCAAATGATAAAATAGTTATAACAATTATGATGTTCAACTATGGACTTGTTTATAAATTTCAAGGAACAAACATGATAAATTATTATTTTTGCTGTGCACTTCAATACTTGTAGCGATGCTATCACAATGTAACCTTGTAAATATTATGAACAATGTAAAGACAGGTACCCTCAGATATCAGTATGGTCTATGATTATAAATTGTGCAAGTGGATCACAAGTAACACAGAAACAACAGATGGGAATCCAATGACAGGCTTGAATCTCAAAACACAATATCATAAGCAATACAAGTTACATACTTTATTATACAAAGAAAAAAATATCATTATATACTGGTATTATGACGATTAATTTTAAAACTCTAATCTGAATAAACTGCAGTTAAAGATAAGTGAAATATGTAAGAGAAAACAAACCGATCGATGCATTTTTAAGAATTTTTAAAACATTCAGTGATGAGATTACGTTGAACAGAAAAGTTATGTTTTTAACAGTCCATGTGTTCAGAGATTCAATGTCAAACATGGAGCCCAGGACAGAGAAACAGGAGACAAGCACTGACACATCACAACACACGCACAGTGTGAGTGCGTAACAGGTGCACACTGAGTACGTAACAGGCATAGAGTGAGTACGTTACAGGTGGACACAAAGTACGTAACAGCTGCACACTGAGTATGTAACAGGTGCACACTGAGTATGTAACAGGTGCACACTGAGTATGTAACAGGTGCACAATGAGTATGTAACAGGTGCACACTGAGTATGTAACAGGTGTACCTGAGTATGTAACAGGTGCAAACTGAGTATGTAACAGGTGAAACAGGCGCACCTGAGTATGAAACAGGAGCACACTGAGTATGTAACAGGTGTACCTGAGTATGTAACAGGCAGACACTGTGTATGTAACAGATGTAACAGGTGCACACTGAGTATGTAACAGGAGCAAACAGAGTATGTAACAGTTGCACACTGAGTATGTAACAGGTGCACCTGAGTATGTAACCGGTGCACACTGAGTATGTAACAGGTGAACACTGAGTATGTAACAGGTGCACACTGAGTGTGTAACAGTTGCACACTGAGTATGTAACAGGTGCACCTGAGTATGTAACCGGTGAACACTGAGTATGTAACAGGTGCACACTGAGTATGTAACAGGTGCACACTGATTATGTAACCGGTACACACTGAGTATGTAACCGGTGCACACTGATAATGTAACCGGTGCACACTGAGTTATGTATCCGGTGCACACTGAGTATGTAACAGGTGCACACTGAGTATGTAACAGGTGCACACTGAGTATGTAACAGGTGCACACTGAGTATGTAACAGGTGCACACTGATTATGTAACAGGTGCACACTGATTATGTAACCGGTACACACTGAGTATGTAACAGGTGCACACTGAGTATGTAACCGGTACACACTGAGTATGTAACAGGTGCACACTGAGTATGTAACAGGTGCACACTGAGTATGTAACAGGTGCACACTGATTATGTAACAGGTACACACCGAGTATGTAACAAGTGCACACTGAGTATGTAACAGGTGCACTCTGAGTATGTAACAGGTACACACTGAGTATGTAACACGTGAACACTGAGTATGTAATGGGTGGACTCTTGAGTATGTAACAGGTACACACCGATTATGTAACAGGTACACACTAAGTATGTAACAGGTGCACACTGAGTATGTAACAGGTGCACACTGATTATGTAACAGGTACACACCGAGTATGTAACAAGCACACACTGAGTATGTAACAGGTGCACTCTGAGTATGTAACAGGTGATCTCTTGAGTATGTAACAGGTACACACCGATTATGTAACAGGTACACACTAAGTATGTAACAGGTGCACACTGAGTATGTAACAGGTGCACACTGATTATGTAACAGGTACACACCGAGTATGTAACAAGCACACACTGAATATGTAACAGGTGCACTCTGAGTATGTAACAGGTGGACTCTTGAGTATGTAACAGGTACACACCGATTATGTAACAGGTACACACTAAGCATGTAACAGGTGAACACTGAGTATGTAACAGGTGAACACTGAGTATGTAACAGGTGAGATGTGAGCACATGACACATGGGAGATGGGGACAGTAAGGGATTTATTACTGGAGATCTCCTACAACGACAATAATTCCTACTTTGAACAGGTGTTCAGTTACTTTCAAAGGGCAAACACTTATCTCATTCATTACATTTACAGGTCAATAAATCTAATGTTTATCATTTTTAGCCTCTGTACCAATGTTCTTTTAAGGCTGTTTTCATGTAAATTTGATGAGTCAACAATGAAAACAATCAACAGTTTTATAGTATTAATAATTTTTCACCTGATGTACAAATGTTGAAAATTACGAAACTGATCATTTGGGATATTAAATTCTCAATACAGTCTCGAGGTATACAGTACAGTGTTTATAAAAGCAGAAGTTAATACTCAAACAGAAAAAGTAAACTGTGTATTGTGTTAACTGAAGTGAGGGTTCCATAGCAGCACATTATGGTTCACTATGTTATTACTGAGACATAACCCCCCCCCCCCAGCAAAGATCAAAAGTCACAAGTCATATAAATGTAAAGAGGTGAATCGTGAGAAAACCGGACTTAATGCATGTGTGTAAAGTGTCATCCTGGATTAGCCTATGCAGTCCGCACAGGCTAATGCAGGACGGCACTTTCCGCCTTCAGTGAATTTATGTTTAGAAGAGACTTCCTTGAAACAGAAAATACCACAAAAGCGGAAAGTGCTGTCCCAGATTAGCCTGTGCGGACTGCACAGGCTAATCCAGGACGACACTTTACGCACATGCATTAACTCCGGTTTCCCATGACGCCCCTCTTATGTATTGTGCATATTCCATTCATTCAGAATAGGCTCATATTCTACATGAAAACAAAACAAGTTCTCAAAGTGTGATACTAATACCAGATCTAGGGCATTATTTGGACAGTTTTGGACGGACACTACCCGGTAGGTTAGGCTTTTATTTCAAATTTAAAATAATTGGACGTAAATGCAAATTCAAATCAGCTATATGTTAGATTATTAAAAATGAGCAAAAAAGTAAAACACAAAAGCTGTTTATGGTTCATGGATGGTAAGATCATAACACCTAATACTAGACTTAAGTGTTTTATAGCATAAAAACAGTAAATAGTCCAAATAAGCAAAGTTCACACATTCTAGCAAGCAAATTAATGGGAAGACATGCATTCAGTGTTGTTATGAATACTAGACATGCTAATGTATTTAGGTAACATTGTCTCTTTCCTCTCCCATGACCCACGCTGTAATTATTACCATAGAATTAAAACAAAAAGAACACAAACTATCTGTTTTCTTCAAATTGAATGATTCTTTATAGTTCTTCTGTTTACTGTTTGCAAAATATGGAACTCTGTTTAAGGATTCTAGGACATTAACACCTCTGACCAAAGCCCCTTCCTCAAAAAGTGCAAAGGTGGACATTAACCCCTTCCAACTAGGACATTAGCCCCTTCCTGTTTTTAGACTGTTGGCGCAAGCCAACAGGATTTAGTAGGTGTATTCAGAAATCGGTCTTGAGAGAACTACATCTTTTCTTTGCATGCTACGAGTCAGTAAATCGATAAATTACTGCGCTTCGCTCGCTGAGCAGTGAGACTTCCTGTTATGGATGCTACTTTCTATGAACCGATGATAAAAATTAGATCCGACTTAAAACACTAATACACAATAATAAAAATCCAATTAGTCCACATCTACAAGTAAATTCATGTTATGTCTATTTACATAGGTTTGATTGAGTATAGGTTTGTGCTGTTGATTGGTTATCTGCGTATTACATCATATTGCGTAAGTTTAACAACAGTGTATTGAGCACATATAGCGGAGCAATCGTAACCACTCAATTGGTGATTGCTACTGTTTTTGACGTATGCATAAGAATTATGGAGAAGCATTGTACTTCTAAAGAGAGTTTTAAATGTATTTTTCTAATGTAACTTATTTTTATTTAAATTGGTATTTACCGAAAATGAAAATAGCGCTTGTGATAAAAATCACTGAATATTGATTCGAACTTATACGGTTCATCGACTATTTTTACCCGTTGTAGATTGACTTGTATGCATATAACTCTGTTTGCTTTTTAAATGGTTTGCACAAAAATATTTGCCTCCCATGAATTTCACAATAATAATAATGAGAATGTCGTAGATAAATAGCATTGAATTAGACGCGCGCTATTAGTTTTAATTTGCAAAAACAGTGGCCTGGATCTCCAACTTCAATTAAGTCAAATACCAGCTTATACCAATGTTTGTTAAGAAGCGTGTATAGTTATGAGTTTCGTTTTTGTAGAAATGATATAACAGACAGGTGAATTACTTCAATAAATGTTCCTTAAGATAATTTTTTTTTTCTTTTTTTTCTTGTGCAATATTTTATATGCTCATAGTATACATACACACCACACACACACACACACACAAACACACACACACACACATAAACACAGACATACATACACACATACATACATACATACATACATGAAGGCATGCATAATAGACTTATACACATATATAACATTAATACATAATCATGTACCAAAAATGTATATACTTACAATACAATAAATAGACTCATTACATGTATATGTACCAATGCTGTCATAGATAATATTGCACAACAAAAAATATAAACAAAAGAGAATGAATTGCATTGAGTATAATTATATTATATGTGCTATGGCATTGTAGACATAAAAAATGCTGAAAACTGTATTCAATCACCAGCGCTCACGCTGTCGTTCGCCACTTGAGCCATTTGTGAAAATATTCAGAATTTGGCTTAAAAAAATCTGATTTGCGAAAATGTAAAAATCGCATATAAATTGCGAAGTAAACGTCCGCCATTTTTATCGTTCTGTGTGTCATTAATTTAGAAAGCAATCGAAAACCAGACTACACCGGCATGCGACCTTGTGTGACCTTAGTGCTATTGACATACTAGATGGCTAGTCGAACCAATCAAAATTGAGCTTGCTTGCGTCTGTGATAATGAAACGACAAATGGGTGGAGCTATCGTGTAATAAGGCGGGATTGAAACAACAGGTATCTTGAGTGACCGTTGCGTGGTTTATGATCGCAATTGACGGGTAACTTGAATAAAGCAAGTGTTGAACAGAACTAATAAAGAAGGATAAAAACTGCTGTCGTCTGCAAACAAAATGGCAGTCTGTTTCAGAGGTCGTTTCAAATAATTAGTACAATCATAATAAGCGTGACAATAATTATTTCAAAGCTGGTTTTTTACAGGTTTTGTTTATTAATACATACTAATTAAAGAGTGCTAATTAATTAATTAGCTCGGTTTGTAATTACAGTGCGCAAACGGATAGCGGCGTAATTTAATTAAACAAATGTGTGAAAAACCTGCACATTTTAATTAACTCCTATCCAGCTTCAGCTGAAGCTGCTAAAAGATTGTTAGTGTCCCCAGTGTCCCCAGTTGACTGTGAAAGGGGCTTTAGCAAACAAAATTTAATAAAGACAGACTTGAGAAATTGTTTGAGTGTGAAACATCTATCTTCAAACTGCTGGCTGGGAAGAAACAGATCAAGTAAAGATGTATAAAATTTGTCTGGAGTGTTTGCATTATTGTTTCTGTATGAAATGTGCTCCAAGTGTTGTTTAAATGCATGTGATCTGTGTTTTTGTACTGATGTACCAACATACATGTATATTATGTAAACATGTGCAGTGCCATTTGTTTAGTATGTTTGCAGTGTTTTTCTTTATGAAATGTGCTCCATGCATACACACAAGTAATATGTTTTTGTACTGATGTACCAACAGATACAATGCTGAATATTTATTGAAGTTGACCTATGCCTTTGTACTGATATTACTGATACACTGATGAGCCTAAAGTATATAATGTTGACATGTACTTATGTGTATGATGACTATGATTTATTATGCTGCTGTGCTTTGTTATTATTAAAGGAAATAAAAAACATTTTTTTATATTTGTACTCCATAAATTTCAAACTGTAAATTATCGCTACAAATTCGCTCAAGTTTGGTACGTTCGCGAAACTGGGTGGCTCAAAGAAATTTGTGTCCAGTGTGAGCCCTGAATCACTATTATTATTAAGTACTATTTCAATTTCATTATAAGCAATATCTGTAAACATGCTGACTAGTGACCAATCTTTTAATCCTTCATCAAGTTTTTTTGTAGTTTTATATATTTCTAATGAGTGCTTGAGGCTATTTACCAGTCCAAAATAAAATTAGACGGCTTTTTTTTTTTTTCTCTGACAATTAAAAATATATAGTTTAATTTCTAGGCATAAAATATTTAAATTTTTCATTTTTGAATTGTAATACCACGTATCATTTCCTGACATGTTAGATGGATAGGTGAGTTTGGTTTATTTCTATTTACAACGTGAATAGCAAAATTATTAATATATTGAGAATGTACACAGTTCCTTATGATAAAATACTCTTGTAAATCATTTGCTCTTAGTTTCTTTTCTCGCCAACAGTCTTTCTACGCTGTCAGCGTTTTGATTAGATTAGGCGGACAAAAGCCCCATCACATGATTGAGACCATATTCTGTTGTATCCAAATATGTGTCGGTGATGAACAACAATTAACCAATTAAGAAATGAATTGATTGTGCTCTCCTGTACTGACAATGGACATACTTTAGTTGCATATTAACACAATACAAACAAAACGCGACGATGTTAAGTTGTTTACCCTCGGGACTTCGGTTTTAAGCACACTGCTTAACATACTATCAGTTATTATAACTATTCCACTACGGGAATTCACACCATATATAGAAAGTGCAGTGTGGATACGGTGCCACACTATTAAAAATCTATGTGGGGATAAAAATCTATGTTTATATAATACACAATAGTGATAAAAACCCCACCATTTCAATGGTACTATGTTCTCTTTTTAATATGTTTTCTGTGTTATATATATGACACCACAGTATATTAAAAAACGCTTATATATTGCACCTTTTAAACATGAAAGGGACCGATTGGCTGTTTGAAAGGGGATACTGCCATAGTGGCTAATATCAGGGTCTGATAAAACCCGAAAGGGATAATTGTCCACCATGGAAAATTCAGGAAGCGGATAATGTCTGCTTATGAATTCAAGGCCAAAGGGGCTAATGGCCGAGGGGCTAATGTCCGTTTACCCTGTTAAAGTATTTAAGCACCATTTTTTTTTAGGAGCCAGATCAGGTGCACATTCAAACTGGAACTTTCATGACACATTTCGACTGGTCAATGTTTGTTAGGCGATTCACAGAAATGATAATTATAAACTATCATAAAACCTGAGATTAACAATAAATTCTGGTATTCGATTTAGCTTGTTACAAGAATAATAAATGAACGTTATCAGAAGTGCTCAGATAAATATGCTAAAAATTCTATGGTTAAGTGTCTTTTTCATAGTTAATACTAATAATAATGTCTTTTGAAAACATTATAAAAAACTAATGGAGCAAATTAGTCATCTGTCATAATCACTCAAACCAAAGTTTCTTTGTGATACTTACAAGAACGAGACAACACATGAGTGTATGAAACTAAAGTGACAATGGAGTTATCTGCCTGTGATAGGCTGATTCTGCAGAGTGGGACCGCAATCCTTGCACAGCTGTAGGAAATAGAAACACTTCTGCATATAAAACAGCATCACGATACAGTCACTGACATGTACAATATCAATGGAAGTTAATTTGTCAAACACTGATTCATTTGACTTCATGAATCATATCAAAATATTCTTTTCTTATATTTTTCTTTTATAAATGAAACTCCTATTGAGAGTGTCTAACAGCAGACATTTTTATGTATCAAAAACTTCTGCCATGCAAGGGCAGTTAATTTCTCTCTTCATTGAACACAATTCTCAAATCTTGTTGGCTGGTATTCACAAAGCTCCTAAGGAAAATCTTAACTTTAGTTGTGCTTAAGTGAAAATTTCAGATCGAATCTTCTATGTGAAACCCAATGATTTCTGTTAGCAATTGTGTAAAATATGAAACATCTAAGCAATATGTACTCATTGAAAACATTCCTATGTAAAATGACCTATATATAAAACAGTCAGAGATTTAAGGAATTTTATGAAATTAAGAAATTTACGTAAGTTTTCCCTAAGGAGCTTTGTGAATACGGGCCCAGCACATTGAAAAACTTCTGGTAACTGCCTGTATGACCTTGAAATGTCAGCACATCTGAATGGATGGGTAGACATTGAGCACTCACAGTGACTTGCTGAACATACATGCCTTACAACTACAACAGGTCGTTATTGACACCATTCAAAATACATACAGATGTCAGTGAATACTGAAATAACCATATACTCTGTTCCAATCCATTTTACCCATCAGATTACTTTTTGAATTATACTTGTTTTTAACTTTTATTGTTTGATATTGTATATGGGTACTTAAGTATTCATTGCTAAATTGCTAAATGTAACATGGTTACAACACTAAATTTCAAGTTCAAATCAGAAGCAATTAACTCTTAACATTATAATTAATAATCTTAAATTAAAATTTCCGATAACATCAACCACTTATTTCTTACCTGGCTAATTATTGATTATGAAAGATCATGCTTAGGAAATGTTCGACTACATGATGAGTTAATATGCCTAGAAAGCTCGCATTATCAGAGGCTTCATGCAAGAAAACCTGACACCTCATCAGTACTGAAATTATTGTTTAAAATTATATGAGGCTTGTCGTAGGAAAACCGGGCTTAACGCATGTGCGAAAAATGTCATCCCGGATTAGCCTGTGCGGACTGCACAGGCTAATTCTGGACTGCACTTTCCGCCTACAGTGGATTTTTGTTTAAAAGAGACTTCCTTGAAACAGAAAATACCATAACAGCGTAAAGTGCCGTCCAGGATTAGCCTGTGCGGACTGCACAGGCTAATCTGGGACGACACTAAACGCACACTTTTCCCACGATGCGCCTCATATGGTGTTTCACTGAGCTAGATTTATGTTTTGAGGAAACTTTCAAACATAATGAAGTGGCCACCGCATACGACATTCATGTGGGAGACTCACGTTGACGATGCAGGAGTCCTGGCCCTCGTCCGCACAGCACTGACACAGGATGATATCCACACAGCTGACTTTCTGTGTACAGAAATAAAGATAGCATGGGCACTCCTAATGACCTGTCATAACTTGTGTCATAAAAAGCAATATGAACTGAACAATATTTTTTGACAGTTTTGGGAATAAGTCATGCACCTATTTGATTGGAAACTTCATACTGTGATATAAGGTATTGCTAATTGGGAAAAAATGATAGTTGCATATTGGTTCAATTCTGCGTTTTAATGGTTTTTATCCATAAAGTAATGTCATCATTGACAATGAAAGATCACCTTTTTTAATGTATTTGGGCATTTGTTAATACTTTATTTGGAATCTTTTGCAATCCAACAGTGAAAATAACAGCTTTATAATGATTGGGCACACAGGGCATATACAGGCCCCTGCCTGAGAAAGAAATTCACAGCCTGAACAAAGAGACCTGTCTGAAGAAACTTACCTTTTTAGGACAGCAGCTATTGAGGCAGCCGTTGAGACTGGGGTCACACGCACAGCACTCCCCAAGACTCTTACAGCATGTGCAACTGGGATCGCCCTCTGTACCGCATGGGCGACACTCGCACTCACACGAGCCACGGGCCTACAGCACAAGTCATGCACATGCTGACTGACAAGGGTTTTATTAGATAGGGTGAGAGTAATGACCACTTGTTTACTTGTATATACAATGCGTGAGGTAAACTGAAAGTGGTTCAGTAAAAAAAAACGGCTGGAGGACATGATCAACTGTATTTCTTTATATTAGCATCATTCAAGAAAATGTTTTGCCAGATTCTGAACATAACGATTCAGAACGGTAACAATAAAAGAAACAAGAACAATTTAATGACAAACTGCTTAAACATTAACTGCTATCAAATACCCTTGGAGATCCAGCCTAGAGTCAAAATTAATAGTACATGAGACACTCGGACATAATGATGTAGCATAAGTTATTTCTTTACACAATGTGGTCAGTATGGCTAACCTAACCTTACTGAATACATGTATTCTGAAAACAACATGATAATAGGTGGACTAAATGATGTAACAGAAATATAAAACAAATGGATGATATAAACAATTGTTTATTTGCACATATAACCTATTAATAAAATTAAACAGATTCAAGAAATGCAAAACATTACAATTACAGGCAAAACTATTTATATAATAGGGTTTAATACAGTTATAAGATAAAAGAATGAATCAAACACAACTGAAAATGCACCATATGCACTTACCTTAAGGAAGTGATACAGTGCAAACAAAACAAGGACTAGAACAACCCAGCAGGCAAGGACGATGCACACGGTCGCTGCCACGGGTAGAGCCATCCTTCACAGTAGTTCCCTGGTCTCACAGCCTGGGTGAGCTCTCACTCTGCATCTACAAACATATGCATTTATTTGCACCAATCAATGCATCACAGTAACATAGGTTACTAGTAGCGAAAGATCCTGGACAAAAAACATTTTGGTTACATATACTATTGCTGCCAGTTTGAGCTTATATTGTACATATTGGGTATGTTAATACAGACAGGTTGTTGCTGAAAGAAATAGAATACAAAATAAGATTAAATCTCTTTAACTAAATGATAAAACAAGAGCTGTTACAGGACAGCAAGTTTGCCTATTTGAAGTATCCAGTTTGCGCATTTTGTTGAAAGTGGATGGAAGAAAGAAACAAATCAATGGAGGCAACAAGAAACATAGACTTGTTTATTAATAAAGGTAGTAGTTAGAAATACACCACACGGATCTCTACTGCTTTTTTTTTTAACAATACAAAACATGGGGTAGTTTCCACCCCACGGTCCCCGGATTTTTAATTTTTTTCAGATTTTCTAGTTGGCCGCTCTTTTTTCAGTACCTAATGTAATGCACCTATCAATATTTACCCCCAGGGGGGAGCGGCGGGCATGTACGGGACTTTAGACTGAAAGCAATTCCCGACAGGCGGGAAATAGACATGCCGAATGATTCCGGGTCCCGGGAGATAGACTTTGTTCGGAATTAAGATCGTGGTAATATTGGCCCCCAGGCCATTTAATACACCAATTAAGCACCCCTATTTAGGGTGGGGAATTAGATCCCCCAAAATACAATTAGTCAAATTCCCCTGGTATTGCCCGCCACTCCCCCCCCTTGGGGGAAAATATTGATAGGTGCATAATTCTTGCGAAAATATGTATCAAAACAGGAGATAAAAATAGATTCACATGTCATTTCAAATGTTAATAAGCGAGGATGTGGGGGAAGCAGCCCCCAAAATCAGTAATTCCGGCGCCAATTGAAAAGCAGTTACGGTAAATTTGCTTCGTGGTTTACTGCTACAAGACTGCTACTTTTACTTGGGACATGTACATTTGCAGCTGATGGCTGCAAAGAAATTTGATCATGTTCTCTGTTAATGAATTATTGTAGTTTATAGGTTTTAGGGGTATAATTTACTTGATTTGATTTGCATTTTAAAATGGTGGCAGTTTTTGTAGAGTGCGGGTAAATGTGATTTAATATTTTGTGAAATATTTTACAAGCTATTAAACTGTTAATAAAAATCAACATTTTGGGGTTATTTCTATTGTTGTTTTTTTGGCCCAATTCTTCAACGATGTGAAAAAACAGAAATGTAACAGCAAATTACAAAGAAATACAGTTTGATGAACGTTACATTGACTTAATTTCTAAACATAGCAAGTGTTGGAATTCACTCAGGGAACTTACTGTAAACAAGTAACAGGGTCAGTCGGACTAGCATTAATGGAAGTTTTGGAGTAATTTACTCCCAGTCTTTGTCACAGGACTTCCAAAATTGCAGCCATGGAAGTATCAAAAAGAATGCTTAAAACACCCAATATTCAACACTTAAAAGCGAGGACTTCCAACATTTTCACCTATGTGCAAGCCCTGATTATAATTCAAACTTTACAATAGGTCTGAAAAACAACAACGTGCAGTGAAATAAAACATGACTGAAGTACAATACTAGCTATACTAAGAGTAGTGATATGTGCTGTGAAAATTGTAAATTAAATGTACATATTTATGTCACACAATACTGTCAAAATTTCCAAATATAATGAGCAAAACTTCCAAAATCAGAGGCCAGGAGGTTCAAACTTACAGTCTTCATAAGTTACTGAAAGCCCTGGGTCAGGGTCTCCTCTAGTCTTAATTTCAAGACGTGCAACTAATTTTGTGTTACTTTTTTATATAGGACTAAGTTCGCCGAAGGACTTTTTTAATGGTGGAAACCTGAAGTTTAAATTTTCATAAATTCCTATTATTTGCAACAATAAAGTTATTCGTTGATGTACTTCGCCAAGACAACACCTAAACTGTTTTACATGTGCCGAAATTTACCTAGGACATGCAGTCAAGGGAATATATCAAGGGTAAAGCGCGAAACTATTGTATCTGATATAGAAATGTTAAGCAGATACAATAGTTTCACGCTCAACCCTCGATATACAATCACAATATCAACATTTCAATATCATGTGAACAATACAATGAAAGGACAAATATGATCAAGGAAAGTTCAAATAAAAATCACTTATATGTACCATACTTCATATGTTTTTTAATGGACTTCTTTATAACGACAAATTCATTCCCAGCGCCATGCCGATTCCAACACGTTTCATCGTATTTGTTGGGAAAACACTGCATGAACACCATTTGAAACATCTGCACAGAACTGGCATAGTCAATGAAATATGCACTATTTGCAAGGATAAATCATGCTAATTAAGCATGTGCTATACACTGTGAACTGTTTATAGCGAGGCCCAAACCACAAAACTAAACGCTATAGATGAGTTTTTAACACTGTAATATGAAATTATTGCATTTACAAAAGGATTACACATGTGTTGTTACTGGCATAATTGTGGAACAGGGTAGTGAATCATGTGTTAAACAATATAAAGATGCATTGTAATTGTAGTTTAAAATTAATATAATAATATATTTATATCAGTTTTATCATTTCTCAGGGAGGACCCTCTATTTTAAACCACCATTTAAAATCCCTTTACATAATTATACACATTTTCACAAAAAGTGCACTCTTTGGGTGTAATTACTGCTGCCTTGTATGAATAGGCTATGTCAATGTCCAAAAGTCAACACACAATGAATATTGGGGATTTCCCAATATTGTACATGCCTAATCATTAGTACTTTACTAATGTATATCAATGAGTTTTGGACTGGAATATGAAAGTATTTCAACGTCGCCAAGCTCTAATTTAGAACAATTTTGAATATCAGTTATTTAGAACTTTTAATCTAGTTTGTTATTCATAAATGTTTTAATGGTTTTATTTAACTTTAATATTTTTCTTATGAAAATTGGATGAGATCGTACATACCCCCTTTATATTCCAATTTTAAGGGCCTATGTCGTTGAAAAATTGGATTCCTATTACACAATAAATTATATTACATGATAGAAATGAGCTTTATAATGACATGTGCATAAAATAAATAAAACATAATGTAATACACAATAAGCTATTTGATAAAAACAAATTAGCAAAAAAGTCTGAAAAATTAAAACCCCAAGCAGGGATCGAACTCACGACTTAGGAGTCAAATGAAGAAATGACAGTAGACAGCGCTTTAACCAACTGTGCTATCATGCTTGGTAATATGCAGAGTGTAAACTATGGTTATAGAAAATACTCACAATTATGATGTCAAAATGTAAACATGAAAAGGGCCAAACAAACAAGACCCATATTATAAATTGATTTTTATCTCAGAATGCGTGCACTCTTTTTTCATTATATAAACCCTGTTTTAAACATTCAGTGATATTTTTACAATTTCATAGCCACGAGTCCTAGGACTCGCTGGACTAAAAATCTATGAGTCCCAAAGTTAAATGTGTGAGTTCAAAATTTTTTATTTATTCAAATGGGAATATAAGCAGACAGTTAATAAGATGAGTAAGGCAATAATGCAATTAACTCTTTATTATATATAATAACACAAGTAATTTTAACTTTTTTGAGAAGCATGTCTAGCTAGAGTAAGTAGAATGTTGAAAATTTGTGCAGTGTGCAATTTTTACAATACCATTGTACCTTTTAGCGACCGTACACAAAATGCAGTTTATGTTATTAAATTGTGAGCTTCCATAGTATATGCTCACCAACTAAACAACTTCTCTCAATCTTTATTCTATTAACATATTTTTTTCCGACGATTTTTGGTAGAACCTGACCAGAATTAACTTCAGGAGTATTGCGTTTAGTCATGTGTCATTTTTCTTTTCGGACCCATGTTGCAGACGAACTTTAAAAAACGTAATATTATTTTACCTTCACACCATTACGTTTAGAAACATCACGACTATTGCCATTGGTTATTCGCAAATCAATTATCCAATGAGAATGGTCGTAATAAAAATAGACGGAACGCTACGATGGTAACTTTTACCCCCTAATATGACAGTACTCGTACACAAAATGCTTCGAAACTGCCGGACAGGACTTGCCATTTACAAAATGCATGCTTCCCACGAACGCAAAATTGAAATTTTGCGTGTACGGCAATATTACTGCGTCCTGGATGCAGGACGCAAAAGTAAAAAAAAATCACTGATTATTATATGTCATGTTAGTATCTGAATTACAGAATATTTTAAGAAATTGCCCCCCTTGAGGCCCTTTTTGAAGACATAGTCCCATTAAACTAGTGTATAAATATCTATATTTATGAACAGGATGTCAAGTTTACCTTGATTTGTTTAAACCTTCAAATATGCTTCAGCCAATTGGAATACAATCATTCTAGGCAACTGACCAATAGAAAAGATGCAATGCCTACAGTGTAGCTAAATTACTGATTTATGTTTACACAATCAACGACAGCAAGATTTGTTTAAAAATGTATCGTGTAGGTACCTATTCTCGAACCTCACCTATTTTCGAACCTTTCTTTCATGCGCTATTTACATGTAAGCAAAGTGCGCATGACGTCATCAGATTATGTGTACCGGGTGCTATGGTAAACAATCTGTACAATTGTGGCAAAATTATCGGAAATATGCATAAAAAACATGTATTTACTATTATAATTTTGTTTTGTTAAACAATTTTATTAAAAATTCTTTGACTTTTTATGCATTTCAAATAAATATACATACACTGCAGGTCCGCTATATCGCGATCCGTTATATCGCGATGTCCAATATATCGCGAATCGGCCGTGGATCCCGATTTTTTTATGTACTTCAATATTTTCCTATTACCAAATGCTCATAAATAAATCCAGTTTGATCCGTATTTTCGTGCCTTCATGGCGTCACTTTTATTTTCACTCTTGTAGTGCGACAAACAAAACACCGACTCGCTCAACATCAAAGTGTAACAGTTTGACGTCATCAGCTTACAGCGCGCGTGCCACCCATGACAACGTCCTTTCACTGCTATCGCTCTATTTTAGCACCCGAATTACACGCAGTCCCATGGAGGGTGTATACACTAACTGTATGTCATAAACCAATACTGAGCTATCTGAATAACAATAACGTAATCGATACGGCTTATCTGTTTCTTTTTTGTTTCAGGAGAAATGTTAACCGCATATCGTTCACGATATAGACACCTAATTTTGTTGCTGTGTGCTAAAACTTTTATACATAAGATCTCAATGTTCTCTGCGCTACAAAGTTTTTATATGGCAATCAATACACCCACGCTTTCCATGCGGACGACGTGACGTTGTACATGATTGTCAGTAATTTTTCGTGTGCTTTTTCTAACAGAACAAAGAGTTTACACAAAATACATGTGTGTTGTTATTGTTAATAGAATTTATGTTTACTTCATGTGAACAGTGAAATTCGGCGTTTCGGACTTAATATATTTATACGCGATTTGAAATTTATTCAACGGAATTAAAGGAATAATATTATATTTTCATATACAAATGGAATATTTTACATATGGATTTAATACAAAATGGATGTTATCTACATTGAAAAGGGTGAGCCATTTACCCAATTACATTTATGTTTGAGATCGGGGAAAAACAGGCTAGTGTATACATGTATAACTACTGAATGTCCTGGCAAGTTACATCGCGATCCGGATATATCGCAATCCGTGGACCCCGCGAATGGCGATATAATGGAGTTACAGTTAATTTTTAAATGTAGTTTTCTGAAATAAAGCGGCGTGATGACCGGGCTCGATGGGCATCTTGTCTCATGCAGCCGATTAAACTTAAAGCTCCGTTATCGGCTTGCATCGGAAAAACATGTGATAATCATGTGATACACCATGTGTTGGTTATTTACAGCTGTGGGTTCGAGAATAGGTCGGTTATTTTTAGGCCGCCATGACAGTTTAAATAGCAGGGTGGCAACATAATATGGTGTCAATTTTCTAAAACAGACAGAATCTGTTCCGCTATTAATGCATCAAAGTGTGTATCAGAGCTTGAAATATTGATCTATAATGTTGTTTTCAAGAATGCTTTTGCAACAAAGTCCACAGGCCAGGGAAAATCCTTAGAGGTTCGAGAACTGGTACTTCTAAGATAAACAGAATTATGAGAGTAGTCCGAATATGTTCATACAGAAATAGTGTTTATTAAATAAATATGGTAATCGCTGACGATTATATGCTTTTGGATACTTAAACATACACAATATTCTGTTGTTGCAATAAATCTGACATGACAGCTGAGCTGCAAACACTAAATAGTTGACAATTTAAATCGCACTGCAAGATGCAGCAGGATTTTTCATCACGTGATCAAACATTCCGCAAACCGTCAACTGTTTTACGACCTTTAAGTCAAATAGGTTTTTGCGAAGATGGCCTATTTAAGCGAATGGTCGCAACAATCCTATTTACAGGCACTCCCATATACAACGTGATACATAACGCAGTTTATTGTTAATGACATGTGAGTGATTTCCATTTCATTTGTAGATCAACCACTACTATCTCCAATGCAGAGAATTCATCATCGGGGATATCCATCAACAAGAGACCCGACACATCCTGTTCGCCCCAGGATCAGCTTCGTTTGCTGAAAAATATCATACGTTGGTTTCTGGTAGGAACATTTAAGGTAAACACGAACTTCTATTCAATGATATTATAAGAATGTAAAATGCTTTTACTGTTACTATATATTAAATGAATGAGAAATAAACTGTATTCCAATCTATTTATGTTATGTGATAAATAAATCGCCGTATAATGTTTATTATTTATGTAACAATAATTATCACTTACTAATTATATTTTGATAATTATATTGGCTATATTGTTGTTTTACCAGATTGTAGACGACCCGTTCAGCGGTGGACAACTGATGTCCATACACTCGTTCATGGAAAAAGAGACGACAACTGTAAACAGATCTCCCTCATATGTTTGCACCCATGTAGAAAATTATAATAAATAGGGATGCAGTGAAACTAAGCAGCATTTTGAGTGTTTTAGAAATGGTAAGTATCAGATTTATGGGCTGGAGTTTTGAATTGCATGCTTAGTAAGTTCGAAAATATGCCCTATGTAAAGCCAGTGTATATGTTTAGCCACCTTGCACACACAATTCGTATATGAGGATTCCTAGCTCTGAACGCCATTTTGGCAGGATATTTAAAAGGGATTACAGACATTGGAATTTATTGGAAAATCTGAATGGTTCACCCCCAGTTTGCTCACTTGCAACCGAGTATCTGGTAAGTTACGCAGACAGGCACGCAGTGTTTGAGGTGCTCACATTTGAAGGAAAGTTGCAAAATCATGTAGAAAATCATAGAAATTGTCGCGAAAACTGGTGACATTTGTAACGCAATTTTGCTGATCATGCATGTTAAAATTATAGTGGAACTGTCTGTATAATTATTTTCCCTACATTTTTTGTGAAGCCACAGCCACAACAATATTGAAATAATGTTTGGTTTGTTTTCAGGTGTTGACATTATCAGTGTACGCAAGACGGCTCAAACCCAGACCCCACCAGGCCGAGTCCGAAGCCCGAGAAACTGTATAGTGCCCCGTCATTTCCAGAAGACGTAAAGAGGACTACATTGCCGTTTACCTAAGCTCTCGGAAGTGTTGGGCGAAGCACAAGTTGAAGAATTCATGCTGGATTTTTAGCAAGGAACTACTGGTATCAATAATTTAAATTTTAAGTATAACACATGATGATGATGATGATGATGATGATGATGATGATGACGTATGATTACATATCATTAATGATTATAATAATGATCATGATAATAATGATAAAAATAATAAAAAAATACCCTTTATTTCAGCTGCTTGTTTAGATGTACGGGAATGCTTCCCCGGTGCTATACTGAAAGGATGTGTTTTTCATTGGACAAAGGCAGTGTGGGGACGTGTGATGGACCTGGGGTTGAAGCGGCTTACATGCAGAGGTCTTCAGTCGTCAATATGATTCGGCAACGTTTGTGTCTACCCTTTTTACAGGCCCAACACATACGCCCGACATTTGAGAAATTTGCGGAGCACGAGCGGTTACATTCGGAACGGAAGAAACGAAACAGGCTGATGGACTACATCAGACGTCAGGGATGGGGCATCAGGTAAGTTGGTCCGTGTTCGCGTACCAAATCCGGACTAACGACGACGTGGAAGGTTCGTTATCATATCGTTGTTATAATGAATCTCTGTCTATATATGTGATACTCATGCTTATGTAAATTGCGAGATATTAAACCATTAAATGCTTATTTGTTTTATTTGAGTTTAATAGTACACTACTCTACTATCTGAAATACAGACAATAATAATTATTTTTTAAATCGCACAAATATGTGTTCTGTGCTAAGTTGTCTAATATGCTAATATGTTTCTTCAGGCTACCACCATAGGCTCAATTCGCGAACTGGCCACCGCGGGCTTTCGTTTTACCGTTTGGTTCCGTAGCTGTTTGTGAATCAAAGCACGCACAGCGGCACGCAGCTATGATCGTAGCTGGGAGCAACGACGACAGGAGGCGAGGCCGACATTACAGGCACCTCTTACAGAAGATAAAGGAATTTTTCGAGCGCTACTCGAGTGGAGAGGTAACAACAACCCATTACCTTCGTGCCTGTGGCAAGTTGTACGGCCCACCAGACATGGAGTGACATCCACGTGCACACGAGGAAAGACGCTGGAATACCATATGCATATAAGGGTGGCTTGAGTGACTTATTGATGTCACGTATTTATCTTCTACATTTATGTACAGACCGCCATTACTTTGCCTTGCGAGTGTGTAGTACATTTTTATCGAGTGCACCGGGATTCTCTCAAATATGACCATCGCCCCCAGAAGACTTGTTAGTTTTAAGGACGATAGTGCTAGATACAGGAGACGCTCCGTTCCAGAGGCGATCCTGGGTCTTTTAGTGCACGGAGTGAAGCAACTAGTTCACTGCACCTCGGGTTAACTTCGTATGCGAAAGACGAGTTAGTAGGTTATTTGGTTAGTGTGTAGCGGGAACTCGAACCTACTGTTAAAATGATGAATTTGACTGGACATTGAAGTAGGTCAAAATAGGTTCTAATAATACCTTCTGAAACGTCATTTATTATGCATCAATATAGTTTGTTCCAAACGACAGATGTTCTTAAATATTCGCACATACACGCACCAATGAATATCAACGCCAAAACACCAAAACTTAATGACTTATAAATATTTATATTTATTGATTGAAATTAGTATAGTGAAACCTATGTACAATAAAGAAATAATGAAGCAAAAGGAGAAATTAACCCAATTATTTTCTTTTTGTTGCGAACGTCTTTAATAGAATCAACTGAAAAATAGAAATGACGCAATGCCCAGAGTTAGCAGATTTATCGATAAAATTGAACACACGGATAAACAGCGGCGGTTATCAAGATTGATTTTAAAATACAAAGGTGTGTAGGTTAAACTTGTTAACGATTCCAAAATGAAAGTGTCGTAATAAAAATATTTATAGAACATTAATTAGGAATGGTTATGTGCACAGGTATATAACTTTTATTGCAATTCGTTCACAATAAATATCTAATTTCAGGACGTGAAAGTTGCGATCAAAATCCTGTCGGAACAATATAGATAAAGAAGGAAAACTTTCCACCACACAAATGGTCCTTCCCCTGTTATGCGCTCCAATTGACTTAGTTATATTCAATTTTTCAAAGACCTCACGAGAATCTTCTTCACAAGATGAGCTTGATAGAAACATCGACGGCTTGCTCCGTTACTTTCCGTAATTTTCTATCAGAAGTATGAGACTATTCATAGAAGGTGAGGCATCTGCGTTCGTGAAAGTGGAATCCGGTATGCCCCAAGGTACTGTCCTCAGCCCCTTGACTTCCTATGTCACATTAATGACCTACCAGACTGTGTCAAGTCCACGGTCCGTCTTTTCTCAGATGACTGCTTACTGTATAGGCGTATCAAATCAAGGCAGGGTCACTTGGAAAATTGGACATCAATTGCATGCGATATATGCCGTTCCATGCAAATACAGGGGACGTCATTAGCAATAAAAACGAATCAAGTCACTTATTGTAACAAGTAAGAAGATATTTAGGCGTCATCTTAAGAGAGAACTTCAATTTTAGCAGCCACATACAAAATATCTGCAAAAAAGACTCTGTCCGCCGCAATGTATAATCACTGCGTACCAAATACTTATCATGTCATCACTTGAATATTGTTCAGCCGTATGGGACCCTTAAATGGACTATATCATCGAAAAGGGCCTCAAGGGGGCAATTTTTTAAAAAGTCTTAAATGTATATATTAATACTGGCATGTAATAACGGTTAAAATAGGGTATATATAATGGGAAAAGAGTGCACGGATTCTGAGATAAAAATAAATTTATAATATGGTCTGCGTTTGTTTGGACCTTTTCCTGTTTATATTTTGATCTCAGAATTGTGAGCATTTTGTATAAGCAAAGTTTACAAACGACTCCTTACCAAGCAAGATAGCGCATTTGGTGAAAGCGCTGTCTACTGTCATTTCTTCGTATGTCTCCTAAGACGTGAGTTCGATACCCGCTTGGTTTGTTTTTTTTTAAATTCGGGCTTTTTTGCTAATTTGTTTGTTATCAAATATCTTACTGTGCGTTATATTATTTTTTATTCATTGAATGCACATGTGTTAGTAAAGCGCATTTCTATCAAATAATATAATTATAGTGCAATAGGAAGCACATTTTTCGTTGCAATAGTTCTGTTAAATACCAAAATATATCGACCAGAACAGATCCCCAACATGCATAACTTGCGACTATACTTATTGAGGTTGCACATAACAAGCATGTTGAAAATACTCGAGCTAGCACCCTTACAGGAAAGATGGAAGTCTTCAAGCCTAGTCTTCCTTTACAAGAAGTCCGAGGGGCCTATGCCAACTATGTCTCCAATGTCTACATGACCCCATTAGTGGTAAAAGACTCATTAGACCCAAAACTTTAAACACTTTGTAAACAACAATCCAGTCCAAAACAAGTTTAAATCAACAGAAGTGTTTTCAATTAATTACTTGCAAAATATTATTGATTGAAACAGCATTGACTCCCCTTTTTTGTGTGCCGACTCAATACAAAGCTTCCAGAGAACTCTTCAACCATGGTACTTACTGTCCTGAGCCCCACTGCCCATATAGGAAGGCCCTGCAGCGTATACATCCAGATCCAGATCCACAGAGCCTACCTGATCACTGACGACCATTTCCCAACTTCCAATTTTCAAAAAGATAGTTTGGAATTTTGCCCCTTACATACAATAGCTCAGAATCCTATGATCACATCTAATCATATTAACTACGCTTTACATAAAAAGGTGTATGCTGACAATGGCCACAGCAAAGGTAACCACAAAACAGCAACAAATAAAAATATATTATCGATCTAATTCCTAGTTATTTACATAGACGACAGTTCCCGTAACACGTCTACATAAGGGTGTAAAGGAAAATCACACTGGCTTCTCACCATGCGTCCCGGGTTCGCTTCCCAGTCCCGGTGCATGTGAGTTTGATTAGTGGTCACCATAACGGACAGGTGGGGTTTCCTCCTGGTACTTCCGTTTCTCCCCACAGCACAAGGCCACACCAACATTAAAATCTTTCAGTAAGAAATAAATAGCTGAAAATTGCAGCTATGATTCAAAATTCGTCCCAACTTTCGTGAGTCTCTAGTAAGTTAATTACGTAGGAGTGCTGGGACACACTCCGGGTCCTCACATAATGCAGCCTCAGGCGCGGAAGGACCTCATAAACTTCGAAATACACACACACACACACACATTGCAGTGCCACGGTATATAGCGTACCGATTCGTATGATTCGGTTCACTGCTTATACGGAATGGGAATGGGTGTAAATATATTTAAAATTCCACACTCCAATCCATGTCTTTTTAAATAGTCCGTGTCCCAAATAACTGTGAAAACAATTCACACGAAGTGCAGCACACGTAATATCTTTCTGACAATAATGTCAATGCGAACATTATTATCACCACACACCAAAAGAGATCTATGATATCATCAAGGACTTGAAATATCTCAATAATAAAGCTGCTTATGGTTTCTCGCGCTTTGACATACATGAACAAGTCCAAAGGACGAA
Source organism: Congeria kusceri (assembly GCA_027627225.1). Classification (NCBI taxonomy): domain Eukaryota; kingdom Metazoa; phylum Mollusca; class Bivalvia; order Myida; family Dreissenidae; genus Congeria; species Congeria kusceri. The sequence continues at coordinate 63,072,661 of CM051027.1, forward strand.
TTATATTGTTTTGAAACATGATGTTAGCTGTGACATGAACATAATTATGTTGGCATTAAGTTTGTGACTTTACGTAAAAACAAAACTGTTAACGCTGATCTACTTACATCCACAAATAGTCTTTAAATATAAACAAAGCGAAACTCCAGTTGCGACAGCAGGAGTGACCAATTGCCAAAAACTACACAGGACATCACAAAATCACATAACAAACACAAAACACGCATGAATAAAACTGGGGTCACCGCCTTGGAACGGTCAATGCAAAGCATTAAACCGGTTTATGTGCGCACGAACCTCACACTTGGCCCAGAATTATTCACAAAACATGTAAGTGTAAATAAAAATTAACATCATAGCATCGCAATTCAAATTAAACAGCAATAAAAGATAGTATTATTCAATTTAATTACCATTTAATTACTCAATGGCTAGATGCAACCAGAGCAGCAGAATTGCAACTTTCTGAGGCACGATGAAATGAAACAAAAAACAAGTATCAACTACATCTCGTCTTTTTATAAAAAGCTTTAAAGACATAGCATCATATAGTTCAATTTTCCGATCATCGTCATGCAATTTCAGGAAGAAGCCGTAATGTTGGGTGTAAAAAGCCAGATTACATAGTTGTGTTGTATATGTTTATTTTAAACTGAATAAAACTTAATATATTATTCTATACATTCCTGCTAACCCAAATGGAAAAAAAAATTTAACTTAATGAACGTGGGTGTTAAAACCAGTGTATAAATCGGAAATGCTGTAAAATATTAAATGAAAGGGCACAATATATCCTAGATGATCTTACTCTACGTCACTGAGACAGTACCTCAATATGTTGCGCTCATCATTTCAAAAGAGTCATTTAAGCGGGGTACCTTATGGAAAATTCAATTGTTACATGTAAATAGGTTTACCTTTCTTAGAGGTCACATTCCAAAGGAATTCATTTCATGTGTGTTTTTATGTAAGACTGAATCTTGGGTAGATGATGTTAATAATCCTAACATTATGCTTACCAAGATTAAAAGGTATACAATGCAATGATTTTTATATAATTATCAAGTTTGGCAACTACAGAACCAGGCCGTGCGAAGGTTTTTCTTCGACAATTTTCTGCATAGTGGTAATATATCATGTACAATGCAGTTAATGTGGAATTTTGGGATATTTGTGTGCTAATGTTGCTATTGTTGGAAATCCCGTTTATCAGGTTTGAACCAAATAAATCTTTATTTTTATTGACTCTGACAATAAACTGCGATAGTATTGCGTTTGTCATTAACATTAATGAAGTCTCCCAATCAAACTCGTAACGGCAAAGCCATGCTTCGCGGCTTATTGTCCAGAGTGGAGGGGGATCACCCGGTAACAGTCTACTTGCGGGAAATAAGAGACAGGGTGCCCAGGGTCGACATTACTAATAACTCCGGAAAAAATGAAGTATCTGTCGCATTTATAAGCCATTTGATGACGGCATATGGATTTTTTGCACAAACATGGGGCAATAACCCTGGTGTATCGTTTCCAATCTTCATACTCTTCCATTTGTTTTAGATTGCGTATTCCAACACGGCATGCGGCTAGTTTTCCATAGATAAAGAAGGAAATCAACCATGGGTTATTCTGCAACAAATTATGGGCGGAGCCTGGAAATTCGATGATATTGTTCCGTAAATTCCACGTGCTTAAAAATAGGAACAATGAAACTCCAAGAGACATCATCAGGAGAGAAAGCCCTATTACCATCCGCTGGTCCTTTATTTGAGGCAAGTGACCAATTGCCAATACCATACAGGACAATACATGCAACACAACACAAAACATAAAAATGATTAAAACTGGGTTCATAGCCTTGGAACGGTCAATGCAAATCGGTTTAAAAGCATGCCGAACCTCACACTTAGCCCATAATTAATCACAAAACACGCACATGTAAATAAACTTTAACCACATAGCATTGCAAAAGAGAATATGAATTCAATTGAATTACAATTTAATTACACAATGATTAAATGTTCACCAGAGCAACAGAATTGCAACTTTGTTAGGCACGTAGAATGAAGTAAATACAATTATCAGCTAAATCCCTTCTTCTTGACAAGATTTCACAATATAGTACAAATCACAGATCATCGTCGTGCATCTTAGGAAGAAGTCGTAAAACGTGATGTAAAAGTACAGATCATATAGCTTGGCTGTAAGTGTTTAATATTATAATACAATAGAAATAAAAGTACTTAATATACTTTTAATTTGCGCTTGAGAACGTAATATTTTCACTGTTTAATCAATAAGTATGACGTAATTCGCACAATGTTTATCAATGAAGCTGACGTCATTTTAAATTGTTATGATTTATTGAAATCACTGAAACGCACGTGTGTATGTACTTTGCGGAAAATGGGTGGAGTATAGATAAATATAGTTCTCATTCATAACCTTTAAATATACAGACGGAATTTATAGAAAGATCGTGTTAGAATCGAAATAATTGAAGGGTTAGCGTTAGTTATTACGGTAATAGCCCACGGTTCGTCGTTCTGATACTCGTTATCAAACCACTCGGGCTATCGGCCTCGTAGTCTTATTCCCACGCATCTGCACTTCAAAATGTTTAATTGGTTATTACCGCAATATATCAAAGCCTACCCATGATGTATTTCTTTAATCATGGACAAACTGTGCAATATGGTCAAGATTCGATGAAAGATGGAGACATTATCATGCATAAGTCCATGTTTTTCACAAACAAGGAGCAATAACCCTGATGTTTGTGATCTGATCCATTTTTGGCTTCTGCTGAGATCTTATATTAATTGGAAAAATGCAGTTGTACTCATTGTCCAATCTGGTCCATTACCAATACCAGCCGAGAATTAATGCAGCTGGAGTTTCATTTTGTCTATATTCATTGTTTGTATGAGTTGTCTTGTACACAACACGTGTATTTTGTAAACGGTGATTGTTTGCGATCGAACTGTGTACGTGTTGGAAAAGAACTTACTTTGAAATGTAACAAAAGGAGAAGGCATTTGAGGATCGTAAAATATGATAAAATTTTAAGTCAAATGTAAAAGATTATGGAATGCCAACGGTTTGAAACTTTGTAATTTGGTTTAAATGATATTTCTTAATAAAACATGTTTGATAAATTCAGTTGAAGAACAAAGTATATCAAGATAACATCTCCCTGAGTTCAAGAGTCCAGTTATCCTCTTTATTCAACCTAATAAGACTCTGTGCAAATTATTTCAAATTGATCGTAATGAAGATAAGAACCGAAACATTTATTTCGTTAATACGTGCAAATACACCTGTACAAAACTAATCATGGAAGGTCTTTTATACGTGTTTAATAAAGTCTGTATAGTAGAAGCATCGTTAAAAAATACATACATATAATAATGTTGGTGACAAATCGCAATTAAAAGTATGGTTCTACCGTCACGCATTACCAACATTACTCAATGACGGCAGATTCTGTACTTCTTGTTATACTGCAAACATTCTCATGTTTGATCCGATAAACATAAGTATCTACATTGGGCCAAAATCACGGTGTATATGGTCACCGTATACTAATGTAATAAAACTATGTTACCTTTATAATAAATGGATGGGCACCGCATACTTATGGACAAATTAACAGAGTGCTGTGCAAGAAAATGTTAATTTCTCTGGGTTTTCATCATAATATGACAATAATTTTAGTTCTACGGAACACAGTGGATATCGCTATTAAATATTCTTACAACATATTTTCCTGAAATTCGTCCCTCGTCATAGACTAAGTGCAAAAGTGTCCATCTCTTTAATTTCAGATTTCTCTTCCATTTTGGCTATAATTCGTGTGATAGACGCTCATTTAAATTTCCGTGATCTTAACACTGTGTTTTTGTTGAAAAAAAAAACAACGTTTGGAACTATAAACTTTATATTGAAACTTAAGGTTAAAATGCGAATTATGCATACCATTCAATACAGGTACTTGTTTTTGACCGAGATCTACACGATGTTAGCAGTATTTTAGTAAAATTTAATGTTGATGTGTGGCTGAAATCATATAATGTTTCGTGCAACTCGTAGTTTTATCATAGAGTATATGAATTGTTAAATATTTGAATTTAAATACATATATATCTTGCCTGTTCTACGACTTTTTCCACGAAGTATAATGAACTTCCCAATTTTATTTCAGCAGTATGAGTGACTGTATTTACCGTAAAACATGATACTGAAAACACATGGTTTTTCATAATTGAATGTATTAATTATGAATAAGTACTGCACAGTTTATGTAAAACATTTCTGTTACTTTCGATTTAAATCTTAATTGTTTTCCCCAGTATTTTCCTTCATATGTAATTAAACGTATTGCCCCCAATTAAAAGTTGTTTAAGATTTCCGAGTTTATCCACTGCCAAATGCGTTCCATTGACCGTCCAAATACGATCCCTTTTTTTCAAGTAGTTTCAGTAGTGCAAGTAAGAGAATAAACACTGGAAAATGATCAAAGTATTTCCATGTTCTCCGAAATAGAAGTACTTGAAGTTTCCTATGCAATTTGCTATGGGAGCAATTTATCAATTATACATATTATCTTACTGACACACAGGAGAGAATGTTTCTTTGTTTCCTCGCATAACATTGTTTCAGTCATAAATAATCCTTATTAACATGATGGACAAATAAATTTATCAGTTAATGTAATATCGTCGCGTAGCCTAAATTCGTGGACTGGGTAACTTGGTGGGTCCAATATAATTTGATGGCATCGATCAAGTACAGCGACAATCCAACAGTTTAATCCCAATAAATCCTAAATTATTCCTATTACAACAAAACAGTTTTCATTGTCTATGGATTTTTTTAATTTGCCTAAAACAGATCTCTAGCCGTTTCCAATAATGCCAAATGCCAAGAAAATGTGTTGTTTGCTTTATTACCAATTCAAACAAATAATATGTGTCTTTAGAATAGTTAAATATGTTTAGGCCATACGTGTGTAATTGTATTTGAAAGAAATATGTAAACGTATGTACGTCAGTCATGTGTAATCATCACACGCTCTTGACCTATGCATCGATGTTATACACTGTTTTACAACTGTTGCTGTCAAGATGACATTTTTTTGCCGTCCAGATGTTTTGTTAACATTTTGTAGAAATTTTTACGGTGAACACATTGTAATAAATATTGGATAAAAGAATATAAATATGTTGCTTGCTTTGTCGTGTATAACTTTCAGAACTTTAAACTGATATAGTTTCATCCCCCACGGACTTTGACAAGACAACGATAATACGTATAAAACATCATTCGACGAGCCGTTGTTCCATTCACTCACGATAATTCCGTGTTTTATCCACATAATGCAGAATTGTATATTCTTAATTATTCCCAACATATTGTTCGGATTTCCGAATCGTGAGTTGTTTTCTTTCACCGTAAGTGTGAAAATGCAACGTTACCGTAAAAACAATACGAGAGTTCTACGATCGAACGTAACATTTGTTGTTAATACGCTTTGCTCTCTAGATCGAATATAAACGAAATAATCAATAAACTGTAACAAGTACTTCCAAACTACTGATATTTCGTAACCTGTCCGATAGAGGGCGATATCAATCATTTTGATTGGCTGTGGACAATGTTTCTCCATATATGGTCAATGATGTCATTTGTGCGTTCGCCATTTTGTATATTTTGCGATATTGACATCAAAAGACGGCGTGAAGAGTTTAAATGGACAGTAAATTGACAGACAGTGCACCTTTAAGTAAGATTATTGAATGTTTTAACAGTAAAAAAATAATAATATGCGTAGCGTCAATGAATTTGAAGTAAAACTTCAGTATTGCAGCATAGTTAATCAAATGATCGCTGAATGAATGCATTCTGGACAGTTCGTACCCAAAGGTCTGTGACAGGAGACTTCGTACCAGTTTATTGCAGACTTAGTGTTATAAACCACATCTGCGTTGTATAGATCTAATGTCTGTAATTTATGTAGTATTCGTATAGGAAGCAACATCGATATTCTGAATTTAATTTATTCTATTAAAGAAATGTCATGTTCTCAACATGCCATTGATTCCACATTATCCTGCTTACTCCTATTAATGTTGTACCTGAATGGCGGTGATGTTAATAAATATGCGATTACTTCATAGCACGCGTATGAACAATGACGACTTCTGTCAGTGTTTACTATTTCGACCGATAATGTCAACTCAAAATAAAGCTAAATAAATAAGACACGAGCATTTCTTGACATGGCTGGCATTAACAAATAGTTTGCGCGTGTTTAGAACAGGACGATTTTATCATGGAGATATGTAATTAATATTAAAGCAGCAGTCCAGAAATGTGTGTTTAAAATAAAACTTTGCAGACATCGTTTCTTAATGATATCTTACCAATCAAAATACAATAAAACGCATTAAAAGTAAAATAATAACGTTTTGGTAACTTTCTATCATAAAATTACCTGTATGCGATAGCTGGTCGTAGTGGTGATGCCGCTGGAGTAAATCGGCATGTACATTAGTGTGTATTCTGTTAAGTGTTGGTACTAAGCGTTGTTAAACATCGACATTATAAAATGCCTTCATAATTAAAAACAGTTTTCAGTCAAATAAATGTCAGTAACGTTCATTAGAACTAATATCAATTTAAGATTAATTGAATTATATTCTATGGACTGCAGCTTTAAAGTGCAACGTAATAATTTTTGGTAAAAATCATTTGCAGTCACACATTGACTATCAATGTGAGAACCTGTAGTTTATAACGGCTATTTAGGTATATAAAAATATGAAAAATACCTTGAATTGCATTAAAATTAAGTTTGATTTCTTACTTAACACATTTAATCCAACTGTTAAAACTTTGATAAATTGATTGTTTATTAAAATCAAACTTTTTCATTTGCATTTATTAAAATCAAACCTTTGCCGTGGACTTGCTGACACCCATTCTGAGTAATACCAAAATTTCTTTGACACGATTTCATTTAAACAGCACGTTTGAGCGTCAAAGCACAAAACACACCTTTAATATGATGCAGACATCCGTTTGCCAAGTAACTGCTCAAAATTTTACTGTAGTCCGATAATTACATAAACAAGTTTCAGTGTTTGTATGCCATAAATTGGAAACTACATGCAATTACGATTTGATGCATTGTGTTTAATGTTGGAATCAGAGGGGTTACTGCTCAGCATTAAAAATCTTGCCAAAAACTTATAAACTTAGAAAAATCTGTTTTCTTAATGTGCCTTATTAAAAACGGCTAGTACTTTACAATATATACATGCTCATTTATATACTTCAGACTTTAAGGGACTGTCATCGAAAAGGGCCTGAAGGGGAAATTTCTTTTAAAAAATCTAATAAATACTAATACTGGCATATAATAACGGTTAAATCGGGGTATATAATTATAATGGGAAAAGAGTGTACGCATTCTGAGATAAAAATCAATTCATAATCTGGGTTTTGTTTGTTTGCCCTATTCCTGTTAACATTTTGACGTCCGAAAATTTGTGGACATATTGTATAACTTACTCCTAACTAAGCATGATAGCGCAGTTGGTTAAAGCGCTGTCTACTGTCATTTCTTCGTATGGCTCCTCATACGTGAGTTCCATACCTGCTTGGAGTTTTAATTTTTTTAGGCTTTTTAACTAATGTTGCCTTTATCAAATATCTAATTCTTATTGTGTATTAAATATTTTTATTTATTTAATGCAAATGTCTTAGTAAAGCGCATTTCTATCAAATAAAATAATATATAGTGCAATAGGAAGCCAATTTTTCGTTTACATAGCCCCTTTAATTACATCGGATTAAAGTATCCTTTAGACCAACTCCTATCTGAAGCTCAGAAAATATCCTTTACGATACTCCAATACCCTTTAAAGACAATGGTCAGGGCATAAAATACCCTTTGACAAAAGAAGTCATTGTTTACAGTACCGTTTAGCATGAACCTTATTTGGAACCCTTGTTGGAATACTTGTAATTTTCTTTAGATGGATAATTAAAATTAGATGTGCGTTCCAAACGCTTTATTCGTAAATAATATCTTAATTGCCGATAGTCAGGTTAAGATATACTTTCTAATGACGTGAACAGTAGGTAAAATTAGTAAAATGCATTAAATTTTTTATTTCCATGATAAAAACGTTATTTGCCAGAAATTCGCATCAAATTCAAAGAAAAGGCAAGCTATTCTTTTCACCCCTGCATCGGTGTTGGTGTCCGAGCTAGGTTTTTTTGTAAGCTAGTTTCAGGAATGGCTGGAGGTATTTCATTCAAACTTAAAACATGTATTCCCCATTAAAATGAACCTATAGGCCAAGTTTGGTAACTCTAGTTTAAAATTTGGCAAAATTATGGGTCTTTTTACACTTAGAAATTTTACATATAAGCTATAATAAACAGGTTAAAGTTTTTCAGTAAGCTGGTTACTCAGGAATGGCTTGAGGGATTTCATTCAAACTTAGAACACGTATTCCGTGTATTATAAGGAACTCATACATGTATAATACATTTAAGTTCACATTTACAATTCGGGCAATAATCAACTTAAAATTATAAATCATTGATTGTTATTTTGTTCACTACAAATAATCAACTCTTTTACATATATGCCACATTTCACTATTTCGCTTAATTTGAATTAGATGTCACTTTTTCAATAATATTAACTAATGTCCATTTAAATGATTTATTAGTTATTCGTTAATTTTTTTGATTGTTATGTGAATGTGTATACGGGGTTCGATTGTTATGTGAATGTGTATACGGGGTTTGATTGTTATGTGAATGTGTATACCGGGTTTGATTGTTATGTGAATGTGTATACCGGGTTTAATTGTTATGTGAATGTGTATATGGGGTTCGATTGTTATGTGAATGTGTATACGGGGTTCGATTGTTATGTGAATGTGTGTACGGGGTTCGATTGTTATGTGAATGTGTATACGGGGTTCGATTGTTATGTGAATGTGTATACGGGGTTCGATTGTTATGTGAATGTGTGTACGGGGTTCTTGTGATGATTATAACAAGCTGTAAAATATTTGTGGCGCGTTCTGAGAAAACTGGTCTTAATGCATGTGCGTAATGTGTCGTCCCGGATTAGCCTGTGCAGTCCGCACAGGCTAATCCAGGACGGCACTTTACGGACATGCATTAAGTCCGGTTTTCCCACGACACGCCTCATTTCATTATGAATGTAATGATGTATTTGACAATAAATGCATAGGTGTATTGATATTTAACTCTACAATAAGTTTGTACATTTTATTTAAGCAACATTTTATTATATGTATTTATTGCTAATACTCTTGTATGATGAATACAAATGCATTTTAGTTACCTTACTTGTCTACTGATAATATATTTTAATTTACTGTGGTTCGAATTTAGCACGCCGGCCGTTAATTCATTTTAAGCACATATTTAATTAACGAGTGTTTGTGTAATAAATTACAACTTCAAACGCGAACAAATAATTCCGTAATAAAATCGCTTAATTTGTCGATTAACGATAAAATTCACTAACTACCAGTACGCATGAATATGAACAGAAAACCTGATAATGATTATACATTCAAGTCTGTATATTTATGGCCTAAAACATATAAATATTTGTATAATTTATAGAGAATAACAGGTTACTGCCTGGTCTTGTATAATATATCAGTCGAGGCTTAGAATAATATATAACGGCGAGGCTTGCCGAGCGGTTATTTTATTTGTGCCGAACCTGATATATTACAAAAGACCAGGCAGTGTGACACAGTGTCCGTGAGTCCGTCGTCAACTTTTCATTCAAACAAATCTCCTCCTAAACCACTTGGCAGATTTTCACCAAACTTCACAGGAATGATCATTGGGTGACCCTCTTTCAAAGTTGTTCAATCGTTATGGTCCGCTGCATATGTAGGTCACCAGAGCTAAAAATAGATTTTAAAAGTGTAAACTTTAAAAATCTTCTTCTCTGAAACCGCATAGCCCAGAGGTTTCATATTTGGTATGTAACATCCTATAGTGGTCCTCTACAAAGATTGTTTAAATTATGCCCCTGGGGTCAAAACGGGCCACGCCCCGGGGGTCACATGGTTTTGACTTTTAAAATCTCCTCTGAAACCACTAGGCCCAGAGGTTTTATATGTGGTATGTAGCATCCAATAGTGGTCCTCTACAAAGATTGTTCAAATTATGCCCCTGGGGTCAAAAATGTCCACGCCCTGGGTGGTCACATGGTTTATATAGAATTTATAGGAAAATGACTTAAAAAATCTTCTTCTCTGAAACCGCAGGGCCCACAGGTTTCATATTCGGTATGTAACATCCTTAAGTGGTCCTCTACAAAGATTGTTCAAATTATGCCCCTAGGGTCAAAACGGCCCACGCTGGGGGGGTCACATGGTTGATATAAAATATATAGCAAAATGACTTTTAAAATCTTCTGCAAGGCCCAGAGGTTTTATATTTGGTATGTAACATCCTTCAGTGGTCCTCTACAAAGTTTGTTCAAATTTTGTCCCTGGGTCATAACGGGCCATGCCCCGGGGGTCACATGGTTTATAGAATATATAGAAAAATGTCTTTAAAAATCTTATTCTCTGAAATCGCAAGGCCCATAGGTTTCATATTTGGTATGTAACATCCTATAGTTGTCCTCTACAAAGATTGGTCAAATTATGCCCCTGGGGTCAAAACGGGCCACGCCCCGGGGGTCAAATGGTTTTGACTTTAAAAATCTTCTCGTCTGAAACCACTAGGCCCAGAGGTTTTATATGTGGTATGTAGCATCCTATAGTGGTCCTCTACAAAGATTGTTCAAATTATGTCCCTGGGGTCAAAACTGGCCACTCCCTGGGTGGTCACATGGTTTATATAGAAGATATAGGAAAATGACTTAAGAAATCTTCTTCTCTGAAACCGCAGGGCCCAAAGGTTTCATATTTGGTATGTAACATCCTATAGTGGTCCTCTACAAAGATTGTTCAAATTATGCCCCTGGGGTCAAAACGGCCCACGCTCCGGGGGTCACATTGTTTATATAAAATATGTAGCAAAATGACTTTAAAAATCTTCTCTGAAACCGCAAGGCCCAGAGGTTTCATATTTGGTATGTAGCATCGTATAGTGGTCCTCTACAAAGATTGTTCAAATTATGCCCCTGGGGTCAAAACTGGTCATGCCCTGGGGGTCACTTGGCTTATATGGAATATAAAGGAAAATGACTGGAAAAATCTCCTCTGAAACTGTTAGGCCCAGAGGTTTCATATTTGGTATGTAACATCCTTCAGTAGTCCTCTACACAGTTTTTTCACATTATGCCCCTGGGGTCATAACGGGCCATGCCCCGGGGGTCACATGGTTTATAGAATATATAGCAAAATGACTTTAAAAATCTTCTCGAAAACCGCAAGGCCCATAGGTTTCATCTTTGGTATGTAACATCCTATAGTTGTCCTCTACAAATATTGTTCCATTTATGCCCCTGGGGTCAAAACTGGCTACGCCCTGGGGGTCACTTGATTTATATAGACTTAAATAGCAAAATTACTTTAAAAATCTTCTTCTAAGAAACTGCAAAGCCCAGAGGTTTCTTATTTGGTATGTAACATTGTATAGTGGTTCTCTACAAAGTTGGTTCAAATTATGCCCCTGGGGTCAAAACTGGCCACGCCCCGGGAGTCACATGGGTTATATAAACTTAAAAACATTTTTTCCTCTGAAACCGCAAGACCCAGAGGTTTCGTATTGAGTATGTAACATCCTATAGTGGTCCTCTACAAAGAGTGTTAAAGTTACGCCCCATGGGTAAAAAATGACCACACCCCAGGGGTCACATGGTTTATATAGACTTATTTAGCAAAATGACTTTGAAATTCTTTTCCTCTGAAACTGTAAGGCCTAGAGGTTTCATATTTGGTATGTAACATCGTATAGTGGTCCTTTTCCTCTGAAACGGCAAGGCCCACAGCTTTCCTGTATTTGGTATGTAACATTGTATAATGGTCCTCTCCAAAGATTGTTCAAATTATGCCCCTGTTGAAATCACATGGTTTATATAGACTTAGATAGCAAAATGACTTTTAAAATCTTGAAACTACCTGAAACTGCAAGGCCCAGAGGTTTGTTCAAGATTGTTCAAATTATGCCCCTGGGATGAAAATAAGCCATGCCTCATGGATGCAAATTCCTATTGGGTAACAAGGTCTCAGGTGAGCGTCCTAGGGCCCTCAGGGCCCTCTTGTTCTATTAATCATACCACATTTTTCTTAAAACTAAAACCAAACAAGCTGATTTTTATATATTTAAAACAAAGAGCGGCGCTTATTTTGCTGAGCTGGCTTTTACACGTTCACATACATGTAGTTATGGATTTCTTGAAGTTGACTGGATAATACCATATTATTAACATTTCGTAGAAGAACACACATCGCCGAATTATTCAGATACGCCATTTTTTAGTTGTGTATTGAAATTGACATTTGCAAGGTCGTGTCAATATTGACTTTAGTGTGTTCAATTTGTGGTAAAAATGTTTTTGGTTCAACATAAACTGATGCTGTGTAGTGACTTTTAGTGCATTTATTTTGAATGTATTGAAATAATTTTGTATGAAAGATGTTTTGTTTCATTGATGACTTCATATTACTACCAAAGTGCGGGTTTATGTGAATATTTAAAAAATAAGGTTTTTGTGATTTATGATGATTACAAATAATAAACTGTAATACTAATAATAAACTATATACGTTCTTAGTGTTTTGTTGAAACTGATTCAGTTGTACTGAAAATGTTGACTTAGGAGTTGATTTTAAGTAATATGACGTACTTCCAAACATTTACTTATATAAACGCTACTGACCTGATATAAAAAATATATCAGGCACCTTTGTATCAGGCCGATATCAGCACAGTGGTATGATAAAACTGAAATGCAAGATCATTCTGCCCTCTATTTATTTAGACCTATTTTTTGTCTGTAAATGTTTCCGAAAGCGCATAGAAACTGATGAAAAAAAACACTAGGAATACACAACAAAATCAAACTTATCATATAAAGTTATTTACTTTATAAAAGTAGATTTTAATTGAGATCAATTCTAACATCGTCTTTTAGGTCGTCTTGAAGTGCGAAGTTTATATACACCAAAATAGGTGAAATCTTCACAAAATTGTAAACGTCACCTAAACCCAATGAAAACAAAAGTTGTTGTGTTTTGTTTATTTCATATACAGACAATTATTAAGACAAGTGGAATTTAGTTATTTAAAATGCGCTTTCGGTTATTGTATCAAACCATGCGCTTAAGGTTATTGTAGTAATACGCTATAATAAATACATTTAAATAATAAAGTAATATATATTTTTTAATTCGCTTTTTGCCGCAAATAGCAACAAAAACTGCAACAACAATTTACAAAGCAACTGATATATCAGAACGATTGAAGTTGTAAAAAATAAGAAACATAAATAATAAGATAATTTTTGTCTCAATATTGTAAGTTAGCTAATCATACTTCATGGAAATTACTGGTGGGCATTATAATCACTTGTCATATTTTTAATTGAACATTTCTGAATATGAATATGTTAGTATTATTTTGTACGCTAGCATATATTCACTGATTTGAAACCATATTTATGTAGAAATGTTCAATGTTAATATGTCTCACACTAAATTTACACTCGCACGACAAAATCCGATTGTCTTCTATACGTACAAAATAATTACACACTCAGAGACTGAGAGTTTATTTAATTGTTTTGATATATCTTTTATGAGTTTTTACAAAATTATTACAAACCTCTTCTGTTTTGACCAATGCACAAGAACGAACTTGGCGGATTCCACCCACTTTGTATTCCACTAAAAAGTGAGTGTCTGTTTTCTTCTAACGCTGTAACGCCATTATAATCACTATTTTGTTACCTCCGTAGTATTTCAAACACTATAAGATTGTAATTTAAAAAAAGATTCAACACTTGTTATTCAGCCCACAAAGACAACTTAAAAACACTACTGAAAAAACGGCAACTTTGACGATAGGTTTCAAAACCCAAAATGAACATACCTATACGTATTCGTACAAAATATACATTTGGTAAAGTGACAGTTTGCTCAGTTTCAGTTTTATAGCAATTAGCACAATATGCGGGGGTCTTGTCTTCTCATTGGGGTACTAACGAGATGGCTCGTCTTTCTACTCCATTGTATTTTATGCGAACCAATTATCCATTCAATTTTATATTTAGGATCTATTAAACTAAATGTGCTTATTATCAGAATAACATCAACAATTAAACATAACGGTAGCCAAACATTCTGTAAAAGTTCTGGAAAACATGGACACATGATTATTATAATGACAAAAACAACACAGGCAATACTTAAAACACTTTTATCCAAACTGTCAATCTCTTTTAATAAAACAAAAAAAAGAACACACGTATTATCGGTTAAGTACACATCGCAAGTAAATTTGTAAATAAAGCAAATATATTTATATTTTATTTTGTTTAAATTTTATAAGAACAGGATAAATGTATACAATAAAAAGTGTATTTCTTTTATATTTTAAATCTTTTGCAACACATGTCACATCTTAATTTGAATGATTTTGTAGCAAATATAATTCAAAGGAATACACTAAAATATTAATTCCGCAAAGTTTTTTAACACAAATTATTTATTCACCGTTAAATGAAAATATTGCGTACAGATGTGCATTTTACTAATTATTTTCTCGTTACGATTCATGGCGGGACAAAATTATTTGGCATGAAAGTTTGCGAACATGTGCAAAATTTCATCGCGGGAATTAGCGAAAATTCGTGATATCGCGAGCGATCTGCGCTTCACGATCAAAACAGCTCGTCGCATTTCGCGAACTTTGCGGGTTTTGCGTGGCACTCACTGTTATTTGGACTTATAATAATTCAAAAGTGCCATTTCTTGGTTAACTAGATTTTACTGTTCCGTCTAGCACCAACACCGCTTACTACAACACGTGGATATTTACACAGTTGTTACTTATGACTGTTCCCAATCCACCCATATCACCCATCCTCTCTTTGACCTTGACCTAATTTGGACTTCAACTGAGAAATAGCCCATTTGAATTTGAAACATTCAAATGGGTTATTTCTTGGTTAAATAGTTTTTACCATTTCGTCTAGCACCAGCACCGCTTACTACAGCACTTGGATACTTACACAGTTGTTGCATATGACCATTCCCAATCCATCCATATAATTCAACCATACATATACCTAATATGGACTTAATTAGCGTTAAATGCTTAAGATTTTGATTTTGTTTCAGGTTTAGGAGTAGCCAATGGAGGCACTGAACCCTGACCCACACACTGTGGAAGCTGGACACCATACCCCACCCAAGATGGATGCTGGCATACGCACCCCACCCAATAATGAGACAGCAAAACACTTTTCCTCTACAGTGTATGCTGGGAACCACTCCCTACTTTCTGTAGAGGTTGATAACCGCTCTAAACCCCTTGTGGTAGCAGAGAACAGCTCTCCACCTAATATGGAAACAGAGAGCAGCTCTCCACCTAATATGGAGACAGAGAGCAGCTCTCCACCTAATGTGGAAGCGGAGAACAGCTCTCCAGATACAGAAACAGAGAACAACTCTCCACTTAATATGGAAACAGAGAACAACTCTCCACCTAATGTGAAAACAGAGAACAACTCTCCACCTAATGTGGAAACAGAGAACGACTCTCCACCTAATGTGGTAGCTGAGAACAACTCTTCACCCAGACAAGTAGCAGACAACAACTCCCTAGCTAATGTGGAAGCCGAGAACAGCTCTCCACCTAATGCGGAAGAGGAGAACAACTCTTTACCTAATGCGGAAGAGGAGAACAACTCTCCACCTATTGTGGAAACTGAGAATAACTTCCCACCTAATGTTGTAGCTGAGAACAACTCTTTCTCCAGTGAAGAAGCAGATAACAACTCTCTAACTAATGTGGAAACTGAGAACAACTCTCGACCGAATGTGAAAGCAGAGAACAGCTCTCCACCTAATGCAGAAGAGGAGTACAACTCTTCACCTAATGTTGAAGTGGAGAACAACTCTCCACCGAATGTGGAAGTGGAGAACAACTCTCCACCTAATGCGGAAGAAGAGAAGAACTCTTCAACTAATGCGGATGAAGATAACAACTTCCCAACTAAAGTGGAAGCAGAGAAAAGCTCTCCACCTAATGTGGAAGTAGAGAACAACTCGCCACTCATTGTGGCAGATCACAAATTCCCATCCACTGTGGAGGAAGGAGACCAAACCTCATTTATAGTGGAGACCGAGAACCAATCTCAGTCTTCAGCAAAGACAGTTAAATACATCTCACCCACTATAGAGGCATCAAACCACCCTTCAACTAGTGTGGAAGTAATAGACCACTATCCTACCACTGAGGAGGCAGGTAACCATATTCCACCAACTGTTGAAGACAGCAAGAAGTCAACTAATACTGATGATGAGGCTGAAATAAACGAGCCTTCCATTGACCAAAAGAAAGCAGACCAATCCGAATCTCAATCTGTAAAACTTTTGTCAGAAAGAACTGTGAACCAAAAGACTGACACCAAGAGTGAACAATCTTCAAGAACAGAGAGCACTGAAGATGTTGCAGAAACCATGCCAGTGCTGCTGCAATCTGCCACAGAGTGTGAAGATGCAGATCAGACAGATTCCAAATCACTCTGTCAAAGACTGTCTTTGGAGGAGCTAGATAAGGGATACAAGGACCTTGGACTTCAAAGGTAATCCATAATGGTTTGAAATTCTTATGTCCCCTTATCGCAGCTAATGTCAATAGGTTGGTCTGTCAGTAGACCACAATTGTCTTCCGTCTTTAATTATGTCCCCCATTTAAGATGTCAGGGTATATTGGTTTGCTAATGTCAGTCTGTTGGTTGGTAGACCACTTTCCTTTCCTGTCTCTAAGTCCAAAACTTTTCATCGGATCTTCACCAAATTTCATGAAAATATTTTTGGGCATAATGTCTTTGCCAAGTGCAATAATCAACCAAATTGCAACAGGAATTGTGGAGTGGCGGCCCTTTAATTACCTAAAATTGGCCCTTTTAACCATTTCTGCTCTCTAGGTCAAACAGTTTTCATCTGATATTCACCAAACTTTATGAAAATGTTTGCAGCATAATATCTCAGCCAAGTTTGATAACCAGCCAAATCACCACAGGAATTGTAGAGTTATGGCTTTTGAATGATCTAAAATTGGCCTTGTAGCCGTTTTCGCGAAGTCTACCGTTTTTCATCTGATGTTCACCAAACTTGGTGAAAATCTTTGTGGGCATAATAATTAATATCTCAATCTCAATCAAGTTTGATAATCAACCAAATCATCCCAGTAACTGTGGAGTTAATGTCCCTTGAATTATCTCAAATTAGCCCAGGGCTTTTTTACCTTATATAACAGAGGCTGATCTTTGGCTACTTCACAATTTCAATTTTTTTTTTCACAATTCTGAGGAAAAAAATCACAATTGGAATAAATTAAATCACAAAAAATACGATTTTAATAGGCACGGTATGGCTATTGATATCCAATTAGACGGACATGTTTGTTTACTTCAGCAGGTCTCGTTTTATCACAATCGTTCATTTTTGTTTAGTTACGGAAGAAGTCGATTGGGAACAATTTGTATATTACGACAATTGTGGATTAGCTACAGAAAATCACATGTTCACATTCATTCTATACATTGAGTGTGACGTCACTGCGTTCTTCGTCGAATGTGCTCGATTAAAACATTGAAATTGACCGAATAAGGTTGTAAGGGTTTTATATTTTATACCTGGATACTAATTGTTGTGACTTATGGTAAATTCCTTACAACAAAATAAAATATTTAATTTGGATAATAATAAAAATTAAGTACGATCTAAAATTAGTATTTGGCACATTCCTTTTGAATACGGTTGAAAAACGTTTTTAATTAATCAAGCTGGCCATATGTGTTTTCATTTGCTTAAACTGAAGTCATGTCAAGAAATTCGAAATATTTCGCAAAAAAAATTCCCTAGCACAAAAATCCTAACCAAAGAAGTTTGTTTGAATTTGCCTCAAATGATAAACGAAAAGATGCGTTTACCACTGAAGTTGAATCACACAAGCAATTAATAACATCAGTTCTCATTCTCAAAATGAAACCGACTGTGTTTACCAATTCCCATTTGTTGAGGGTATTATACTATAGGGAATAATGATTGTCATAGAATAATGTGAAGAAAACAGTCCCTATACTCTTAAAACCCAAAATTACAAAAAAAAATTAACAGAGCAATATAAAGAAATGTTCAATACGGCCTTCTGTGCATCCATTAGTTGCAAGTTTACGCGTCTCAACTGAAAGCAGTAGTCTTGTAGCAGTAAATCACGAAGAAATTTGAACTGTTAATTAGCGGAGTGACTGATTTTGGGGGCTGCTGCCCCCACACCCCCGCTTATTAACATTCAAACGCGGTGTGGCTCATATTTTAATCCTGTTTTGATTCAAAACAATGATATTTTTCCAAGAAAAACATTACGAATCGAGAAAAAAAAGGCGGCCAACTGGAACAAGACAAGTCATGCATAGCAACGTCAACCCATGCGCAAAACGTTTACATTTAGAATTTCAGGGGACCGCTAAAGTACAAACAACTTCATATGTTTCATTTTAAATTTTCTCAAGGTTTCGGTCAAAGACCTTCATCAGGAGTAATAACATAAGTAATAAACAATTTAAAGGAAATGACGTCTTTGTCACATGAAGTCGACGGCAACAACTTCAACATGTTATACAATATTTGACGTTAAAAATTAAACAGAACACCAACATAATACATAACGCTATTATAGCATAACGTTATTATAGCAAGCTTAATTACATGGGGGGCCGGCTAGCTCAATTGGTAAATCCGAGGATCGCGGGTACGATTCCCAGCCCAGCCACATAACTTGTGTGGGGATTGGTCATGAAATTATTTCTACGGCCATTCGCCCCCTACCTCTGATTCAAGTAGGGCAGTTGTCAGTTACTGGCATAAGTATGTGCACTTAGTACTGGTAAACCAGCTTACCCAGGAAAAGTGTGAGTAGGTTAACTGATCGCCGTTATATGACTGAAATACTGTTGAATACGGCGAAAAATCCAAACAAACCAACAAACAAACAAGCTAATTACATAAAAATGATTTCTAATTAACTAAAACTATAAAATAGGATCAATTAATAAATTACATTAAAATGATTTCTAATTAACTAAAACTATGAAGTAGGATCAACCAAAAACAGCCTAATTTTCACAAAATGACCTTGCTAGGGTGTCTTCACAAATTTTGGTAAAAAAGCCCTGTAGCATTTTTCTACATCCAACAGTTTTCATCCGATCTTCACCAAACTTGATGACAATGTTTGAGGTTATAATATCTTAGCCCAGTTCAAAGATCAACCATATCACTCAAGGAATTGCTGAGTTATGGTCCTTGATTTTTAGCTCACCTGAGCACGAAGTGCTCAAGAGTGAGTTATTGTGGTCAGTCTGTGTCCGGCGTCCGACGTCAACATTTTACTTCAAACAACTTCACTGAAACCACTGGGCGGATTTAAATCAAACTTCGCAGTGGTTTCTGTCAAGATTTTTTAAGTTTTCCAGTTTTTAAGCTTTTGGTTGCCATAGCAACCAGAGTTTTCAATATATTATAATAAATTGAATAAATTTAGTAAAGGACCATCAGAGTTTTCAATATATTATAATAGATTGAATAAATTTAGTAAAGGACCATCCCTTTAAAATAAAATCACAGAAATGTTCCTTGGGTGACCCTCTACCAAATTCCTTGTAATCATTTTGATTCGTTAAAAACATGGCCGCCAGGGGGCGCGGCAGTTTTCCTTATATGGCTTTATTGAAAACTGAAACATCTTCTAGTCTGAAACCACAGGTTGGATTTCAAAATAATCTCACAAAAATTTTCCTTGGGTGACCCTCTATACCGAATTCCTTGAAATCATTTTGATTTGTTAAAAAGCATGGCCGCCAGGGGCGGAGCAGTTTTCCTTATATGGCTATATTGAAAACTTTAAAAATCTTCTTGTCTGAAACCACAGGCTGGATTTCAAAACTATTCATTGGGTGACCCTCTACCAAATGTCTGGATATCATTTTGATACGTTAAAAATAATGGCCACCAGGGGGCGGGACAGATTTCCTTATTAGCCGGATTTGTTGAAAAATCTCGGCTTATAGATAAGCATAAAACCGGTTTGGGGCCATCGGGCGACCGAGCGTTGAGATGTCGTTAACAATTTGCGTTTAAGTTTCGTATTCCTGTCATATTTTCAAACGTTCTCGGTGAAACTTTACAGAAATGTTCCTTGGATGGTCCTCTACCAAACCTGTGAAAATGGTTCCGCTTCACTGCACAAGATGGCCACCAGAGCTAAAAATAGAATTATGTCTAAATGCCATTTTCTTCTAAACCTATGGGTAGATTTTCAAATACTTTTACACAAATGTTTGTTTAGTGTTACTCTACCAAACTTATTCAAATGGTTCTGCCTCGGTGCATAAAATGGCCACTAGAGCTAAAAATATGCTGACGCTTTTTTTTTTTATCACAATATTAAGGCATAATTTCTTATCTTTAATTAAACAATAATTGAAAGTATGTTTTCTGCTATCAATTAACATGCATACTCTGAACTATCTCAATGTCAAATATAACGCTAGTGCATTGTTAAAAAACAACAACATCATATGGAAGAATAACCGTCACGAGGTAATCGATATCCAGCCTACAGCAGTATATAGAAATATATAGGGAAATCGTTATAATCGTTTAAATGAATCCTTAGGTGCAGATGGTTTAATTAAATTCAATCTTTTATCTATTCATTTAATGTGTTAAAGTTAAAAACTGTTAGTTCTTTTTAAGTTTGAAATACGTTACCATCTCAATTTACTATATATTTCTAATGAAAATTGGGATTTTTTGGTTAGTTTTTACGCCAAATTTCTTAACGTTTTGCTTCGATGTTCGAAAAGTATTGTACCAAAAGCTTAGGTGCAAATGGTTTCACAAAATATAATATATGTCTACTATGCAGTATTTAAATGTCATGAATGTTAACAAATATTCTTTTAGCCCTTTTTGCGTTTAAAATTAGTTGGTGTTATACCTTGTTGGTTTCCATCAAACTTCGGGATTTTCCGCGACTTTTGCTCGGGGATGACCACTATCAACTTTATCAGTTGATAAAGTTGATCTTATCGATCTGTGTTTCATTCGGGGATATTTGTTTTATGTTTTTTTTTGTAACCCCCATAAAACCAATATCCCCGAATAAGGACCATACATAGTGGAAACAGAGGTTTCTTACCAGTTTTATCATCATATAACTATAGGTCTAAGTCCGCAAAAGGGGTTTGACTTAATGGAAAATAGAAGATCTCACTGATATTAAATGAAATCTGAACCTTTAAAATAATTTCACCTTGTTAAATAAAGAATATATTGACAGATTTCCTTATTAGCCGGATTCATTGAAAAATCTCGGCTTATAGAGAAGCATAAAACCGGTTTGGAGCCATCGGGCGACCGAGCGTTGCGATGTCGTTAACAATTTGCGTTTAAGTTTCGTATTCCTGTCATATTTTGAAACGTTCTTGGTGAAACTTTACAGAAATGTTCCTTGGATGGTCCTCTACCAAACCTGTGAAAATGGTTCCGCTTCACTGCACAAGATGGCCACCAGAGCTGAAAATTGAATTATGTCTAAACGTCATTTTCTTCTAAACCTATGGCTAGATTTTCAAATACTTTTACACAAATGTTTGTTTAGTGTTACTCTACCAAACTTATTCAAATGGTTCTGCCTCACTGCATAAAATGGCCACTAGAGCTAAAAATATGCTGACGCTTTTTTTTTTATCACAATATTAAGGCATAATTTCTTATCTTTAATTAAACAATAATTGAAAGTATGTTTTCTGCTATCAATTAACATGCATACTCTGAACTATCTCAATGTCAAATATAACGCTAGTGCATTGTTAAAAAACAACAACATCATATGGAAGAATAACCGCCACGAGGTAATCGATATCCAGCCTACAGCAGTATATAGAAATATATAGGGAAATCGTTATAATCGTTTAAATGAATCCTTAGGTGCAGATGGTTTAATTAAATTCAATCTTTTATCTATTCATTTAATGTTTTAAAGTTAAAAACTTTTTGTTCTTTTTAAGTTTGAAATAATATACCATCTCAATTTACTATATATTTCTACTGAAAATCGGGATTTTTTGGTTAGTGTTTACGCCAAATTTCTTAACGTTTTGCTTCGATGTTCGAAAAGTATTGTACCAACAGCTTAGGTGCAAATGGTTTCACAAAATATAATATGTCTACTATGCAGTATTTAAATGTGATGAATGTTAACAAATATTCTTTTAGCCCTTTTTGCGTTTAACATTAGTTGGTGTTATACCTTTTTGGTTTCCATCAAACTACGGGATTTTCCGCGACTTTTGCTCGGGGATGACCACTATCAACTTTATCAGTTGATAAAGTTGATCTTATCGATCTGTGTTTCATTCGGGGATATTTGTTTTATGTTTTTTTTTATAACCCCCATAAAACCAATATCCCCGAATAAGGACCATACATAGTGGAAACAGAGTTTCTTACCAGTTTTATCATCATATAACTATAGGTCTAAGTCCGCGAAAGGGGTTTGACTTAATGGAAAATAGAAGATCTCACTGATATTAAATGAAATCTGAACCTTTAAAATAATTTCACCTTGTTAAATAAAGAATATATTCTAAGCTTCATACGAGGATTTTTACACATATTAAACAAACGTCAATAAAAAATACATAAGTTCAATGGAAATATATCTAAATATATTTGAAAAAGTCAATATTTAAAAATGAATTTTATGGACCTTTTTATTTTGAACGTTGTTTATTGCATGTATGTAGATTTTGGTGCTGTTTTTTTTCTTCATACAAATTGAACAAATAGTAAATTATAGTTGAACCATAAACCTGCGGGTGAAAAGCTAACTTTTACAAATGAAGCATAAATTTCAGTACATGTGAGTGGAAAACTCTTGATTGCTATATAAAATGGACTGTGTTTATTTCATTTTGTCTATTTAAACTTTTTTCTTATTTTTTCAACTTCTATTTATTTGCTTAACAGACATTTGTTAGATTTTAAAATAAGAAAAATAATTAAGATTTTTCAAGATTAAGTGTGCACGGATTTAAAATATTTGTATAGTCTACCTATTACAGCATATAAACTATTTTGAAGAAACATAATTAGCTGATAGTTTGACCCTTCTTCAGTTGTGGCCCCACTTCCGTGGTCAACTTATTCCGATAAGATATTATGACGGTATCATAAAGATGGCTATCTGAATACTGTTATCAGGGATAATCGTGTCAGTTGTGGAGGGATAACATTTATTAATTAATAAGAACATTCCTTTATTAATTCATTTAACTTTTATAATTCGAGGAAAATAAATTTGGTTGTTTTGAAAGGAGTGAACACTTTTAATGATAAACTAAAGCACTGAAGAAAACCTTCTTTTTATCAAACCTAAATAATGACCAGTATCAATATACAACTTTTTATCTAACATTAAAAAAAACAATTTTTTTTTAAATTAAAACTATGTTATTTTGATGTTGGTGTTTCTTTTATTCAAATTAAAAAAATAATTGTAAGATAATTACAAAGCAATTAAATATATAAAAATTAACTAACTTAAAACTTAGGCGTAAAAAAAAAATGTTTTGTTTCAGGTAACATGCCCCCAAAAATGAGGGTAGGTATGTCAGGATTTATTTATTATTATTTTTTTTTTAATTTTTTTTTTTGGTAAATGGTCAACTTGAAGATTCTAAAATTGAATAAATATTCAAAACATATCAGTAATATCCTTAAACATTGTTTATAAGTGGATACTGTCAAAACAAAACACTTATTTATCCAAAAACACATTTAATTATTGACAAAGGTACATAAACCAAAAATAAATCTGAAAAACCCAATAAAATGTTCTAGGGTCGGGGCATTTTGTTAGGGTAGTTCTGGTTACCTGAAACAAACATATTTTTTTCTTACGCCTTACTAAAACATGATTGTTTTTTAAAACTATATAATTTTGATGTTGGCGTTTCTTTTAAATCAGTATAAAATATTTTGAACATAAATACAAAGCAATTACGTTACATGTATTGAGGTCTATTGTTTTTGAGTATAAGAAGTACAACTTATTCAGCTGATTTCAGCAGCTTCATTATGCTTAAGTATGATTCCTTTATTTAATTAAATAAAGTTCAATTGCACATCTTGTATTATTTTTTATTCTCAGAAATCTAGGAATCAATTTAATTTTATCTATTTAAGGACGATTCTTGCAGCTTAACATTGCAATTTAACTTATCAGTAATTTTCTGATTGCCTAGGGGCTATATTTTATGACACCTATCGTTTGAAAGCAATTAAACATCGGAAAACGACGCCGGATTTCAGCAATGATCGGCTGCATTCGCCGAATCGGCTAAGTGGATTATTGGATTTTCAATAGCGCACCAGAGTGGCAGTTATTCTTCCATATGCTCAATTTCCTTCTGGATTTCATTATCTAAAATAAGCTAATCTGCAGATTATAAGGTCTGTGATACCAAGATTCTTATCTGTTTATTACCCAAAATAAACGCCGTGGGAAACATATACTGCTAGAACGGTACCAACTCGGTATCGTTCGACAACGCTTGTTTATTTCCGTATTGAGTCACGGAAATGAATTTAAAACTATAGGTACCTCATTTAAGTCTAAATTTCCCCGCCTAAAATTTTAAATAATTAAAATTAACACCACTCGAACAAGCAAAGAATGAATTTTCCAAATTTGTCTGTACTTTTCTGACAAACAAGGGGAAGTTAATTTTTATGCGATGAAGTTGACAATGCACCATATTTCCAACAGAGTTTCTATTGATTTCTATAGGAAATATGGTGATGTGACAAAAGTGCTAATTCCCCACCTAAATTTTAAAATAAAATAAATGGTACCATGTTAAAGCGCATAAAATTCGCTTTTCAAATCCGTCTGTACTTTTCTGAGAGTAAAAAAATATGGAAGTTATGGCAAATAATATTTAACGCTCCCAATCAAATCAATGTACATTTTATGTGAGAAGTATAGATTTTTGCGCTGCACTGAGAAGCGAGATTGTTGCACATGATTCCTGTCATATTTTCTAAAGTTATTGATAAAACTTTACACACTACCAAACTTATTCAAATGGTTCTGCCTCACTGCACAAAATGACCACTAGAGGTAAACATAGATTTTGCCTTCAAGTTTTGTTTTCCTGTCATATTTTCAAAAGTTCTTGGTCAATCTTCATGTAACTTTACAAATGTTCCTTGGATGGTCCTCTACCAAACCTGTGAAAATGGTTCGCTTCACTGCACAAGATGGCCACCAGAGCTAAAAATAGAAATATGTCTAAAGGTTAGATACCAGTAAATCATTGTGTATCCCTCTGTGGTCCATTCAAAAGTAGTGCCTATTACTAAAGAGTTCCTCTTCTCTTCTGGCATGAAAGCCATTTAGGTATCTCAGACATGCCTTTTGTGGTTATTTCTATTATCCTATGCATGTCTGCAACATTTTGGTGCATTTCATTGGAGGCTAACTTGAAAGGTGAAATTTTGGGGTGTGTTTACTGTGGTATGGGGCTTTTGTCGAAATATGACTGCCAAAACCCTGTTTTCTACCGGTGCCTGCATTCAAGTGAGATGCATTTTCTTAGAAGTAACATGACATATCTTTTTTATTGCAAATTTTGGAAGAGGACAGATTGATCTTTAAATTGATACCAGGCTTGCACAATCTGAAATAAATGAAATGCTAGAAAAATGCTTGGAAAGTTTGCCGCTTTATAATGGGACCGTATGGGCATTGGATTTACTGGTTTCTAACCTTTTAAGAAAACCAGGGACCGTCCCCTTTAGGGTCCACTTATACATAAAATCACCATGTAACTGTGTTATTTTATTGCGTTTATTACTTTTCACAGAAATAAATATGAATAATATCGTAACTGACACGTTATCTACACTTTTTTAAGTGAAACCTGTTTTTTCGGGTAAAAAAAAAATTTAAAAAGGTACCGAAACTCACCTTATGCAGCTCACAGCACATCGAATCATGTTATACGCGAATATTACACGTTTTATACCTTATTACTGTCCATTGCATTAAAATAAGTCTAAATGACTGGTATTTTGACTGGTTTATGTGATTTAGGTGCGAATTTTAGTTCACGCTCCCCATACAATCTAAGTACTGAAGCGCAAGCCAGATGGCTTATCATGTGTCATTCTCAAATGCGTTTTTGGGGCATTTCTACTTAGCGGATCGACCTGAAATTTAGCATTTGTGGTACAAGTAGATTAATAATGGTGTAGAAGAGTTTTTTTCATGATAGCAAAATGTTGAGTTTTCTTTAAGGTTAGATACCAGTAAATCATTGTGTATCTCTCCGTGGTCCATTCAAAAGTAGTGCCTATTAGTAAAGAGTTCCTCTTCTCTTCTGGCATGAAAGCCATTTAGGTATCTCAGACATGCCTTTTGTGGTTATTTCTATTATCCTATGCGTGTCTGCAACATTTTGGTGAATTTCATTGGAGGCTAACTTGAAAGGTTGAACTTTTTGGGTGTGTTTACTGTGGTATTGGGCTTTTGTCGAAATATGACTGCCAAAACCCTGTTTTCTACCGGTGCCTGCATTCAAGTGAGATGCATTTTCTTAGTAACATGACATATCTTTTTTATTGCAAATTTTGGAAGAGGACAGATTGATCTTTAAATTGATACCAGGCTTGCACAATCTGTGATAAAGGAAATGCTAGAAAAATGCTTGGAAAGTTTGCCGTTTTATAATGGGACCCTATGGGCATTGGATTTACTGGTTTCTAACCTTTTAAGAAAACCAAGGTCGGGCCCTTTAGGGTCCACTTATACATAAAATCACCATGTAACTGTGTTATTTTATTGCGTTTATTACTTTTCACAGAAATAAATGTGAATAATATCGTAACTGACACATTATCTACACTGTTTTAAGCGAAACCTGTTTTTTCGGGTTAAAAAAAAAATGTAAAAAAACTACCGAAACTCACCTTATGCAGCTCACAGCACATTGAATCATGTTTTACGTGAATATTACACGTTTTATACCTTATTACTGTCCATTGCATTAAAATAAGTCCAAATGAACTGGTATTTTGACTGGTTTATGTGATTTAGGTGCGAATTTTAGTTCACGGTCCCCATACAATCTAAGTACTGCAGCGCAAGCCAGATGGCTTATCATGTGTCATTCTCAAATGCGTTTTTGGGGCATTTCTACTTAGTGGATCGACCTAAAATTTTGCATTTGTGGTACAAGTAAATTAATAATGGTGTAGAAGAGTTTTTTTCATGATAGCAAAATGTTGAGTTTTCTTTAAGGTTAGATACCAGTAAATCATTGTGTATCTCTCCATGGTCCATTCAAAAGTAGTGCCTATTACTAAAGAGTTCCTCTTCTCTTCTGGCATGAAAGCCATTTAGGTATCTCAGACATGCCTTTTGTGGTTATTTCTATTATCCTATGCGTGTCTGCAACATTTTGGTGAATTTCATTGGAGGCTAACTTGAAAGGTGAGCTTTTGGGGTGTGTTGACTGTGGTATGGGGCTTTTGTCGAAATATGACTGCTGAAACCCTGTTTTCTACCGGTGCCTGCATTCAAGTGAAATGCATTTTCTTAGAAGTAACATGACATATCTTTTTTATTGCAAATTTTGGAAGAGGACAGATTGATCTTTAAATTGATACCAGGCTTGCACAATCTGAGATAAAGGAAATGCTAGAAAAATTCTTGGAAAGTTTGCCGTTTTATAGTGGGACCCTATGGGAATTGGATTTACTAGTTTCTAACCTTTAAGAAAACCAGCGACCGGCCCTTTAGGGTCCACTTATACATAAAATCACATTGTAACTGTGTTATTTTATTGCGTTTATTACTTTTCACAGAAATAAATGTGAATAATATCATAACTGACACGTTATCTACACTTTTTTAAGCAAAACCTGTTTTTTCGGGTAAAAAAAAATGAAAAAAAGTACGGAAACTCGCCTTATGCAGCTCACAGCACATCGAATCATGTTATACACGAATATTACACGTTTTATACCTTATTACTGTCCATTGCATTAAAATAAATCTAAATGAACAGGTATTTTGACTGGTTTATGTGATTTAGGTGCAAATTTTAGTTCACGCACCCCGTACAATCCAGTACTGAAGCGCAAGCCAGATGGCTTATCATGTGTCATTCTCAAATGCGTTTTGGGGGCATTTCTACTTAGCGGATCGACCTGAAAAATTGCATTTGTGGTACAAGTAGGTTAATAATGGTGTAGAAGAGTATTTTTCATGATAGCAAAATGTTGAGTTTTCCTTAAGGTTAGATACCAGTAAATCATTGTGTATCCCTCCATGGCCCATTCAAAAGTAGTGCCTGTTACTAAAGAGTTCCTCTTCTCTTCTGGCATGAAAGCCATTTAGGTATCTCAGACCTGCCTTTTGTGGTTATTTCTATTATCCTATGCGTGTCTGCAACATTTTGGTGCATTTCATTTGAGGCTAACTTGAAAGGTGAACTTTTTGGGTGTGTTTACTGTGGTATGGGGCTTTTGTCGAAATATGACTGCCGAAACCCTGTTTTCTTCCGGTGCCTGCATTCAAGTGAGATGCATTTTCTTAGAAGTAACATGACATATCTTTTTTATTGCAAATTTTGGAAGAGGATCTTTAAAATGATACCAGGCTTGCACAATCTGAAATAAAGGAAATGCTAGAAAAATGCTTGGAAAGTTTGCCGTTTTATAATGGGACCCTATGGGAATTGGATTTACTGGTTTCTAACCTAAATGCCAATTTCCTATAGTGCCATCTCTCTAGTCCACACTTTTTTTCCCATTTTATTTTGAGACCAAATTTTGGGCAAGTCTCACCAAACTGCATACATTTTAGATCATCGACATGAAACTTCCATACTTCTTCACCAACATGGACTTTTACATGTACCCCCATCGGCAAAATAAAAAATCCGGATTTAGTGCGGTTTCTGCATTTTTCTCTTGTATGGCTATCTTTAAATCTCAAACAATCTCCTTCTTAAAAGCCATTATGATGCTTTACACTCAGGTGAGCGACATAGTGCCCTCTTGTTCTATAATTGGCCTTTTTTTAGTAGTTTACACTCCCTATATAATTGTCCAACAGTTCTCATCTGATCTTCACTAAACTTGATATTTTAAAGGTTGCTTTTAACCTAGAGGTGGCATAACTGTTCTACAAACAACTCATGTTTCAACAGTGTTCCTCCGATCTTCACCGAACAGCATGACCAGGTTTGTGGGCATAATATCTGGACCTAGTTCGATAATGAACAAAATTGCTCCAGGAACTGTGGAGTTATCGCCTTAGAATTATCACAAATTGGCTTTTTTCACTCTCTAAGTTCAACAGTTTTCATCCGATCTTCTCCAAACTTGATAAAAAATATGCCCCCTTCAAATATAGAAGGGTATCTTGTTTTGCTAATGTCATTCGGTCAGTCTGTCAGTTGGTAGACCACTTTCGTTTCCGCTTTCTAAGTCCAACAGTTTTAATCCGATCTTTTCCAAACTTGATAAATACTTTGTGGGCATAAAATGTCAGCCAGGTTTGATAATCAACCCCATTGACTAAGGAACTGCCGAGTTGTGGCGCTTGATTTTGCTGTTTTCGCTCACATATGTTCAACAATTTCCAATCTACGCCAAACTTGATATTCTGAAGATTGCTTTCCATCTAGATGAGGCATACCTGTTTTAAAAGCAGCTCTTGTTTATTCACAAAAATTTTCGGTAATTAGATTGGGGTATGTCGTTGGGGGGGTCGGCGGGAGGACAGACTGGTTGGCGGGCACGGTGGCGGCATCAACTTTTTGTTTCCGCTCTCGAACAGATTGATATATTTTAATGAAACTTCACACATAGATACCTTATATCGAGACCTCGCTTGGGATCGCATATGGGGTGGGTGGGGTCAAGGTCACCGATACTAAAAATAGAAGAACGGTTTCCATTCAATAACTTGACAACGCATCAAGATATTTTAATGAAACTTCATACATAGATGCCTTATATCGAGACCTCGCTTGGGATGGCATATGGGGTGGGTGGGGTCAACGTCAAGGTCACCGTTACTAAAAATAGAAAAATGGTTTCCTCTCAATAACTTGAGAAGGCATTGAGATATTTAGATATTTTAATGAAACTTCATACATAGATGCCTTATATCGAGACCTTGCTTGGGATTGCATATGGGGTGGGTGGGATCAAGGTCAAGGTCACCGTTGCTAAAAATAGAAAAACGGTTTCCGCTCAATAACTTGAGAACGCATCAAGATATTTTGGTGACACTCCATACATAGATACCTTATATCGAGACCTCGCTTGGAATTTTATATGGAGTGGGTGGAGTCAGGGTCGAGGTCACCGTTACTAAAAATAGAAAAACTGTTTCCGCTCAATAACTTGAGAAGGCATCGAGATATTTTAATGAAACTTCATACATAGATGCCTTATATCGAGACCTCGCTTGGGATGGCATATGGGGTGGGTGGGGTCAACGTCAAGGTCACCGTTACTAAAAATAGAAAAATGGTTTCCTCTCAATAACTTGAGAAGGCATTGAGATATTTAGATATTTTAATGAAACTTCATACATAGATGCCTTATATCGAGACCTTGCTTGGGATTGCATATGGGGTGGGTGGGATCAAGGTCAAGGTCACCGTTGCTAAAAATAGAAAAACGGTTTCCGCTCAATAACTTGAGAACGCATCAAGATATTTTGGTGACA
Organism: Congeria kusceri; assembly: GCA_027627225.1. Taxonomy (NCBI): domain Eukaryota; kingdom Metazoa; phylum Mollusca; class Bivalvia; order Myida; family Dreissenidae; genus Congeria; species Congeria kusceri. The sequence continues at coordinate 63,103,735 of CM051027.1, forward strand.
CTCCATACATAGATACCTTATATCGAGACCTCGCTTGGAATTTTATATGGAGTGGGTGGAGTCAGGGTCGAGGTCACCGTTACTAAAAATAGAAAAACTGTTTCCGCTCAATAACTTGAGAAGGCATCGAGATATTTTAATGAAACTTCATACATAGATACCTTATATCAAGACCTCGCTTGGGATTGCATATAGGGTGGGTGGGGTCAAGGTCTCCATTACTAAAAATAGAAAAATGGTTTCCTCTCAAGATATTTGAATGAAACTTCATACATTGATACCTTGTATCTAGACCACGCTTAGGATTGCATATGGGGTGGGTGAGATCAAGGTCAAGGTCAATGTTACTAAAAATACAAAAACGGTTTCTGCTCAATAATTTGAGAACGCATTGCGATATTTTAATGAAACTTCATACATAGGTACCTTATAACGAGACCTCGCTTAGGAATGCATATGGCACCCAGAACATTCTTTCATTATTGTGCTGACTTTTATCATTTCCTTCGAAAAATTTGGTTTTCATGGAATGTCCATGTTTCTTGTTACATATAAATTAATATATATAGATATATATAAACACGATCCTAATTTGCTTGTTATCCCAAGCAAGATTATCTAAGGAATCTTTAGATTTTCAATTTAAATTAATCAGTATTTGGGTCTGAGTGAATGTCACGTTAGGAGTGGTCAAGGTACTGTGGCCAAATGTGATTGCCTCTCAATACTTCTTTCATATATCTTTTTAGCTTGACTATTCGAAGAATAGGTGAGCTTTCGTACTCAGTCGGCGTCCGCCTCTGATCTTGGTTACAGTTTATATTCAAAAGTCGTGTAACTTTGAAACTAAATAACCTTCACATAAAACTTGGAACATACTTTTGTCATCAACTCCAGCATCAGGGGCAACATTCCCTATAACTCTGTTGTGTATTTTGACAGTGTTATTTCCCCTTTTTACATATATTTTCTTTTTCAAGTTTTATTCAAAAGTCTTTTAATTTGAAAACTACTTAAGTTATTAGTTTGAAACGTGTCTTTTTCATTAATTTCAACATCAAGTGCAACATTCATCATAACTCTGCTTTGTAATTTGGCAGAGTTCCCCTTTTGACATACATTTTCTGGTTGAAGTTTATCGTCAAATGTTTTATAACTTAAAATCTACTCAAGTTATTCTCTTGAAACTTTGCTTGTACCTTTGTCATCAACTACAACATCAAGTGCAACATTCCCCATAACAGTTTTCTATTTTGACATAGTTATGCCCCTTTTTACATAGAATTTCAGGTTAAAGGTTTTATTCCAATGTCATTACTTCAAAACTTCATAGGTTATTCACTTGAAAATTGAAATATACCTTTGCCATCAACTCCAGCATCAGCTGCAACATTCCCCTTAACTTGGTTTTGTATTTTGGCATACACTACGTCTAGCGTGATTTCTGCCTTCTGCGACGCACCACCGTGATTCAGCCCAGCGTGACACACTACTATAGTCACCGCGATACACCGTGGAACACTGTGGAACGCGGTGATGTCGCCGTGGCGAATCGCGGTGACCGCGGTGACAGTCTCAATCAAAAATGTTGATAAGAAATCGCCGTGGATCGCGGTGATTTTAGCGAGTCATAATTTCACATTGAGCTTTTTAAAAAATATTTTACATTTTATTTCAGGTACGACCAAGAACATGGTTTTCGGAAAATACGGAACATTATGACAAAACGGGAAAATGAAAATATACGTCAGTCAAATCACAAAGACCTCATCAAATTCGTTGTCCGATTCTATGACAAATCTTTGCATTTTTAATATGACTATCAAAACAATTGATTAACATGTCGGTAAAAAACGTGATTTTATAACAATGATTGACATAACCAACACCTTTGTTCTCTGTAAAAGTTCGAAAGGCGGAGCTATGCACGTGCTCTTTCATAATAGGACGATTGCCACTGAGTAACAAACACGCGATTGGTTAAGCATGTCGCTTCTCTAAACAAAAGAAGCCAATTTTATCGCCGAGAAAGGTGTTATTTTATGGTTTCTTGTCGGCTTTACTTTGAAGACGTCAAACTGTCAATTCACGCAGATTGCGAATTTTCGCGAGACTTGTATTAATGCCCTTGACTCTTTGTTTACGATTTCACAACACAACTGCGAACATGGAACTTTGGAATAAATTATCAAAATAAAAAAGAGATCAAAATAAAAAAGATTAAAGTTGCAAACTGTGATTATATTAATTGGTAAGTATCGGTTAATAGAAGACGATTTGTACTTTGCGAATAGTATACGGTCTGAAATATCGAACTGTACTTGTTCATTCACATGTACCTGTATTTCACCGCGACCCACCGCGACCGCAGTGGTCCACCGTGAGATTGATTTCCCGATAACGCCCGCGGTGCTCACCCACTATCACCGCGATTCTATCGCGATGGAACCACCTTTTAATCGCGGTGATTTTCCACGCTGACGAAAAATTGTCCACGGTGGGTCTGTGTTTTAGGCAGAAATCACGCTAGACGTAGTGTAGTTATGTCCCATTTCTTATAGCTTTTCTGATTTAAATGTGTATAAAAGTTCTAAACTACATAAGGTATTCACTTGAAACTTGGAATACATCTTTGTAATCAACTCCTTCATCAGGTGCAACAATCCCCATAACTCTGTTTTGTATCTTGACAGAGGAATGCCCACTTTTCAGATAGAATTTGGGGTTTAAAATTTTGATCCAAAGTGCTATAATTTCTGAACTACTTAAGATATTCACTTAAATCTTGGAATAAATTCATGAAATAATTGCCATAACTCAGCTTTGCATTTTAGCAAATTTATTTCCATTCCACTTTCCAAAATATGTACCAATTGAAATACTTTGAATAGTCGAGTGTGCTGTTCTCTGACAGTTTTTGTTTGGAATGTTGTGTAAATTTCCTCCAATTTCCTTTTGTCTTTAATAAGCACATAGCACTGTCTAACTTTGTATTGATGTTAAAGTTTCTACACTTAACTGCTGTAGCCAAACTTTGCTTTCACTTGCAAAACAGCATTATGTGGATTCTTACTTTTGACATATCCATGATTCTATCCATCCATCTGTTCGAGATTAACTAGAATTTACTGTTTCGTCTAACATCAACACTGCTTACTACAACACGTGAATACATACACAGTTGTTTCTCATGACTATTGCTTATCCACCTATAGCACTCAACCTCACTTTGACCTTGACCTAATTTGGACTTGGTTTACTAGATTTTACCATTTTGCCTAGCACCAACACCGTTTACTACAACACTTGGATACTTAGACACTTGTTGCTTATGACCATTCCTAATCCACTTATATCTCTCTACCACACTTTGACCTTGACCAAATTTGGACTTAGCATTATTCGAATGGGCTGTTCAGCACCAACCGGGGGCATGTGTGTTTATTGAACCGTGTCTTGTTATCTTATTGTCACTCACTCCAACTGTGAGATGGTGAGATACTGTTGAAAACAACTGTCTAGTTTCATGAATTTTCTATCCAGATGTCCACATTGTAAGCTGACCACAGATGACACCCAGCTGTTCAAGAATCATTCAGTGACATGCTCTGGGTTCAAGCGAACCTTGGACTCCAACCAGGTAAGCTTCTCCTACTCCGGGTCCAGGTTCAGGTGTGATACCTGCTGCTTCGCCTGGACCAACAAGGGCGAGTTTGAGGAACACCTGGTGTGCCATATCACTGATTCCCCCTACATCTGTCTCACCTGCAAGCAGTGCTTTGACAGCCGAAGTGTCATTGAGAAGCACATCAATAGCTGCCATGCTGCGGGGGAAGCCAGGTGCGGATTGAAAGGGATCAGGAAGGGGAGACAGTATGTAGAGGACCTGATTGTCAAGAAGAAGCTTATTGTAACAGGAAAAGTGAATATTCCCAAAACTCCACAAACGGTTGTTGCTTCAGCTGCAGGAAAAGTGAATATTCCCAAAATTCAACCAATGGTCGTTGCCTCAGCTGCAGCTTCCAACAGTACACCTGCTAGTGGAACAGCTATTAATACAACTGCTTCAACAAGTGCAACTACAGTTAAACCTCCCCCTTTTTCCTATTATGCAGCTCATGATGTCGTGTCAGGAGATATTAAGAATATGTCCAGTATTGTTCATCAAAGACCTGCAGAGGTGAAGTTGCTGCCAGCTTCCAATCCATATTCTGCATTTCAACTGACTCCATCAACAGTTGCCAAGACAGCACCATATGTTAGAAGTATCAACTCTACATTTTCCACCGCTGCAACCAATCTCAGTACTCTCTGTTCAACTGGCAATACATTGAAAGGAAAAGAAGAAAATCTGAGTTCTATGTTTGGTGTAATGAATCCGAAAACCAAAGAAATAGAGCCTACTTACGTTTCCAAGAAGATCCACACCATGTTTAACACAACGTCCAGCCAAAATGTTCCTTTGAAGCCCAAACCAGACATCCAGTACAGTGTTCGACATATCACAGAATACACATGTGTTCAGCAGCACTCAGCACCTGTACCAACCGTTCAAAGTGTGGCACCCATAAGGGCTCCTCAGCAACCACTTTTCCTTGTTTTTCCACAGACTGCCACAGGAACTCATTTTGGTGGCATATCAGTGTCCAACCCTGTTGTAAGTTCAGCACCACCCATTATTCTGCTCCAGTCTCCAACAAGTGCCACAAAAGTAAAGCCAGCAATCAATCAAAATAAGCCGCATTTGATATCTCTGATAACCAACACAGCACTGAGCACTAGTGCATACACTTCTGCCCCAGTTGTGGTACCAGACCCACAGGCCAATATCATTAAGTCAGTATTTACAGTTTCTAGTACGAACAGGCCAACAGGCAGGGCTACAAATGACAACACTATTCAGCAAATAACGTTACCAGTTTCAATGCCCAATCCAAGACCTGATATTATCAAATCTTCAACAGTGCCAAGGAGTAATCCTTCAGAAAGTGATATTTTAAAGGTTGGATATAAAAAGATGCTGTTTAAGCTTAAAGCTGGGCAGGGATTTGTTTGTGAACCCTGTAAAAAGTTCACAAAAGAAGAATTTACATTTAGAAAACATTTATGGGTGCATTTTCATGGGGTGTCTAAAGCTTGCGGTACATGTACTCCTGAAATGATCAGTGGCCATATGATTCTAAAATGTAAATTGATTAATGACATAGTTTGCAATCTTATTAAGACTTCCTTAGTCAATGTAAATAGTGGTTCTGATTTACCAAAGAAAGCTGTGACACAAGAGGGTGAGGTAATTGAAATTATTGATGATGAGCCGGATGAGGCTGCAGCCAACATTAACGACAATCCTACTGAGATTATTGTGTTGGATGATGACAATGATGATGAAGACCATAGTGGCAATCTCAGAATAGCTGAAACATACAGTGTTGCTGAAGCAAATAAAGATGAATTGGCTCTTAAACCTGTAAAAGAAAACAAAACAAGTCAACAAGCTAAGTCTGTTGATACTGTTGTAAATGAAAGTTCTGAAGAAACGGCAGGTTGTGATGAAGTGGAAAACTTAGGTGACTCATCTGCAACTACACAACTTGATGATAAACTCGAGAAGCCATCAGAGAGAGGTGAAATTATAGAGGTTCAGCAAAGTGAGTCAAAAGAAGAAAACAAAGCTGATGATAAGCATGTTAACAAGGACTTGTTAAACAAGTCTTTGACCAACTCAAGTGAGGCAGAAACAGAATTAGCTGTGTCTGAAGTCATTGACTCCAGTTTTAAAACTTATGATCCAGGTCAGAATTCAGATGATTTAGTGAAGCTGTTAGAGGAAGCTATAGTTCCTGCTCAGGATACTGAGGCCATGAAAGAAAGTACAAAACCTGCACTTGCATCAAAAACAAATGGCAATGCACAGAAAATTAAGGATTTTGATGAAAATTTAATATCAACACAGGGTCACAATGCTTTCTATGTTTGTGGTTATGAAAAGTGTGGATTTGTGACTTTATCATCAAACTTGTACAGGTCCCACTTGAAAGCAAAAGAACACGAGCATGAGTACAACTATATCTGTGGTCACTGTGGATACAAAGATTATGTGGAGGATGCCCATGTTCGGCACATGTTTTCTCACACTAGCAGCAAGTTGTTCCTACTCTATGAATGCCCACTGCGTCTCTGTAAGTTCAAGACCAACTTGATCCATTTTTATGCACAACATTTACAACTTCATAACAGCAGTGAGCTGACAATTAAGTGCACATATTGTAATAAGACATTTCCTACTATTGAGAGTCTCAGCAATCATTTAAAACAGAACCTTCTAAAGTTTGTATCCTGTCCTTATTGTTCATTCAAGTTTGTTGACAAGCAAGTGATATCAGAACACATAAAACTATGTCATCCTGACAAAATGAGGATGATAATTGTGACTGGTCAGGTGGTATGCTGTGAGCGCGAAATAAACTTCTATGTTGTTCCCAAGTCGAAGAAAGTCACTGCCCAGGGTGAAAATTCACACAAAGCAGTGTCTGAGCCGTCAAATATAGACATCCCAGCATTGTTAGATAAAGTCCAGAATTCTGACAATTCTGATGAGCCTGAAAAGATGGACACGCATGAACAGGAGTCTGGAAATGAAGATGTGTCAGACGAGATCAGTTTACCAGAAGCAGATCAGCCTCCTGCTAAAGAAAAGCCTAAGAATATTGAAAGTGTGGCATCCAAAGCTGTACAAGATGTTGAGAAGTCCAGTCCTAATGCCTTGAAAAGTATTCATGATTCTGTGGGTCCAAAATGCTTGCTTTGTCGTTACCCAGGATGTGAATATTTGAGTTATAATCAGATGAGGCATTCTCAGCATTTGTCCATTCATAAAATTGATCCAGAGAGGAATAAACGCTTCTTATGTAATCGGTGCCCAAGGGGCCAAGAGTCGCTGGAAAGGTTAAAACAGCATTTGGCAAACCATATTGGGAAACATGATATTAATGTCTATTGTTGTGTGCAGTGTCCATTCCAGTCAAACATGAAGAGTCACATCAATGACCATTGCAAGGAGGTCCACTCTCCAGCCAGCATGTACACACTGAAGGTGGAGACAGTGGAGTGTAAAGCCTTTACCTGCAAGTTCTGCAATTTCAAGTCCAGAATTTCGGATCAGGTGTTGCAGCATGAAAACCTTGTACATAAAGTGAAGACTGGTGAGTTGTCCACATCAGCAGATCCAGAAGAGCAGCAAGTGGATGCAAATACTTCAACAAGCAGTGTATTGCAGAAAAGTAACCCAGAAAGTACTAAAAAGCAGAAGTACCATTGCCATTATTGTGAACCTGTCTCATATTTCAAACACAAAGTAAATCTCAAAGAACACATATTGAATGGGCATGGTGACATTGACAATAAGCAATTCATATCCTATAAATGTAAGCACTGTATGTTTACAGCAACAATGAAGGAACTTATTATTGTACACATAAACAGAGATCATAAGGAAATGCCTGTACGGGTTTTAAGGAAAATGGAATATGTTGATCAGCAAGTCAGTTCTGAAAATGGAAAACCATCAGCAGCACGTACGCCAAGCGAAGTAACTAAGCAACTTGCAGACGCTAATCTAAAAAAAGGTGTGACTGAAAACAATAAAATTTTTATAGAAATTGTTATACCTGATGGGAACATATTTAAGGACCCATTCGTTTGCCCAAAATGTCATTTTACATCAAATTTGAGAATAAATGCCATGAAGCATTTAAAAGAACACCCAGAGTTGAAGCCTGTGAGGCCAGCACAGAAAACCAGCAAGAAGACTGCAAGGAAGTCATCAACTTTAGTTGTGAACATTGCTGGAGGAATGACCCCCAGCAAGAAACATGTCAGTGCCTTGCATCAGGAAATTCCTGGCAGTATACCACTTGTAAACCCTTTCACAAAAGTTAAGGAAGCTGCAGCAGAGCATGACCTTGAACTGTCCAGCCCTTCAAAAGATTATTACATTCTGGGTGAAAGCAGTTTGCATTCAGCACTGTCAGCTTGTTTCATACCAGTTGAACAGGATCTGCGTTTTAAATGCAGAATATGTCAACAAAAAATTGCAAAGAAGTTTGTTCTGCATAGGCATATTCTAGACCATTTAAACATAGTGTTCTTCAAGTGTAAATACTGCAATGAAGGTGCTATTGAGAGGACCTTGCTGGTTGGCCACATACAAAAAGAGCACAGCTCTGAGCCCTTGACATACACCTCAGTGAGCAGAGAAGAGTTGGAGAAACAATTTAAGGACAGAATATTCAGTCAGAATTTCTCAGATAATCTGGACATGGCAGCCAGTGCTGCACTTTCTACAAAGCCAACTGACCATGGCCTTAAAACTGAACAAGTTCATGAATTGTCAAAAAACCTGGATTCACATCATGAAGTTCCTGCAGCAACAAAAGAGAAAAAAACAGTGAACAAGCAGAAAAAGTGTCCGCTGTGTCGGTATACCAATAAGTTCCAGGCAGTGCTAGACAACCACATTGCTGCTCACCAAGATCCTCTCAAACGCTTCCTGTGCAGTGAGTGTGACTACAGAGCAAATAGATACAATGTGATTAAGCATATTTACCGTGTTTATCATGCAAACCTGGCTAAAGCGGTTGAAGTAGATGCCACAAAAGAAAGTGCCAGCAACAGCAGTGAAGTGAATACTGAGAAACTGGGAGAAAGTCGAGTAAAGCCTCCATTAGTAGAAACCCAGCTTTCTTCTAGCAGTGAGTCAGATGGAAAGGAATCGTCAGAGTCCCAGTCATCTTCAGAGGACAAGTCAAGAGCTTGTAGTGTTGAGTCAAATCAGTCTGGCCAAACATTTGTGCTGAATTCCTTGGGCCAACAGACCCCTATTGAATCCTTCACAGTTTCAAAATCGGGTGTTTATGAAATCAAAACAATGTACAAATGCAAAATTTGTGGGTCAAAGAAGGAGACCCGTTCTACAATGTACTCTCATTTTAAATCTTCACCTAAATGTAGTGGACCATATTACCAGTGCTCTATATGTTCTTTCAAGAGTTCAACTAAGGTGGCCATTAGGAAACATGGCCAGATCAGGCATCCAAAAGGCAGAGCTAAGTTTCATAAATTGCCCATCAAAGGTAAAATGAAAATACTTAAGATTCCAATAAGGCAAGATAACCCAGTGGCCAATCTCCTGAAAAAGCAGATGAAAATTGAAAGTCAATCCTTGTCTGATGATGAAGATGATGATGATGATGACATCAGTGACAAGGAAGCAGAGGCATTCCAGCAGCTAGGCATGCATTCAGGTGTAATAGAGTGCCGTCTGTGTCGTGCCTACACCAGCCCCAACCTGATGAAGCTGCAGTACCACATGAACACGGCTCACCAGGGAGACTCTCTGCACTGCATTAAGTGCTCATATAAAACACCTCTCATTAAGCACATGTTCAACCACTGCAAGAATGTGCACATGCAGGATATTGCATTGTATTCTAGCAAGAATGCAGACCAGGCCGCAGAATTAAAGTCTCCTACGAATAACAGCACTCCCAGTGCTTCTAGCAGTAGTCCCAGTGCACCTTGTGTGAAATGCCCCAAATGTGAAGGTACATTTTCCCGGGTGCATTCTATAAAGTCTCACTTATTCAAACACTTCAAGTACTTTCCACACACTTGCCATCACTGCCGCCAGGCATTTTGTAGGATGGACCATCTTAGAAGACATATATCCGTTCGGCATCCAGACAAAGAATTTACTAGTAAATATATTCGAAATGAAGAAATTGAACAGAAAGTAAGTAAATTCATTCAATCTCTAAGAATTAAGTTAAACGTCTTGGTACAAAATGCCAAGAAAGGGAAACAGGAAATTGCCAAACACGTATGTTCTGTTTGTGATAGCAGTTTTGATACTGCACGGTCCTTGAAAACTCATGCCCGCATTCATCAGAAGACTGACCGTAAGAGGGCGCTGGACACAGGCTCTGACAGCGAGGCCCCACCGAGGAAGCAAGCTTTCAAGCCCCAAGGAGGGGCAGGGCACACAGAGGACAAAGGTATGTCCTTTATGTTTGTTAAATTTTTGTTACTGCTTTCTGATTATTTGTGGATTGTGAACCCCCCTCCCCCCTGCCAAAAAAACATTAAAATATTATTTATCATTATTTATTAATCATTTCGACAGTTTAATATGGTTCAAGCCAGTAAATGTCCTTTACCTTAATTCTGTTGACTCACTGGGAATGTGTAGTTATAAGTTTTCACATAGTCTGGATAGGACTTATTATATTAGCTCGACTATTCAAAGAATTGGTGAACTTTCCTAGTCGCATAGGTGTCTGCGCCTGATCTTGGTTAAAGTTTATTTTCAAAAGTCTTGTAACTTCAAAACTACGTAAGTTATTCACTTGAAAGTTGGAATATACCTTTGTCATTAACTCCAGCATGAAAAATTCCCCAGTTCTCTATTTTGTATTTTGACAGAATTGTGCCCCTTTTTGGCTCACCTGACCACAAAGTGCTCATGGTGAGCTTTTGTGATCGCCCGTTGTCCGTCGTCTGTGCGTGCGTGCGTCCGTCGTCAACTTTTCATGCAAACGACATCTCCTCCTAAACCACTTGGCAGATTTTTACCAAACTTCACAGGAATGATCGTTGGGTGACCCTCGTTCAAAGTTGTTCAAATCGTTATGGTCCGCTGCATATATAGGTCACCAGAGCTAAAAATAGATTTAAAAAGTGTAAACTTAAAAAATCTTCTTCTCTGAAACCGCAAGGCCTTGAGGTTTCATATTTGGTATGTAACATCCTATAGTGGTCCTCTACAAAGATTGTTCAAATTATGCCCCTGTGGTCAAAACTGGCCACGCCCTGGGGGTCACATGGTTATATAGAATATATAGCAAAAAGACTTTAAAATCGTCTCCTCTGAAACCACAGGCCCAGAGGTTTCATATTTGGTTTGTAACATCCAATAGTGGTCCTCTACAAAGATTGTTCAAATTATGCCCCTGGGGTCAAAACTGGCCTCGCCCCGGGGATCACCTGTTTTATATAGAATATATAGCAAAATGACTTTTAAAATCTTCTCCTCTGAAACCACAAGGACCAGAGGTTTCATGTTTGGTATGTAACATCCTATAGTGGTCCTCTACAAAGATTGTTCAAATTATGCCCCTGGGGTCAAAACGGGTCACGCCCTGGGGGTCACATGGTTTATATAGAATATATTGTAAAATGACTTTAAAAATCTTCTCTGAAACTGCATGGCCCAGAGGTTTGATATTTGGTTTGTAACATCCTTTAGTGGTCCTTTACAAGATTGTTCAAATTATGCCCCTGGGGTCAAAATGGGCCACGCCCAGGGGTCACATGGTATATATAGAATATATAGCAATATGACCTTAAAAATCTTCTCCTCTGAAACCACAAGGCCCTAGAGGTTTCATATTTGGCATGTAACATCCTATAGTGGTCCTCTACAAAGATTGTTCAAATTATGCCCCTGGGGTCAAAACTGGCCACGCCCTGGGGGTCACATGGTTTATATGGAATATATAGCAAAATGACTTTAAAAATCTTCTCCTGAAACTGCAAGGCCCAGAGGTTTCGAATTTGGTATTTAACATCCTATAGTGGTCCTCTACCAAGATGATTCAAATTATGCTCCATGGGTCAAAACTGACCACACCCCAGGGGTCACATGGTTTCTATAAACTTATATAGCAAAATGACTTTAAAATTCTGATCCTCTGAAACCGCAAGACCTAGAGGTTTCATATTTGGTGTGTGTATGTAGTCCTCTACAAATATTGTTCAAATGGTGCTCCTGGGGTCAAATCTGGTCGCGCCCCGGGGGTCACATTGTTTATATAGACTAAAATAGCAAAATGAATTTAAAAATGTTCTCCTCTGAAACGGCAAGGCCCACAGCTTTCCTATATTTAGTACGTAACATTGCATAGTGGTCCTCTCCAAAGATTGTTCAAATTATGCCCCTGGGGTCAAATCTGGCCACACCCCAAGGGGTCACATGGTTTATATAGACTTAAATAGCAGAATGACTTTAAAAAGCTTTACCTGAAACCGCAAGGCCCAGAGGTTTGTTAAGATTGTTCAACTTAGGCCCCTGAGATAAAAATAAGCCACACCTCGGAGATGCAAATTCTAATTGGGTTACAAGGTCTCAGGTGAGTGTCCTTGGGCCCTCAGGGCCCTCTTGTTCACATACATGTTCTGGTTAAAGTTTATATTCAAAGGTCTTGTAACTTCAAACTAACATAAGTTATTCAGTTGAAACTTGGAATATACCTTAGTCGTTAACTCCAGCATCAGGTGCAACATCCCCCATAACACTGTTTAGTATTTTGTCAGAGTTATGCCCCTTTTCACATATATTTTCTAGTTAAAGTTTATGTTTTAAGTTTTATAACTTGAAAACTACACAAGTTTTTCACTGAATGAACTTTTGTCGTCAACTCCAACACGGTTTCTGTAGACTTATACTGCAAGTGGTCTTTAAAATCATCTCAGCTGAAACTGAAAGGCCCAGGAGGCCGTTTTATCAACGGGTCGTAGGGCGGTCGTATGTAAGATTCGGTCGTACGACAGTCGTAAGACCGGTGGACTGTTTTATCAACACAATCGCAGCTACGACGTCGTAAGAGTTTCGCTAAACTTTATGACTGGTAGAAGGCACTCTTAGCGGTCGTAAATATGGCGTCTTTATGTCAAATGAAAGGCAAAGCATTAATAAAAATATGCATTTAAAACGTTTAGAATAAAAATAATTTAAAACTATCAAATAGTACCTGTGCCATCAGGAAACGGTGTTTTTTGGTTGATTAACTCGGCAAGCACCGATCATATATAAGTTGCGAGGGTGCATTGCTGGAAAAATAGATTCTACAGTTTACATCCGCTTGAAAGTTGAATGTTGCTGCTTGTGTCGGATTCGAAAATCGTCTTACCTCGGAAGTTTTAAATCCAAACTAATCCATCGTTTGTAACACAACACAACAAAGATATGATAAGAGATTTTCATACATTGACATACAATTAATAGATAGTCTCATCATAAAATTTATTTCATAAAATTAAAACAGATCTAACTGGAAAGGTTATCATAAATGTACACATTGTTATCAAAATGACATCACAGAATAAAGATGACGTGTTTGTCTTTCAAAATCATCCATAGTGGCGTAGCTACATTACATAAATGGACATACCCTTTTACAATATAACTATTATTTAGGAATGAAAATATATTCTTCAAAATGTAATGTTGTCAATTTTATTTGTCTGAAACATTGTAAGTTTCATAATTTAAAAGAAAATACTAATTCTATACGGTATAGATTACCATTCGTAATCAAATCATGGTCAGCTACGCAAGTGTAAACTTGTGCGTCATACAGTTGGTAGCTTCTAAGAATTGTTGACTGAAAATATTTTACAATGACATTTTATAGTAAAGAAAATTGCTAGATCGACATGGTCATCGTTATAAATGGTTGAACAGAAAATTGGTATGCATTTACGCGGTAACAGTGAAAATTATAATTATCTTCATGTAACTATTAAAACTCGATTTAATCTTAATATATCTAGCTAGGTCTGCATGAATAATGAGACAAGTTTAATTCTACTTATCAGTTTAAACTTTAATCATTAAAACAATATCGGAACTAGATCTAATCAAATTTCAAACGTGCAAAAAATCGGGTAAACGTCATGACTTCTGACTGGTTTCACGTTTTTCACGTCGTAAGAGCATGAAAAATCTTAGCTATGACCGGACACTTACGACCACCTTCATAAAATGGTTTTACGCTGGTCGCAAGTTCGGTCGTAAACCCCGGACTTAAGATAAGATCAGCTTAAGATACGATCTGTTGATAAAACGGCCTCCAGAGGTTTAATATTTGGCATGTAACATGGTATAATGGCCCTCGACAAAGATTGTAATTTTGCCCCTGGGGTAAAAACTGGCCATATTTTATATATGTTTAAATAGCAAAATGACTTTCAAAAACCTCCTGAAACAGCAAGGACCAGATATTGTACTCAGGTGAGTGCTTAGGGCCATGCGGCCAGGCTGTAGTTCTCTTCTGGAATGTCTGAATTTATGGACACAGACTGTCTGAATGGCAGTTTCTGAGACTATTTGAGACTATTTAATGATAAACACAGTACTTTATAGGACATATTTTAATTACTGTGCGCTGCGGAAAGAATAAGTGTATATTATCCATTCTATTCTGCCAGATGCAAAACCCCCTTTCAAGTACAAGGTCATCAAGGACAAGGTGCATGGGAAGCTCTTCCAGTGCCCGAAATGCGATCAGAAGCGGCCCACTCTGAAGTTCTGCTACCAGCATTTCTTAAGGGTTCATGGCACTCACAGATACAAGTGCTACTACTGCGAATACTCACAAGCCAAGTAAGTTTGTGTGCATGAATTTTGAAATGAATAGTATTGGTAGTTTTCTCACATTATATTTTTATGCCCCCGGCATCTTGATGCGGGAGGCATATAGTGATTGTCCTGTCCGTCTGTCCTTTCATCGGTCCGTCCGTCCATCCTTCCGTCCATGACAAGGTTAAGTAGATTTTACGGTTTCGTCTAGCACCAACACCGCTTACTACAACACTTGGATACTTACATAGGGAAAGATCTAGGATCATAAAAGGTACTGGGTGCTGCTAAAAAGGAGCAGGGTGGAAAGTCGGACCAGTTTGTTGACATTATCTAATTATTTACTATGTCCACGGTTTGTATGAGTCTAATGCTTCTAATTGAGGTTTTTAAGCATAGTCTGTTAATTTGTCATTCAATAGTTGCAAAAATATATTGAATTTCAAAAGATATTCAAAATATCTGTGTTGACCAGCCCAGAGGGGCAGCAGAGGGGAACCAAAAAGGAACAGGGTGCTGCGCCCTGCTATTTTGCTCTAGATCTTTCGGTGCTTACACAGTTGTTGCTTATGAGCATTCCCTATCCGCCCATATCATTCAACCTCACTTTGACCTTGACCTAATTTGCACTTAGAATTATTAACATGGGCTGTTTTGTCTAGCGCCAACACCGCTTGCAACAACACTTGGATATTTACACAGTTGTTACTTATGACCATTCCCAATCCACCCATATCACCCAACCACACTTTGACCTTGACCTAATTTGGACTAAGAAATGGGCTATCCAGCACAGAATCTTGTTTCACATAATAAGGCACATGTAATTCTTTTTGTGTAGTCATGGTTCTTTCAGCATGTTATTGGTAAACAAAGACTTGTATATTCTTTTTGAGAGTTTGAAGTTCAGAACACAATTAAGCCACATGAGAAAAGGGCAGAAGTTAATTAAAGATTATTAATATAATCAATTTCTATATATACTATTACCATTAATAGTGGGAATTAAGAAAAACACGCTAGTTTTATTTGTGATTCAGATGTCTTGGCTAGTTTTGTTAAGGCCACAGGGTCCGTGAAAATAATAAAATTAAATTGTATTCAAAATTGAAGTATATTGACAAAAACAATATTCCATGCCTAACAATACTGTAAAACAATTGTATATGTTCCGGTAGTTAACTTTGTCTGAACTGGTATGTTACCCGGTAGTTCAAGTTGATATTATGAATGGCATTGACAGGTAATTCAAACCTCGATTTAGTGGAAAATATCTTAATATAATGGTTTTGTAGCGTCGGAATGCAGCACTGACTAGCTATCTACAGTTACATGCTATGAAACACAACATGTAATACACGTTTTCCAATTCGGACAGTTTAGCATGGGTCTGCACTATTCAGATACGTTAACAGACTCGGTTTATATTGTTGACAATATTTTTCTCAGATTAGGAAGTCATTGTTCAATCTATTGATGTATGCCAAAGCGTTACAATGAATACAATTGTTTTATTCAATTGTTTACTTTGTACAAAGATAAATGAGGCGTGTCGTAGGTAAACTGGGCTTAATGCAGTGCGGACTGCACTGGCTAATCCGGGACAACACTTTACGCACATTCATTATGCCTGGTTTTCCCACGACATGCCTCAAATATTTTCTGTCTAATGTGGATCTGGAAGCTTTAAAAAAATCATATACAGTAAAACCCCGCTAATACGACCACTGGGGGTCTTAATAATAGTGGTGTTTATAGCGGGAAGGTCGTATTATCGAGATACGGCAGATCATCGAGTTAGTACATGTTTACTCCTGTGTAATTTAAAGTTTTAATGAAAATAATGAATAGTGAATAGATAACTAACATTCCAATTTGTTGTCAATAAAATGTTTTATTTAATGCAGATTATGAAACTGTAATAGTTATGGATGAACATTAAGTCAGAAAATAATTACAACTTGATTAACTAAGCCCATTTAAGGTTTAACTCTCTTCAGTGTCACCTTAACTGTCAGCTAGTGTCAATTAAAGGAATCCGATACATGATGTTGATGCGCTAATTAATTATCAAAACATCTGTAATATTGTTTATCACACACGGCTTTTACTACCGTAAGACAAAATGTTATCTCCATGGCATATATTGTTAATTGATGATGCAATGTTTTTACACGAAATGACACTGGTCGCAATATTGGGGAAATTTTGATCCTTATTTGGTACTTTCGGTCTGGGATTAGTGGTTGTAATACGGAATAGCAGGGTGCACGTTTAATCGGGCTAGTGACCATTGAAATATATATGACAACAATCTGGTCTCTTAAAAAGTGACCACAATAGTGGGGTGGTCGTAAAATCTAGGTGGTCATAAAGAGGGGTTTTTGTGCAGCTTGAAGTTCAAAACTTCTGGATTTCTATAAATATTTGCTTTCATGCAATTTATAATAGGCATGTAGACTTCATCATCTTGTAAGAACTGCTTGCTCTTAACAATGTTCTAACAATGTTGCTTGCAGGAGCAATATATACCGACATATTGGGGTGCGTCATCGAGGGATGGAGCTGAAGGCCTATGATACCCTGAACAAGACAGTCGTGATCAAGGGTGTCAGCTCCCACCAATCCGCCTCTGAGGCCCCCAGCCCCAGCCCCGCTCGCAGTCTGGCTTCACCCAGTCCTGAACACTCCACCTCAGGTGGGAATCATACTTCAAGCCAGTATCTGCTTTATAGTGTCTTTATGAGAATGGTGATGCATGTGTCAGTGAAGACATAGAAAATCATGATGTTAGTTAACTTATTTTGTTTGCACTTTTAAGTCTAATTTTGCCAATTACTTCAAACTGACGGAAGTTAGTAGAATTACAGTATTTTATTTCCAGGCCCTGTGTTTACATAGGATTAACTGTAGGACCAAAATGATATTTTTTTGTTCTTCTCTATTTTCTTAATAGAATCTCAAAAGTATTCTACATGTATTTTGAAATTATTTTTGTCAAAATGAAAAATTCAATTATAATGAATTATTGTTATGTTTTTAGCTCACCTGAGCACGAAGTGCTATGTGAGCTATTGGTATAGGGGACCTCTCCGGCGTCGTCCGTCGACCATTGTCCGTCATCCGTATTTGGACCGTTATCGTGATAAAGACTACATTTTTTTAGCTCACCTGAGCACAACGTACTCATGGTGAGCTTTTGTGATCACCTTTTGTTCGTTGTTAGTCGTGTGTCGTTCGTGGTCAACATTTACCTTGTGAACACTCTAGAGGCCACATTTATTTGCCAATCTTCATGAAACTTGGTCAGAATATTTGTCCCAATGATATCTCGGCCGTGTTCGAAACTGGGTCATGTGGAGTCAAAAACTAGGTCACTAGGTCAGTTTGAATAAAAAGCTTGTGAACACTGTAGAAGTCACATTTTTTGCCCAATCAACATGAAACTTGCTCAGAACATTTGTTCTAATGATATCTTGGCTGAGTTCGAAAATGGTTCCGATCCGTTGAAAAACATGCCCGCAAGGGGGCTGGGCAGTTTTCCTTATATGGCTATAGGAAAAGCTTGTGAACACTCTAGAAGTTACATTTGTTGCCCAATCTCCATGAAACTTGATCAGAACATTTGTCCCAATGATATCCCGGCTGAGTTCGAATCTGGGTCATGTGGGGTAAAAAACTAGGTCACAAGGTCAAATTGAAGAAAAAGCTTGTTAACATTATAGAAGTCACATTTTTTGCCCAATCTTCATGAAACTTGATCAGAACATTTGTCCCAATTACATCCCGGCTGATTTCAAATCTGGGTCATGTGGGATCCAAAACTAGGTCACAGGGTCAAATTGAAGAAAAAGCTTGTTAACATTCTAGAAGTCACATTTTTTCCCAGTCTTCATGAAACTTGGTCAGAACATTTGTCTTAATGATATCTTGACCAAGTTCAAATCTGGGTCATGTGGGGTCAAAAAACTAGGTCACTAGGTCAAATTGAAGAAAAAGCTTGTTAACACTCTAGAAGTCACATTTTTTGCCCAATCTTCATGAATCTTGGTCAGAACATTTGTCCCAATGATATCTCCACTATGTTAGAATCTGAGTCACGTGGGGTCAAAAACTAGGTCACTAGGCCAAATTGAAGAAAAAGCTTGTTAACACTCTAGAAGTCACATTTTTTGCCCAATCTTCATCAAACTTGGTCAGAATATTTGTATCATTGATATATCGGCCGAGTTTGAATCTGGTGCTCAATCTTCATGAAACGTGGTCAGAACATTTGTCTTAATGATATCTCGGCTGTGTTCAAATCTGGGTCATGTGGGGTGAAAAACTAGGTCAAATTGAAGAAAAAGCTTGTTAACACTCTAGAAGTCACATTTTTTGCCCAATCTTCATGAAACTTGGTGAGAACATTTGTCCCAATGATACCACAGACGAGTTCGAATCTAGGTCATTTTGGGTCAAAAACTAGGTCACTAGGTCAAATTGAAGAAAAAAGTTGTTAACACTCTAGAAGTCAAATTTTCTGCCCAATCTTCATGAAACTTGGTCAGAACATTTGTCTTAATGGTATCTCGGCCGAGTTTGAATCTGGGTCATGTGGGGTCAAAAACTAGGTCACTAGGTCAAATTGAAAAAAAAGATTGTTAACACTAGAAGTTACATTATTTGCCCAGTCTTCATGAAACTTGGTCAGAACATTTGTCCCGATGATATCTCGGACGAGATCGAATCTGGGTCATTTTGGGTCAAAAACTAGGTCACTAGGTCAAATCGAAGAAAAAACTTGTTAACACTCTAGAAGTCACATTTTCTTCCTAACCTTCATGAAACTTGGTCAGAACATTTGTCTTAATGTTATCTCGGCCGAGTTTGAATCTGGGTCATGTGGGGTCAAAAACTAGGTCAGAATGTCAAATTGAAGAAAAATATTGTTAACACTCTAGAAGTTACATTATTTGCCCAATCTTCATGAAACTTGGTCAGAACATTTGTCCCGATGATATCTCGGATGATTTCGAATCTGGGTCATTTTTTGGGTCAAAAACTAGGTCACTAAGTCAAATTGAAGAAAAAACTTGTTAACACTCAAGAAGTCACATTTTCTTCCTAATCTTCATGAAACTTGGTCAGAACATTTGTCTTAATGTTATCTCCGCCGAGTTTGAATCTGGGTCATGTGGGATCAAAAACTAGGTCAGTAGGTCAAATTGAAGAAAAAGATTGTTAACACTCTAGAAGTTACATTATTTGCCCAATCTTCATGAAACTTGGTCAAAACATTTGTCCCAATTGTATCTCGGCCGAGTTCGAATCTGGGTCATGTGGGGTCAGAAACTAGGTCACTAGGTCAAATTGAAGAAAAAGCTTCAATTTCCATATGTACTTCAAAATTTGAATGTCTGCATTAAGGCCGCATTTCCATCAGTCTGTATCAGTATATCCATATCAGTATAAAAATCTAACACATGGAAAATTGTTCGACTAGTGAAACTTAGGTGAGCGACCCAGGGCCATTGGCCCTCTTGTTATTCAATATTGACCTGTCTTGCACAGTTTGTGTATGACCATAAAATCTCTGATGGGATTGTTATTGGGTCAGATCACACCAGTAACACCAGTTCCATCCAATCTTAACCAAACTTTCAACGTTTGTGTATGACCATCAGATCTCAGCAGAAGCCAAAAATGGGTCAGATCGTGTTTCAAACACCAGAGTAATTGCCCTTTGTTAATTAACAAAATATACAAAAATGGACATTATTCAAGATAGAGACTTCATTTTTCATCCAATCTTTACCAGTTTTGCTTAGTTAGTCTATTATTATGAGATTACAGTTGAAGTCGAATATAAGCAAGATTGAACCAGAAACACCAGAGTTATTGCCCTTTGTTTGTGAAAAAAAATGCAAGAATGGACATTATTCAGGATAGAGACTTCATTTTTCATCCAATCTTCACCAATCTTACACAGTTTGTCTATGACCATAGGATTAAAGGAGAAGTTGAATATAAGCAAGATCGGACCAGAAACATCAGAGTTATTGCCCATTGTTTGTGAAAAAATATGCAAAAATTGACATTATTCATGATAGAGACTTCATTTTTCATCCAATCTTCACCAATCCTGCACAGTTTGTCTATGAACGTAAGACTACAGGTGAAGTCGAATATAAGCATGATCAGGCCAGAAAAACCAGAGTTATTTCCCCTTGTGTTTGGAAAAAAACATCAACAAGTTATCAACGATTTTTGATGCAAAGTTGACCAAACTTACACAGTTTGTGCATGACCATAAAAATTGATTGATAATATTTGATTTCCAACAGTTGCAAGTCTTGTATGCAGTTATTTGTACATGCAACATTGATGTCTTCAGAGCCTGCATTAACATCATTTATCATCATTGGACAGAAAATTATCAAAGAAAAAGCAAAACTTTACCTTAAAGCACAGCCATGGCAATTATCGCATTGCAACTAGTTCTCCAAAACTGCGAAAAAGACATCAAAATCTACTGTTTCTGCATTTTCCAGAATTGTCTATGACTATGAAAAAGGTTCAGGTAAGAATATCAAGAAAAATGATTTGAGAATCATTAGCAAAAAGAAGGCACGTCCACTACCCAACTCATACTTTAGTTAGCCCATTGCACTAACCGATGTTTTAAATCAAAATTGATCCTATGCCCCGCTGCATAAAAATCTTAATGTCTAAACCTGTCACAACAGTATGATCTTCATCTGTACCAGTTCTCAGGTGAGCGCTTTGGGCCATCATGGCCCTCTTGTTTTTTATCATTATAATCATATCAGACAGCATTATGTACTGTGTGTATTATGTAATTTATCAACAGTTTAAAGATGATCCAGATTGTTTGGGAAGTCCATTTCTGAGCCTAATCCTGAAATACCTTCTTCATCTTGAACCTGTATTCAGACTTAACTTTTGTGGCGCCATAGATATAACCATAATTGCACAAAGAATATACCCCCCCCCCCCCAAAGAAAGGTGGCATATTGTTTTGCAGTTGTCGGTTGGTCTGTCTGTCCATCATAACTTTTTCCTGTAACAAGCCGCCACCATTAGGCGACTGCAGTCACATTCTGTGACAAACACTTGTTCATGATGCATACATGTTGTTTCTTCAGTTCAGATTGGGTATGTTTGTTTCAGGTTCTGTTGATCTATCCGCCATCAAGACCCCCAGGAAGTCAGTGATGCAGCAGCCTCAGTTCTGCTGCCCCCTGTGTCCGGTGCGGGAAGACTCGCTGTACATGTATCGCCTTCACCTGGCCTGCCACCGGGAGTTCAGGAGGACCACTGAGGGCACAGACAGGCTGGCCAAGCTCTCCTGCACATTCTGTCCATACGTGGGAACCCACAAGTTCCGTCTGTCCGCCCACATGGCATCTCATGCTTCAGATTATAGACTGAGGTGTCGGTATTGTCCGTACGATGCTCATCAGACAAGTAGTATTATTTCTCACTGCAATTTCATGCATTCTTCGTACCAACCAAACTGGTTTGATAAGCAAACAAGGGAAGACAAGAACGGACCAGCCAAACTTGTGAGCATTTACCCTACCATATGTCTTAAAAAAGTGAAAGCTAATGCACATCCATCGCAGAAACGTTTTAAAAGGATCAGAATTGAAGAGGACAGTGACAGTGAAACTGAGGATTTAAATTTACCAAGGCTTGAAAAGGAAACAATGAAAGATTACCATGTTGGTCTTCACAATGAAGAGCTACCAGAAGAAATGACAGTTGATGATTTGTGTAGCGAGGAAACATTACCTGGCGGTACAAAAATTGCAGGAACAACAGTTGATGACCCTGGAGATGAACAAATATCTGCTTGTCGGCAGCTGCTTTGTGTTAAAGATAGTTGTGATAAAAGAGAAGATGCTGTTCAAGAACCAAAGGGCAAAAATCTGAATGTACCTTCCTGTAATGTGCAGACCCATGTCAGCAGTGAGACGAATCGAGCAACGGTTCAGGGTGTTGTGCATGATAAGGCAAAGGGAACAACTGATAATCAGGGTGATATGGCTTTAACTGGAGAGACTGACGACAGTCATGGGTATGTGACTGCTGCTGAATCACCAGCAGACAGTGGAGAATTTCCTTTGGATGATGACATAATATCAAATACCACAGAGGCAGTAAGACAGCAGGAGACAATCACGGGGATGAAGAAATGTGACAGAGGTTCTAGTTTGGTAACAGATGCTAACAAAAACTCAGTGACTTCGGAAAATGAGAACAATGAAACTGAGATGCAGGATTCCCAGGGTTTCAGTGTAGAGGACCTGGATATAGATCGGGTGCTTGGAGACATAGATCGGACTCTGGAGTACGCGAGGTCTGCGACCAGCCACTCGCCAGAGTCACAGTCCTCACAAGAATCAGAGATGGGAGAATGCAGGACTTGATGCTTCACTTTGCCGATAAGTGTAGGCGTCCATCGTCATTGAAGTTTTTGTGGACACCTAAGTTAATCTAGAGTAGCTATATATGAGGCGTGTTATGGGAAAACCGGGCTTAATGCACTTGCATAAAGTGTTGTCCTGTACTAGACTGCGCAGTCCTGGTTTTCCCATGACACGCCTCATAAGATTTAGTTAGATGTCAAATTTTAAACATGTGTACTTGAAATATAAAAAAGTGCCACCCATCTTCATTGCAGACGGTGTTGGTTTTGTGGAAATCATAGTTAACCTAGAGTAGCTATAACAGTTTTATTAAATCGTAAACATTTGCTTTTAGAATATTAAATTCTTGACACTTGGTTTGCATTTTTGTTAACATGCAGATGTGATAATGCAAAGCATAACGGAATGGAGTAATACAAGTGTGTATAAATGTTAATGCCATGTCTTATTGAGTATACTGGTACATGTACATAGAAATTACTTTGCATTATTGAGCACTTTGTATAAATTTAAAGTAAACATGTATATAGTGTTAGTTATAGAAGTTGGTGTAGTAACTATGAACATATACTCATAAGAGATTGTAACATTAGTTACATGTATCAATATGCATTTTGTACACACTTAACAGGCTATTAAAGATATATTGACTGAAACCAGTTTAGTTGTTATGTTTATTTTGTATTGAATTAAGGCATTAAAACATACATTCTTTATCTTGTTATATTTCATTAAATAGAAGGATTATCATTTAAACCTTTTGTGAAAAATGTATTTCTTAAATTTATTTATTGCAATAAGACTTTGAAATAAGAAATTGTTGAATTATTTTATGGCCAATAAAAATCATATGATATGTATGAGCACTATGTTTTATACCTTCTTAAGTATTGGTCAAAAGCACTGAAATACTTGCGCTTAAGACGAGAAGATATGTATTTTTCATGAAGTGAAGCTTGTAGCTATGCAACTAAAATTTTATGTATTTTTATGTTTGAACAGAGCATGTGCTAAGCTTTTATGTTGGTCCATTTAACTTAACCCATTCTATATTGCATGTAATATGTTTACTTGACATTCTGATATTTTAATATGAAAACAGTTTTAAACGTTGGTCCATGTCTGTTCATGTTTATTCGAGTAAACAGCAGAGAAAATTAATTGTATTGCTGCACATTATAATCCGTCTCATTTGTTGCAGAGTGTCGGTAACATGTTACAAGTTCACCCGTCATCATGTATGCTTTTCTTTCTTTTGGGCATAACGGTATATATGTATTTGCAGTTGGGTTATTTTGTACTAGTCATTCTCACTTGTTGGTTGTGCTGTATTAAAACACTTAGACAGGGTTCAATGTAAGAAAGCATACACTGTATTTGTTATGGTCTTAAAGGCATGTGGTGTATTTTCTATTGAATAATCACCATGTTAAACTTACACAGTATTTGTATGGTCTTGAAGGCATGTTTGTGTTATTTACTATCAACAGTAGTTATAGCAAAGTGAAACCCTATCTGCGCATTGTGAATAGTATTGAAGGGCTTCAAATGAAAGGTGCAAAGTACAAGTACTTGCCAGCAAACATGTTTTTAGAGTAGTTGCCCTTTGATTATTTTTGTTACTTAACTGATAATATTTGCTGGTGGGCAAATAATTCATTATTTCACTTATTAATTGATAATGGGCCTTATTTTGTAGTGTAACATCCCTAAACCTTATTTTCTTGTATGCATTTAATATAGAAAATTCAACTGAAATTCTTAAATATCTTTTGATGGAACATTCAAAGGGAAGCTCTGATTACAAAGCACCACATTTATACATTTTATTTCATGCTTTCCAGTGGTTTACAGGGAAATATCAGTGAAATACAATTGGTAATTCACTGTTTCAAAACAGTGAACATTAAATTGGTAATTCACTGTTTTAAACAGTGAAAATTACCACTTTGATAATGGAACTTCTTTTTAAGCAATATATTGGAAAATGGCAAAATAAAAAAACTTTTAAGCATAAAATAAAATGTTTTGGTTTCGGTAGAATATCAAGTTTTGATTCACCTGTGATCATTGAAAATATATTTTTTCACTTGTGGCTGTGCCACTGGTGAAAATTTAAATTTTTCTGATCGCTCATGAATTAAATTGATATTCTACCAAAACCAACACATATCCGCTATATCTTTAATGCAGCAATCGTGCTTGTCATTAAAGGTGTCGACTCAAGTTAAAATTGACATTGCTGTATATAATCATAAGTTGTCAAGAAATTTTTCCATGGGAGGGACAATTGGTCAGTTGTCAGAATTTGGTTACCAGAGGGACGGGGTAATCAGTTGTCACACCATTATTAAGAGAGGGGATTTAGTCGTCAGTTGTGAATACATTGTCACTTGAGGTTGTGGTGTTATTGTCAGTTGTCCAAGACATGGTAACAATTGGGGCATGGAGGGTTGATCATCTTTTATCACGATATGGCCGCCAGAGTAGCTTTGGTTATCATCCTTGGTCAATACGTGGTAACCAGATGGCCTGTGTGCTAGTGTTCTTTTTGATATCTAAACCAACCAGACCAATAATAAATTACTTTAGTTTTTTCATTGTTCCATTTGAAATTATTATGTATGTGCTAAGTAAGGTGCTAAGTACTCACGTTTTGATGTTGATGCTTTCATGTATATGTATTTTGTTAGTAGATAGCTTATGAGTATTTTTAATTCTTCTAGTAGCATATGTTAAATATAGAACAAAACTGTATATTACAGTATTATAGTTCTCATTAATGGTGTGGCCAGTTTGCATTTATGTCAGCTTCATGATTGTCAGTAGTCCAGTCATGGTTGCCAAGTGGAAAGCCACGAAAGGATGTATGGTAGAGTTCTGTGCATCATTTTGTGAAAAGCACTTTTAAAACCACAAAGTATCATATTATGTCTTTTTCAGTCTTTCTGCAAAAACTTGCATGCGAATCTCAAAATAGCACATTTTACTTACAATGTTCAATGCATTTTCATGGTTGTTTACTTATAAAGTGCTTAGCATTCATGCTGATGTTATGCTTATATATATGTCGTTAGTAGATAGCTGGTTTTTACGTTATACTTTTTCTGCCATATTCAATCCCATTTAGACGATTAGTATTAAATGTAGCGAACACGAGTTCAGTATGTTAATTATTTTTACTCATTTGTCTGCAGTTCACATTAATAGGATCATTTTAAGATATGATAACAAGAATTAGTGACGAGTGGTAATTGTCAATAGGTAGTCGAGACATTGTCATAAGACGGATCTGATAATCATCATTTGTGAGGACATAGACAAAAGAGGGAAGAGATACTCGTTAGTTGTATGGACATCGACGCCAGATTCAGGGGGTAATCGTCAGTTGTAAGGACCTGTATGTGTACCAGAGGCAGTGGGTAATCGTTTTAAGGACATTTACGAGAGAGGCAGTTGTAAGAATAATATGGACACCAGAGGCACTGGGTACTGGTCCATGGATACCAGACTGAGGGGGTTATCATCAGTTGTAAGAACATGGACACCAGAGGAAGGGGATAATCGCTAATGCTAAGAACATGTACACCCGAGGGAGGGGGTAATCGTCAGTTGTAAGGACATGTACGAGAGAGGCAGGGAGTATTCGTAATTTGTACGGACAAGGACATCAGAGGGAGGGGGTACTCGTTAGTTGTAAGAACAGGGACACCAGAGGAAGGGGATAATCGCCAGTTCTAAGGACCTGTACACCAGAGGCAGGGGGTAATGGTAAATTGTAAGACCATCGACACCAGAGGCATGGGGGGGGGGTAATCGTCATTTGTAAGGACATGTACGAGAGAGGCAGGGGGTAATCGTCAGTTGTAAGGACATGGACACCAGAGGGAGGGGGTACTCGTTAGTTGTAAGAACATGGACACCAGAGGAAGGGGATAATCGTTAGTTGTAAGAACACCAGAGGCACCGGGTAATCGTTAGCTGAAGGGACATGGACACCAGAAGGAATGGCAACTCGTTAGTTGTAAGAACATGGACACAAGAGGAAGGGGATAATGGCCAGTTGTAAAATTAATATGGACACCAGAGGCACTGGGTACTCGTTATGCACCTGTCAATATTTACCCCCAGGGGGGGAGGAGCGGCGGGCATATACGGGACTTACGACTGGAAGCATTTCCCGACAGGCGGGAATGAGACACGCCGAATGATTCCGGTTCCCGGAAGATAGACTGTTCGGAATTTATATCGCGGTAATATTGGTCCCCGGGCCATTTGATACAACAATTGAGCACCCCCATTGAGGGGATTTAAACAAAAATGCTTGGCTCTAGGGTGGGGTATTAGATCCCCCAAAATACAATTAGTATAATTCCCCGGGGATTGCCCGCTGCTCCCCCCTGGGGGGAAATATTGATAGGTGCATTAGTTGTAGGAACATGGACACCAGTGGCAGGGGGTACTCGTTAGTTGTTAAAACAGGGACACCAGAGGCAGGGGGTAATCGCCAGTTTCTAAACCAGGGACACTACAGGCAGGAGGTAATCGTCAGTTTCTAGAACAGGGACAGCAGAGGCAGGGGGTAATCGTCAGTTTCCAGACCAGGGACACCAGAGGCAGGGGGTAATCGCCAGTTTCTAGACCAGGACACTAGAGGCAGGAGGTAATCGTCAGTTTCTACACCAGGGACACCAGAGGCAGGGGGTAATCGTCTGTTTCTAGACCAGGGACACCAGAGGCAGGAGGTAATCGACAGTTTCTAGACCAGGGACACTATAGGCAGGAGGTAATCGTCAGTTTCTAGACCAGGGACACCAGAGGCAGGGGGTAATCGCCAGTTTCTAGACCAGGGACACTTGAGGCAGGAGGTAATCGCCAGTTTCTAGACCAGGGACACTAGAGGCAGGAGGTAATCGTCAGTTTCTAGACCAGGGACACTAGAGGCAGGAGGTAATCGTCAGTTTCTAGACCAGGGACACCAGATGCAGGGGTTAATCGTCAGTTTCTAGACCAGGGACACCAGAGGCAGGGGATACTCGTAAGAACATTGACACCAGAAGCAGGGGGTTATCGTCAGTTGTAAGAATATGGTAATGTTAATACATTTACGTGCGTATACATCTTCTTAGTGCATAGCAGGCGCTGTTTTTCTCATTTATTTTGTTTCACACTATGCATGCATATCCGCTTTCAGATGAAAGGGGCACAATAAGGTCTTCAGAATAAAATTGAGTTATATTGAGGTCTTCCGTTTTAAGTATTATGCCAATTATTAACTATAGTAAATTAATGATGGTGATGATGATGATGGCGAGGAGGAGGACGACGTCGAAACGATTAAAAAGTAGAAGAAGATGATGATGCCTACGATGATGATATGAAAATGAAGTACTTTCGAAGAGATGATTTCAGTACCTAATGCACAACTTGCGTACGCGTACACTGGTACAAGGAGGTAATGACCCGTATCAATTAGAGAGAACTTGATAAAGTAGTAAGGTCCAATAACGTCAGCATAAACATTTCATGGTATAAACCTGTAAAATCGGAGAGAAATGATCTGACTGTGCTCGATCTTTAGTCATTTGAGAAAGCTAGCTAGCAGTATATATGGTTGTGAAAGGTCAAGGGTTCGAGTCCCGAACTGGTTGGTAATTTTTTATTGATCAGAAAACACATTGTATTGCCCTGGGCCCAGTTGCTCAAAACTTTAACGGCCTATTAAGCTAACAGCCGTTAACTTTTGGATGAAGTTATTTATGTAAATTAAATGTAACAATTGTAAACTGTATATTCTAAATATAGTGGTATGCGAAATAATTTTCAAATGTTTCATAAGTAAGTTGCTTGTAATACGGATTTTATTTGCAACTGAAGTTAACAGACCTTTAAAGTTTTGAGCAATTGGGTCCAGTTCATTAACTACTGTCAACCCTGGACTAGTATTCAGCCAGCACACCGATATCAGATAGATCTCGGTAACTAAACGGTCTATCGGCAGATCGGTCCTATGTCTATCCAACGTAAATCCATTTATATTTAGAAACAACATTAAGCATTGCTGGGCTGCATGCAAGTTATGTTGCACAAACGTCATGCAATATTTGTAAACGGGACAGTCTGAAAGCACTAGCGGATCCAGACGCCCCCCCCCCCTGCCGGACCATACATATATGGGCCGTTATAAAACGGTAAAAATTGGATAAATATGTTTAAAAAAAAACTATTTCGCTCGCTCAGTTTGTAAAAGATACACTCCCAAACGAGACAATATTACAATTAGGTAAATTAATAATACAAATTATTCTCTATACGTGTATGTTTGAATGTAGTCAGCTATGGATTTTACATGTTTAAAGATGTTCCTGATGCATATAACATTGAATGTCAAATACGTTTTAAGTGGACAGGCACATCAAACAAGGGCAATTTGGTGCCAAACAGATGCATGACATACAGATGAACCAATATGTCTTTCGAAGTATTAGTTTATTAAGTGAAACGAAGTGCATTTGATGATGATGATGATGATAGTGTGCACAGATTATTATGTTTGAGATACGGATCCATAGCTTATCACTGCAAACCCATCGACAAAAGAAAGAGTTATAACTGCACGATCAAAAGTTTACCCCCCCCCCCCCAACCCTAAATCCTGAAATCGCCCCTGGAAAGGAATATTTTTCACTACAGTATGAAGTACCAGTTGAAACCAAAGAAGTTGAGTTTCATATAGCTTGTCAATATTGTACACAGCTCCTATAAACTACCAACTATGCATTAATTATTCTTATTGCTTTATCGTTGAACATAGCCAGACAAAACCTGTTACATATTACCCTTGGTATTTACCGGTATTTAAATTATTTCCGTGTTTATAAAGTACAGCGCTAGTAGCCCTGTGTATCGATTATTCGTCACCATGTGTTCGTTTGAAGCACTGCTACGTGGCAGGTAGCTGTATCGAGTCAGCCCGTGGTTTGATCTCGTATCGTACTCATTCAAAATGATGCGGCTTGGAGTGCTGACGTTGTTACTGATTGTTGGAATTGGTAATGCTGAAGATGTCGCCGCTCCGTCTGTAGCACGCGCTATCGTTGAGGTACGTGAAGCTCTATAGTTTGGTCATGATTAAATTTATGTGAATTGTACTGGGGTGGTTTATCTAATTCAATTAACAAATGTTACTCGTGGGAGTTACTTCCCTTCATGATATGTAACAAACTAACAATGCATTTTCAGTTGATTCAAACTGTTACATGCATTTATAAATTAAAGTATTTAGAATATGTATGCTGTAGGAAATGTGAAACTAATGCCAAGAGTTTAGAATGTGTGTAGTAAATATGAACCTAATGGCCCTTTACAACAGTCTCGATATAGATCTGTGTCTGTTCTGTTTACAGTACATATCTGTATAGATACTTGTATATAGATAGCTCTTTATAGTGAAAACGTTTGTAAACACGTTCACTTGAGAGAGTATTGCCTTCTTGTTGTTACTTTTGAACATATCTTCGTGATGTAATGGTCCAAACAACCAGCTAGCATGTGTTAGATTCTTGACGTAGCTTTAAATGATGCGACGTATGCTTTGCCGTTGAGACTGTTTTAAAAGTAGGCCTATCTTTACAAATCTTCGTCTTCCAATAAACAACTGAACGTGTTATTTAAATAGCATACAAACCAATAAATAGTATTTCACATTATTTTATGCACACGCAATAATGTAATTGGAACCAAATATACACGCACACACAATTTATGAAAAACACATCCGTGCCATAACTAAGCGACACATATTACATATTGATCCGAGAAATCCAGTGACTTGTTGGTGAATGAATATTCTATAACGTCTGCATTTACGTGTAATGGCAATCTTGAATGAAAATTGAACAAAGGTTCATTATATACTCTACCGCAGCTTTGTTGCAGACACAATGTCCATCTTCCGTGGTTGCCACATGTTACGTTGCCAAACACTTCGTATATAAAGGAATTTCTGCCTTTTAAGAACTCATTTCGCTTTTCTATTTCTTTTATCATACTAACATTGGTGAATTAAAACTTTGGCATTTAGCATACGAAAGGTGTTTCAAGCACTTCGTACTCGCATTAGTTCACTCATATGGAAAGTACGTGTACTTTTATTTCGACCGTTTCGAGTAATTTGCGTACATTTTTTTCAGAGCTGCTCCGGGTGACGTTTGAATCGTTTACCAGAGGTTAAGAAGTTCATCTATGATGACGTCCCTCTGTTGTATCCTTGGTAACTCTCTCTGACAACTGTCAGTATACAGTTCTGGGAAGTTACAGAAAAGGTACGACATGATTGAACGTTGAACAATCACATACAACACATCAATTTTACGCTGCGATGAAGGTCGTTAGCAATATGAGGAAGCCCAGTTTTTGTCGCGCGAATTTTAAGAGTAAACGGTTTCTCTGGTGCTTTTACTTTGATGTTTTGATCCGTTTATTTTATGTTTTCACACACCTATAATAATCTGGAATAGTGTAAGACATACGAGCACACCACGAAGTTGTTCTGGTGGTGTGATGTTCAGTCGGTTGAAGAACATAACAATGAAGCATTTATTGTACCAAGAGATGGTTTAGCAGTTCCAGTGGGGTCAGCATGATAATGTATTTTAATTTCAGAATATATGACGGAATCAAACAAAACTTAATAATTGTAATTATGTCTGCCATCTACAGATGAGAGACAATTTATTAGAAAGAATATTTAAAACCTCCAAACAATTGAGTGAAGGAAGTTGAGCAAACAAAAAGTCCGAACAAAGTAAAATGAGTTTACAGTAACACGGGTTTACACATGAAATAAATGCAGAACGAGACAACATATTATACAATTGAACGAAATTAAATAGACTAATTACAACCTAAAAGTAAGCACGTATAATATTACGCAAATATAAACGACTTTTCCCATTATTTTGTTATACATACTAGTAATATTTTATCCTTTGGGGCTACAGTATACAGATAAGGAATGTATTAAATATACAGTTATCCGATATACGTCTTGCCTGTAGCTTAACTTTAGTAATAAACATTTCTGTTTTACAGTCTATGTAAATTCACTGTATATAACAAATCCCAGGGGCGTAACTAGGCATACTCCAATACGCACGTGCATATAAATTGGAAAGCCCACATAATAATAAAATGTGATAAAATGTAAGAGAAAATATGAATAAATAATAACCGAAGTCAAAATTAGATTGGCATACAATGAGCACTTAATGATTACCATCATTGTATTCTTTTATCTGAAAGAAATGACAGTTATTAGATCTGTATAACACGTTTTATTTTGATTATTCAATAGCTGATTAGAATTATTACTTAAAATTACACAGGCTTAAAGTTGAAACATGCACTGTGCGTATACTCATAATTGGCCTAGGTACGCCCCTGAATCAAACACATTAATTAATTAGTGTTCACTGACATTATTGTTTTAACGATTGTGTTTGTACACCTGCAGTGTATTTTGAGCTAGTATAAAATTAATGAATTTATATTTTTAACACAATCATTGGAACTGTCTGCCCGTATTTGTTGGTTTTTCGAGTGTTAAAACCGCCCATAACATACACTCAAACGTAAAATAAAATGTTATAATTAGCTCTCAGTATTATTATAGTCACTGTATGCGCACATGCCCTTAACGCATGTCCAGTCACGATGTCACGTTCAAGCCGAAAGGTGGCGCTCCCCCCGTCCTGCAATTCCTGGCTAGCGACGGTCACGTGATCGAGGTACGTATGACACTTCCGGTTTAAAAAACAACAACAACAACAACAGTTTCTGAACACACGAGATAAAACGTTTTTCTCCAAATAACCCCTTGTTTATGTATATCTCGATTATTTCCGACACTTTTGTTTTGGCGTAACAAACGAAATTTCCTTTGATAGTTGTCAGTTGACACAGTTAAAGTTTTATATATAAAGCAATTTTTACTTATTAAATTGTACAATTTTCCATTCTGATCGAGTGCGTGAAACAGGAGTGTTCAATTGTGCGACCAATATGTATTAAGTGTGTATGAAGTTAAATAAACAACGTCAGTCAGTAATGGATTGAAAAGAGATAAGGAAACTTTGTAATGATAAAATAAAATGAAGCTGACATGAATGTTGATGAATCTGATATTATAAGACGGAAGATTTGTGGAAGATTTGTATTCCCCCCACTCCCCTGCTTCTCTGCTTTGCTTGCAATATCGTGGAGCAGGGGAGATCACTGATCAAACCGCCGATCAGAACCACGAAAAACAAATTAACAAATTCAGAGATGACAATAAATAGATCCGATAAAATAATATCGAACAATCAGC
Organism: Congeria kusceri; assembly: GCA_027627225.1. Taxonomy (NCBI): domain Eukaryota; kingdom Metazoa; phylum Mollusca; class Bivalvia; order Myida; family Dreissenidae; genus Congeria; species Congeria kusceri. The sequence continues at coordinate 63,136,955 of CM051027.1, forward strand.
ATAGTCTTTTAGTCATAATCTGCAAGTACATAGCCTATTCTGACAATTCGGTATATTCTGTGTGTGTTGCTTACTGATAAAGTGCATTAATACGTTAGATCACGTACGTTTCACTTCCAGTTCGCATCTCGAAGGTCACGCCCGGGCGTCGTGTAAAATATGTACATTGTGGAAAGCTTTCGTAGTTTTATCCAAAAAGCGGACACCATTGTATTAATGGATGCTTGAATAAAATGACCGTTGCACTTTGAAATATGCATATAGGACTTCCGGAAATGAAATTTTAGCCAAGTACCAGTACAGATAGTGGCGCATTTAGCTCAGTCCTATAAGCGTACGCACACATTCCTTTCTTTATATTAACACTTTGTTTTATAAATGATATTGAAGATTAATTTTATTCGCATTCTGCTGTTTGTTTTATGCTTTGTCTTATTTTACATAAAATGTTCAATGCGACATAAAATGCTAACAACTTATCACCCATAAAGTACATATTATGTTAAACATTATTAATGAAGAACTTGTTTTCTTGAAAAAGTGCTAATACTAGTAACTTGTCGTGACCTTAAACTTAATATGGCAAGCCGCAGTCTTTCAGCGTTCAACGCTTTGATTGAAATAATAAATGACCTAAGATAGATTGCGTTTTTTTTTCTCCCACAGAAAGTAGACCTGGAGAAGTTCAACCGCGAGGAGTGCAATCAGCTGCTCCTCGACCGCGGCTTCATCAAAAAGGCGTACCCGGACGAGGAGCTCGCGCCGGAAGTGGTCTCCAACCTCAAATATAAGTCACGTGACGAGTTGTAGTGCGGGAGGCGCGTGGACGCTGTTTATGTGGTACATGTGTAGAAAACGTGTTAATTGAGAAAGAATGTTATATTAGTGCGTGAGTTGTAATTTATTTGAATATTGGCAAAATAAGACCTAGTCAGGTCTGTTTACATAATTATGATGTTTAAAAACTAACGATTTTCTCTGAAATTTTAAATAAAATTTTGGTAAATATAATCTTAGTAAAATGTATTACATACGCATGAATATGCATACAGGTGTGATGACGTACGTTAAATATTGTAACCATAACACTGGTTCACATGTTCATAGGCTTGTTAAATTGTGTCGTTTTTTAAGTAAATATGTTCAAGAGCGGTGATTTGCTGATCGACACAGTGCATTAGCGGAAAGACACGTACAGCGACCGCAGCAGTTTTTGCTCGTTAGTTGTAATAGTTTAGCACGTTTTGGAACATGTCCCTGTCCCAGTTCACTTCTCGCCGACATCTATGTCATAATGTTCACATGGATGATTTATATACACGTGCATATTTGTTATCGTATTCTGTGTACTTATTTCTTAATCCATTTGTTAATACATTAGGTTTTAGTGACTAGTTGCATATCAACCAATCATTGCTATGTATGATAGTCCGGTCTGAGTGTATGAGACCAGTTTGAATGTAGATTCTCAATGCTGAGTGTTCAATCCCCGCTGCCACCGCTGACCCCCGGGCGTCACTGTGCAGGGGCGGCCAGGAAGCACCTGTGATGTCTCCTCTGGAAACCCTCTCGCAGTGGAGACGGATGTTCCGCTCGCCTGACGCTGTCTGCGGCGCCCGGCCGACACCGGTGGCGGAAAATTATAATTATGCTGAATTAACTTATTTATAAAAATAAATATATGAAACTCTATGGTTTTGATTCTTACTGGTCGTTTTTTGCCAAATAAGGTACAATATTTGTACAATAACATGTTTGTAAAATGTTGGAACAACCTTAAGGAAAATACGGCAAGTAATGGGGAGTTATTTCACCACATCTATAATTTTAAGATATAATTTTCGATTTAGACTTGTTTATCGGCTGATATACAGCGATTTGGAGTTCTGATGCGTAGGAATTAAACCACGAGTGCGTTGGCCCGAGTGGTTTAATGTATCAGAACGACAAATCGTTTATTTAAGAATTAATTTTCTATTCAGAGTTGTTTATCGGCTAATAAACAACGATTTTGGAGTTCCCTCGACGCGTAGGAATTAAACCACGAGGGCGTTAGCCGAAGTGGTTTTATTATACCGCATCAGAACGACAATTCCTTGTTTTTGAGCCGATAAACAACGATAATGCGAAAATTATTTCGATTCTAACATGACCTGACAACTTATTCTGCAGATGTAATGCCAACTATATTTAACAGTTTCGGATTTTATTGTTCGGTATGTTTATTGGTAGTTAAACAACGGTAAATGTTGTTATTTTGTCTATAGAAAACGCCGCGCGTGTGTCCTGTTAGAATATTGTTTTTAAAACGCATGTTAGTGTTTCATGATATTTCAAAAGCTTGACAACTGTGCACTAGCATGGTGACGGCTGTACTCCCTTGTTTTTGTCTGAATTGGGCATTTAAATGTTGTCAAGTTTTATTTACGTTTAAGTGCACTTCAGTAAGTTGAACTCGGATGTCTTCATACGAGATGAAACCAGCTGAGCATGTTTGTTGCTCAAAACAACTTCGGGTTCACACACGGCATTTGCTTCTAAAGATTTTGAAAGGACTTGTTCACATATTGTTATATTTTTCTCAATATGCCATTAAACGTCTTAAAGCATCGACAACGTAAAGCATCTGTATCACAAGAAAAACATAGAAAAAAACAAAACAGAAAAGGCATAAACATGTTAACTGGGTCCGAACCTTAAGCCTCCGGATCAAAAGTATAACGCGTTACTTAGCGGCCATTGCGATTTATATACTTGACAGCGGATGTTTCACTTTAAATGTAAGTGATTCACCAGTTTTCAACAATTTCAACAAAAACAACAGAAATACTTCGCGTTTCATCCATTTCAACTGATGATTTCTCATTAACGGAACGGTATAGGCCTTTCCCAAAACTAGGTTACTTCCCTTGCGTAATCACCAGTGATGTCCCCTGTTCACTTCCGGCGACTTTTATAGATTTTAAGGCGGGATAAGCGTATTGATATTTGCCGAAAAAAAACAATATGTTTGATTTTCAATCTTAAAATGAGGCGCGTCGTGGGAAAACCGGTCTCCGGATCAGCCTGTGCGGACTGCACCAATTAACTAAGCCAATAGAAGAGTCTAACATACGTTTGAATAAATATTGTATACTTGTTGAGTCTGTTTGATCAAGTATTTAGTTTTCCTTCATGTATATAACCCTGAGATTACTCCTTCATTTCTGTCGGAATCGTGGTAAACAAACAACATGTCATTCTCGCAGCAGCTACGGTATTTCGCGTATGTTTTAGAAAAACAAAACACTATGAGCTCTTAAATGTTCACCACCTTTCAATTCTTCGGAATAGAAAATTAAATGCTGTGCTATATTATTTCACTCTTCAATTTAAACCAGTTTATTAATTCGAAAAGTGTTTAATGCTTTTAATATGTTCTGTTCTGTTCAATAAGGTGGCGAAATTTCATAGGGTGATAGGCAAAGAACAACAACGGAGACAACAACATTTTAAAATGTGAGATAAACTTTGATTTGAGACGCAAACAATGGAGACGAAGTTTGACATGTTAGTTGTCATCTTAATCATCAATGCATTACGCAATTGCACGGATTAGCGGTATTGTTCTAAGGGCAATTTGATAAGATCCCAGCGGTTTGTGGCTTTGGTATTTTGATGACCCCCCTCTTCAGTCAGATAATTAAGTATCCATTGAGAGAACATATGGTCGTATTTATCTATGGAAAACAACCGTTTAAGACGAGACAAGGGGACTAATTTTTTTCCGGATACCTGTCATACGGACATGTGGCCTTAGTAATGAGTTTAAAACGATACTACATTTAGTTATAAAAAAATATTTTTTGTAAGATTTATCCTCTATGAGTTTTTTTATAATATTTAATCAAAAACATATGGTTTTAAAAATGTCCATTACAAGTTTTGAAAGCCGATTGGGGTTAGATCTATAATACTTTATATGGCAAGCTAGGGAAAAAGTCGCCGGAAGTCGGGTTTCAAATACGGCGGATGTGATTTCGCAATAACAGGAGGTAATTACCCAGGGAGATCACATAGTTTTGTGAAAGGCCTAAAGTATATTTCTATGTCAGTAGAGTTATTTCGCTCCTTTATATACACTATTCTTGTATTGTTTGAATCTGTGACAGTCTGAAAATAGTAAATTTAGTAAATGTGAACAGGTCCCTTTAATCTACGATTGAGAATAGTGAATAGAGGCAACAATATGGCTGGTTGAATAAACAGTTTGATATGAGCGCAAGACTAGGCTCTAAGACCAGAGTTGATTTTTTGTTTCTCGGATCCGCCGAATTTTTTGAAAATACAACGAAACAAATAAAAAAGGGACAAAACCAACAGAGAACATATAATAAACCAAAAATTGTCAAAAGTCTTTTTTTCCACTGGTGCTATTTTCTTTATGGATATTAAAAGGTTTCAACTCAGAGTGATTTTAATGCAAAAACACAGTGAAATAATGTATATATTAATGTCATAGGGTGTAAATAGAATTTGAATTTGAAATAAAATGCTTTTAAAATATTATGTTATTGCAACTCCTACTCCCATAATAAGTAGGAATTTTAATTAATTCCTCTAACCGTATGCCCCATGCCGAAATATCTTCATCTTTCTCCTGTGTTGATTCTTTATAAGTATTTTTATATAACAAACGTTTGCATATAACTTTTATTGTTGTTGTCATTTGTTTGGCGGAAAAATGTGTGTATATATATATAAATATAAATATAATTTTTTTATTTTTAGTTTCTCGAACATTTAGGAAAGCTGTCCAGTCGGACGGCGGAAATAAAATTTAAATTTTTTTTTTTATATATATGACTGGACAGTTTTCCTAAATGTTCGAGAAACTAAAAATAAAAAATCTATGACCTAAGCGTGGTATCAAGCGTTAAATGGCAATAAATGTTTAAGAGATGGCGACCACGAATGGTTTGTACAATGTTTGCAGAAAAAAACGACAGCCAGATAGCTCTTCCCATCGGTACAATGTATATACAAATGTCAAACTCCGATGAAGCGGACTTCATAATCTGACATCCGCCCCTAGCGGATTTCATAATATCATTAATATGACATCCGTCCCTAGCGGACTTCATAATCTAACATCCGCCCATTGCAAGATTCCAAGAAACGGCACCTTAACTTTTATGAAATATGATAAAACATGAGTTTCTTTTCCTTCTCAATTAGGTGAATTCAATAGTAAAATACTAATATTGCTTAGAATAATCAAAACGCTGACAGCGCTGAAAGACTATTGGCGAAAAAACAACAACAACTTAAAGCAGGCGAATTATGAGTGCATTTTTGCTTGAAAATAAACTTTTGTTTAAATGAAGTTTAATTTCTGCCATGTCATTTTTTACGAAAGAAAACTAACTCTTAATTATACATCCTACTTTCGGAGTATAAGTTGGTATTGACTTCGTCGAAGTTGGAGATCTAACCCCTGAATTAAAAAAATCGGAGACCACCATTTTCTCCAACTAGAAAATAATATGGCGCGCTGGTATTTGAAGATTTTAATTCTGTAATATGTACAGGCCTGCGGTAATCGTATTATTTTAAGACTGCGGCGATAACCCTAAATCAAGAGTCGAAACCGAAAAACGAAACAAATTATCGCGTTTGACATAGCAGTTGTACAGTGGCCTCCCCTGCTTTACTGCTTTCACTATCATGGAGTAAGGAAGATCACTGAGCTCACGGCCAATCAGAACCGTGAAACAATTCCTAGCTATCAGTTGATTGGTCAACTAAATACTATGTCGCATAACATGAAACACGCAAAACTGCAAACGACCAGCGAGCGTATTTCATGGTGGTTCGTTCGTCGTCCGCCCGTCCGTGCGAGCGTAGACTATTCCTTTACAAGACATCTTCTTTGAAACAGGTTGGCCAATTTTGATGAAACTTCACAGAAATGTTCCTTTGGTGGTCCTCTTAAAAGTCAAATGGTTCCGGTCCGCTGCACGAGATAGCCGCCATATCATTAAATAGAAAAATCTTTAAACGACATCTCCTCCTAAACACCTGGGTAGATTTTTAAATAATATCACAGAAATGATCTTTTGTTGGTCCTCTACCAAAGTTGCTCAACTGGTTCCGCTCCGTTGAAAAACATGTCTGCCAGGGGGTTGGGCCATTTTTCCTTTAAATAGCACAATGCCAATAAAAACACAATGTTATATTGTTGGTATTCGACGGTTAAGTAATTAAGAGTCCAGTAGACATCTCAAGGCATTAAGGAGTGTTGCGTCAGTTATTAATACCGAGGATATTTTAAACCTATCACCGCTTAATTGCTATTATTACAACACGTTATTTACTTAATACATTTTCGGATAATCGGATGTTTAACCGCTTAACAACAATTGTTTAGTCCGGTTGTGTGACCAGTACAAGCACTGACGTACTGGAGGTATTAACCAACACATTGCCTTTTAATATACATATAAAACTCCGACAGGCAGAAGAAACTGTAAGCTGCAAAGAGAGAAAACGACCCTTTTTATAGGGACTTCATGGAAAGGGCGACACTCCACAATTAAACCCAACACCATTTGCCTTATTGGTGTCCAGACACGAAGAATTTGAAGTAAATGTGGATCTCCAGAATATCGAAAAAGATTTTGAATTGAACTAACAATCACTAGGTTTATTTAGAACCACAGAAAAAAACCCATTAAAGACTTCATGAACGTTAAACAAGAACAAGCAGATAATAGAATAGATATACTAAATAAGTGCACAGAAGAAGACATACCGGTACTCGTGTTTTTGGACGGTTCAGCACTAGGATGTCCTGGCCCAACAGGAGCAGGAGCTGTCGTGTACCTGTCAGGACACAATTGTAGTCCTGTATTGCTGCGCAGAAGTGCGGGAAAATTTGGTTACAATTACAAGGGTGAACTTGTAGGAATTGAACTCGGATTGGAATTCATAAGTGAATTAAAGGACATAGTCAATATTTGTTTTATAAATTTTTACAGACTGCCAGGCAGCAATATCAGTAGCCTTTTCGAAAGAAGTACAAACGAGAAATATAGAGACAGTTATACAAATTAAACAACAAATAGCAGATATTGAATCAAAAGGCAATAATACAGAAATTCACTGGATCCCAGGACACAAACAAATATGTGGAAATGAATTAGCAGATCAGCAGGCAAAACTTGCTACACAAGAGGCAATCACATTGAAAGAAGATACCAATCATGACAGACAAGATGCCAAAAAGTGATCAAACTTATGAAATCAAAGGCCCTGGACAAATGGGCAATGCAATACACAAACTCAGAAGAAAATATCTCGGAAACAGGAGTTCGTTGAAAAACCAGGAAAACGTAGTTGCACTGGTGAATGAGACAGAAAACATTCAGTGTGATAAACCAGCTAATAAGTGGTCACACTTGGTTGAAATGTCCCTGGTCAAAAATAACGGACTACTATGATGAATACTGTGATGATGCCAGGAAATAGGAACATTAGAACATTGTATATTTTACTGTCTACGGTTTGAAACACAAAGAGAATAATTAAACAATAGAACTGAAGAGATTTTCTGTCGCAACGGCATAGACTGTACAAACATCTCATTAACAGTATTAGTTTGCGAAATGCAGGATATTACAACTAATGCAAGGGCAGAATTAATACAATCCTTCGGTTTATTCTTGAAAGAAACAAAGAGACCGTAAAAATTTATCAAGAAAAAAATGCCGGCACCAAGAGAATAAGCAACACGAGATGTCGAACTCCGAGATGGAAACGACGATATGTTTTTTTTCTCAAAAATTGCACTTGAGTCTGTTAAATTGCAGCATTTTGTGAAAAATGACGTGTAGGGGCAATCCGGGGAAATACGGACAGTTGTTCAAGGACTTCCCTTGTCAATACGTTGCGCCTAGCTCTGTAGTATATTTGCAAATGCTGATCACGTAATTGGGAAAACCTTGTCTTCGTCGGATTTTATGGTTGAGTTCATTGAGCTGTCTTAATTCAAAATACTTCAACTACATCAGAAATGAGCCGACCCCAAACCGGGTAAATTCGGACAGAGTAGTGAAAATACGGAGGGTACTAGTTTTGTAATTGCAAATTACATTTGGAAACTACGGACACTATTTTATACTTAAAATTAAGTAGAACTCGGACCGAATCAATAGGTTACTACCATCATGCAACATTTACAATAACAAATGCATTGTGTCACTTTCAATTTTTAGACATATATTACTCCAAACAATACGCTTCTAAAATATGTCAAAATCATAACAAGTAACTTAAAAACAGGTCGAAAAGTCGGTCTACTAGTGCATTTGTCCGTAGTTACCCGCTGTCCGTATTTCCCCGTATTGCCCATACAGAAGTGATCATTTTTATTTTTTTATTCCAATGATAGTTTGGTTAGCTATACATTTTATTATTGTTTGATGATAATAACATGTAGATAAATACATACAAGTAGTTTGGCAGAATTATATTATGTATGTAGAACTTTATAAAATTCCAAATATGTGGTTGGCATAATAAGAATTTCTTTGGTTTTATCAGCCACACAGAATATATGAAAAAAACTGCGATTTCGTAGCATTTGCTTTCAATGCTGCATTTTTGGGTAATGCTTGATTTCATTCAATGTTAATTGCTATATATAAGCTTACATCATACCTAAATTTTGCTTTTTTCATCTGTTACTGGTGATTTTAGTACGTTTTGATACACGCAGAACTTAAGCAGTTTTAATGCATAAGTACATGTTATATAATCGCAAATAAAATAAAAACAAGACTGGGGACCCTATGTTTTTATTTCATTGTTCACTTACTATTTTATTTATTCCTTGCAGACCAATTACCAAAATGATCTATTTTTGGGAAAAAAATAGCCAGAAACTGTAGCAACACTCCATAAGAGTCCAGTAGATATCTAATGACGATGGCTCTTTTGATGTATGAGTAGGAATTGTGGAAATGAATCTCTACCAGTGCAGATAGTAACAAATTATAACCTATGTCTGTTAAGCTATACAATACGGAATAATCACATGCGCGTTTATTTAAATCAACACATTTTTTCAACATTTATTCATGACATCGAAAATAAAGTGTATTTACACTTTGTTGTTTGTTGTATGTATTGTTTTATTCTAAATAAACTTGATGATGGTAAATAAGACTTATAATAATGTAAATAAATAATAATTATATAAATATAAATATTAACACCTATCAAATATATCAATTGAAACATTGTCGACGAAGAATTAGTTTTTTTACTTGAAAATGTGTTAATAATTTATAATTAATAACTTGTCGTGACCTTTAACTGTATCAGGCAAGCCGAAGTAATTCATCGTTGAACGCCTTGATTTGTGATTTGTTAGTAAACTAGGCGATCCGCTACGCAACTAGCCAAAATAGCCGATGAAACGTTTTTTTTTTCGTAGTATAGATTTTTAGTGCTATGTAGCCTGCGGAGTGTAGGTTACGCATGCGCAAATAAATTCCTTCAATGTTACATATAAAATATTCAATGTTTTATCTCAATTTTCACCATGACCAAGCGACTTCCCAATATATCACCATACATTGTTGGACAGATAAGGCCATAACCTATTGAAAAAACAGCATGTCAAACATTTCTATACGTTGTAACTCAAAATATTTACCTTAGAATAAACACACCGGTTTTGACAGGCATGGGGGCTGCCATTTTGTGCATGAATACATGGGCCAAAAGTTATGAAGCTGGGAACCATTTAAGATAAAGTAGTGCCTAAAACTGTCTTTTTTCTTATTTCTTACATATATACCTTTAAATTGATACCAAAACATATCATTTCAACTGTATTTTAAAAATCATATGCATTATACACTAAACCCTATGTGTTTATTATCTAACTGACAGCGAACCTTTAAGAGAACCCAACCCTTTCAAATTTGAATAAACACCACTTTTTTCATAAGTCTGATCTATTTCAAGAACGAACATGAAGTCCTATCACACTGGTATAAGGATTTATTGAAAAAAATTGAGTTGAAAATACCACATATAAAGGCGTTGCGAGACAAGAATTTCGACAGAAAACATGTACTTAGGTACATCTTGGAAAACATTATTTCAACTCAGAATAAAGCACAACTTTGAGTTTTAATAGGCATGGCAGACATAATATATAATACCAGAAGTGACAACAATCTCCATAGGCATTCTAAATGTTAAAGAATAGGTTTTTAATCCCTTTTGAATTTTTTGTTTATTAAGTTTCTGCATTTTGGGGGGTAAAATCCATATAAATGTAGCATTTCAGATGCCATTTGACCACATAAAAGGGTTTGTTTACATTACAATCAACAGATTTGACCTCCTGTAACACAACAAAAAAAGAATTTGACCCCAACATGTAAATGCCAGATATTAATTAATAGTTTTCTGTCACACCTGAGCCTGTGGGTGAGGTCAGCCGCCTGCAATCTTCAATCTGTTTCAGGTACTCTCTGCTGTGTAATCTGTGAAAATAAAAAGGTTTTCTGTGCATGTTTACTCAATATTGTGATTACTAGTGTAATTAGATACAATAAGTGTACATATACAATAGTAACACAGTTTTTTGTATTGCGATAAGGCTAGTCGCTGTGCCGGCTTCACATTGTCGAGCTCACGTGCGAACAGTCCAGTTCAAAAACGGGTTTGAGAATCCCAACAAGGGTTAAACTCTTGCATTTCCTACTGGTGTTGATGAGAAGTGTGCCAGGCTGGAAAAGAAGTCATTAGATAGTAGAATACATGACAATAATCATGTACTAACCTTCAAAGATACTGATGGTACGGACACGACTGTGTCAGCTTTACGGCCCCGCCCCAACGCTCCAGTGTAGTTGACAAGTTCAGTAGTTTTGATGACTCGTCACTTCACCTAGACTTGTATACCAATGAGTTGATGGTTCCGGCTGAGGGCCTGGTTCTTTTCAACACTGCATTTAAAAAACATACTCAAATTAAACTAAATTGTGATGGTGATTTAAATGTTGATGCCGCTAACCCCATTGGGTGGGGTTTGGGTTTGCGTGGGCCCCTAAAGTGTTTTATGTATGTATTTCATGTATTTTTCAGCTGAAAGCCTGATCTAAGTACAATTACAAAATAAAATATGAACTAAATAGGATCTGTAAACTTTGCAATTTAGGACAATTGGTATTATTCAAAGTAGGCTGGTCGGACGGTCATCATGGCCAATGCATCGGCCAGTGCGGACGCGAACTTTGCGGTCATTATTAACAGTTACAGGTTCTAAAACTAAATGATAAGGATTGCAACACAAAGTATTATGACATAAATGAGATAATTGTTGAGACTCGTGCAAATAATAATCAAAATGAAACTGAAAAACAACACGGTGAACACAATGGGTCTTGGATGGTGACTCTGGTGGACATTTTGCTTTAACTTTCCCGTATCTACTCCCCTCATGTCCACTAAAGCAACCATCCCATAAAATACAGCCTTTAATGGGGTCAAGTTGGCATCTGGCAGTGATTCTCTTCATTACAGTGCGTTTGTAGGCATCCATTTTCAAATTTTTGGCAGACGAAAATCTAACCGGAAGTTCTTAAAGGTTACGCAAGCGCAAATAAATTCCTTCATTGTTACATATAAAATATTCAATGGTTTATCTCAATTTTCACCATGGCCAAGCGACTTCCCAATATATCACCATACATTGTTAGACAGATAAGGCCATAACCTCTTGAAAAAAACAGCATGTCAAACATTTCTATACGTTGTAACTCAAAATATTTACCTTCGAATAAACACTCCGGTTTTGACAGGCATGGGGGCTGCCATTTGTGTATGAATACATGGGCCAAAATTTATGAAGCTGGGAACCATTTAAGATAAAGTAGTGCCTAAAACTGTCTTTTTTCTTATTTCTTACATATATACCTTTAAATTGATACCAAAACATATCATTGAAACTGTATTTTTAAAAATCATATGCATTATACAGTAAACTATGTGTTTATTATCTAACTGACGGCCTGTAACCCAGAGGATGTGACTTCCGTTTTGGTGTAATTTGACCTGTAAAAGTAGCAGCCTCCGCGCAGAGATTTGACTGATATCGAGCATAGCTCTAATCAAATCCCTGCCGACAAATCAAACCACGTGATGATGATCGATTTAAATCTTCAAGGTATTATTTATGGTTTTAATTAGTTATTTTCTTTTTCTGTTTTCATTATTGACTGCAAAAAAATATATTAAACGTCCAATTATGTAGAAAATTGCAATGAGTTGCATTAAATAAGTAAAAGTTACAAATACGTAATCCTTCCAGATTTGGAAGGATTTTACTTGTGATTGCAGTGGTTACCGTTAACCGATAGGGGAGGTAACCGCTGCGAGGAGTTTGTAACAGTAGGTGCTCTTAATATTTCTAAACTACTAAGTTTAAAACTTGTAAAAAATCATAAAATGGTCAGGAAATTTAATTGTACTTTTAATAAATCACCTTATGTTAGAGTTCACATGTCATTCAACATAATTAAATATAAGAAGTTTTTTTATTTAGTTAAATGTCTTTTATATATTAACATCGTATGTCTTCTTTCAGTGATATTTATTGACTTCGAGGTTTGATCCAGAATTAACCGGACTGGCTTAAATGACTGTAACAAAAAAATGTTTTTCCACCGGGTTGAATTCAGCCAAATTAAACACCATGACAAATCTAGTTAAACTAAGCGTGACTGTAAACCAATTTCTACATCGACTAGTTAAAAAAATTCAGTATTATGAATCGTTTAACAGCCATAACTACACAGCATGCCACTCATTCACGTTGTAAAGTTTTCGTCATCACAGTGATCACTGGTGAACACACATGTTTATTACATTGGGTGTGAATAAGTGTGAATATTACTGTAGTTAGTGAGGTGCAAGGTTATAGCAGTTTATACAAGCATACACATGTACGTTCAAGCTTGTTCAGATCGTTGAAGAAACGTTGCATTTAAATAGAATTTTGTGAGTCAGTCGAGTCAAGGAAATTACTCATTCTAAAATTTAGTAAAATGGTAAAGTTGGAAATTAAGGATAACGAGAAAGAATGCGAGATTATGTTAAACAAATTGCCTTCGGAACCACGTGGACCGGAAGTTGAGGCACAGGGACCGGAAGTGGCGTCAAAGGCCGGAGAGAAGTTCAAGTTTTCCTCGACGTTTAGCACCTACATGACCCTCCTCGGCTACTCCATCGGCATGTCGGACTTCTGGAGGTTCCCGTTCCTCGCTTACAGGAATGGCGGGGGTGAGTAGTTGTTGTTGTAGCTCGGACAGATTAGCTCGATACTGAACTGCATGCACGAATATATTACAAATCGATTGAAATCAGTATGAGGCGTGTCGTGGGAAACCCAGGCCTAATGCATGTGCGTAAAGTGTCGTCCCGGATTAGCCTGTGCAGTCCGCACAGGCTAATCCGGGACGACACTTTCCGCCTACAGTGGATTTATTTTTAGAAGAGACATCCCTGAAACAGAAAATACCATAGAGCCGGGCCGGCTAGCTCAGTTGGTTACAGGTAGAGCGCTGGACTACAAATCCGATGATCGCGGTTCGATTCCCAGCCCGGCCACATAACTTGTGAGGGGATTGGTCATGAAATTATTTCTACGGCCATTCTCCCCCTATCTCTGATTCAAGTAGGGCTGTTGTCAGTTACTGGCATAAGTACGTGCACTTAGTAGTGGTAATCCAGCTTACCCAGGAAAAGTGTGAGTAGGTTAACTGACTTTGTGAAACACGTGCACGATCAACCCGGGAAAAATTCTCGGAAAGGCAACAAGTCAGTTAATCGAAAACAGGAGGGTTCCTGCTTCAAACAAGACAAAATTCACGCATCTTTTCTTACGTTTTAATTATTTAAGATGTTGGAAGTCATGTGTATTATAATGTGTATATCGTGTGATTTATTATTATAACAGATTCCGAAAAGCCAATTTATTAAAACTATAACTTCAAACTTTAATCACTCTCCTACTTTTATGTCACCGAAATATCTACCTGAATTTTTCGAATACTTAACGTACAATTTAAAACTCCAGTACTAAAATTTGATACATAAAAAAACCGTTGACTTCTAAAACTGTCAAAATGCTGCTGAATTTTACAGTATCCTTATTTTTTAAAAGAAATATCCCTCATGAAAAATCGAATATTTGGCTAAAACTGTAAAGTGTTACCTGCATCGAGGTCAACTACCAGCTAAAACCAATATATCGAAAATAACGTGCATAGTTTTATAATTACATTTTATTCCAGCAAATGTTCTTTTTCTCGCCAAAAGTATTTCAACGATGTCAGCGCTTTGATTTTGTAATGCCGCAAAGAGTCTTTTATTTCAAACTGTGATTGATGGTCGTGTTACGGAAGGGCGGGGTATCCATATAATCGGGGTTTGCAGCCAACGTGAAATTAATATGCAAACGATCGTTATTTTTTACTGTGTTTATAATAGCGGGATGGTCGTTTTATTCGGGGTGGTCGTACTGAGGGGTTTTGCTTTACATTAAACATTCGATAATGTTATGTGTTTGCTGGCACATTTGCATTTAACTTTCAGGTATTATGATACATGTATAGTCTAAATATTTTCAGGGAATGTATAACGTACTATTACTGCCTAGTTGGGGACTATTCCAGGCGCCTTCCTGATTCCGTTCATCGTGATGACGCTGCTGTGTGGCCTGCCTCTCTACTTCCTCGAGTACTCGCTCTCCAAATTCGCCGGCAAAGGGCCGTACAAGATCTGGGACATCTGCCCACTGTTCCGTGGTATGAATATGCTTCTAACGTCTTTATTAGTAAACTGCAAGATTTGCTCAGAGTTATTATAGTTGTGGCAGCTCAAACGGAATAATGACTTATGTTATTGCTATAGCGAGGCTCAATGCCATCCAAACTTCGCATACAAAACACAATCACTTCAAGGCTGTTAACATACCCGCGGTCTTCTTACCACTCTCGCTCTTTTCTAAGAAGGAAACAACAACAAACTCATAAAAAAACAACGAAAAATACAAAAAGCGTGCGATTGCTAATCGCTTAACTGTTTCAGATTATTGATCATGCAGGATGAAAAGTCTCATTCATTCGGTATCTACTTAACATGAGGACCTTAGGGATAGGCACCTACAGAAGCACACTCGTACTTACCGTAGCGTACAACATTAGTTGTCATATGCTATAGGCACCTACATAAGCACACTCGTACTTACCGTAGCGTACAACATTAGTTTTCATATGCTATAGGCATCTACAGAAGCACACTCGTACTTACCGTATTGTACAACATTAGTTGTCATATGCTATAGGCACCTACATAAGCACTCTCGTACTTACCGTAGCGTGCAACATCAGTTGTCATATGCTATAGGCACCTATACAGAAGCACACTCGTACTTACCGTAGCGTACAACATTAGTTGTCATATGCTATAGGCACCTACAGAAGCACACTCGTACTTACCGTAGCGTGCAACATCAGTTGTCATATGCTATAGGCACCTACAGAAGCACACTCGTACTTACCGTAGCGTACAGCATTAGTTGTCATATGCTATAGGCACCTATACAGAAGCACACTCGTACTTACCGTAGCGTACAACATTAGTTGTCATATGCTATAGGCACCTATACAGAAGCACACTCGTACTTACCGTAGCGTGCAACATCAGTTGTCATATGCTATAGGCACCTACAGAAGCACACTCGTACTTACCGTAGCGTACAACATTAGTTGTCATATGCTATAGGCACCTACAGAAGCACACTCGTACTTACCGTAGCGTACAGCATTAGTTGTCATATGCTATAGGCACCTACAGAAGCACACTCGTACTTACCGTAGCGTACAGCATTAGTTGTCATATGCTATAGGCACCTATACAGAAGCACACTCGTACTTACCGTAGCGTACAACATTAGTTGTCATATGCTATAGGCACCTACAGAAGCACACTCGTACTTACCGTAGCGTACAACATTAGTTGTCATATGCTATAGGCACCTACAGAAGCACACTCGTACTTACCGTAGCGTACAACATTAGTTGTCATATGCTATAGGCACCTATACAGAAGCACACTCGTACTTACCGTAGCGTACAACATTAGTTGTCATATGCTATAGGCACATACAGAAGCACACCCGTACTTACCGTAGCGTACAACATTAGTTGTCATATGCTATAGGCACCTACAGAAGCACACTCGTACTTACCGTAGCGTACAGCATTAGTTGTCATATGCTATAGGCACCTACAGAAGCACACTCGTACTTACCGTAGCGTACAACATTAGTTGTCATATGCTTAGGTAACTCGATTTGTGATTGTGCTTATGCTGTTAAAGACTGCTTTAATGTGTTCCTTAGTTTCAGGTAAAACATACATGTGCTTGTCGGACCTTGAAACTGACTAGGAGCGCACAGGTGTAGAAGGCATTGCTAAACGGATGACCTTAATCTAACCGTGATCTCGCATCTTAACTGCTCAACCGAAATACTTAAAGGCACAAGGTCCATGTTGAATGAACCCTTATTAGAACATTTTAAATTTCTCTTTTCAGAATTATAGTACATTGACAAAAGCATACTATCCCATGCCTTACCATACTGTAAAACATTTTGATACGTACTGTCGCAGTGCCTAAATCCCCCTCTGTCCTAAACCCGCCACCCCATACAAATAAGCGGTTGTATAATGGCGAATACTTTTTTTGTTTATTTGGATGAATCAGACGATTTCCTTAACAATGCTGACGAATTTTATTCTTTATTCGGTGAGTCCTTTAATATTTAATCCAATTGTTTTGTCCATGACCCCTAAATTTAAAGAAACTGTAAAGGGATCTATCTCATACTGCGCACGTGCAGTTTTGAGGCCCCACATGGTGTCCATGATAAAACTGAATTATCGTGTATTAATATTATGTCCATGTTAGTGTATATGCATCATAAAAATATAAGTTATTTATTGGCACTGAATACACTTAATAGGGAAAATCCGCATATTAAGCACGCACGTGTATATTAAATGTAAATTACTAAAGTAATTTCACGCCACTCAAAAAGCGCATTACTTTGTCTCCCACACCAGGCATCAATTTCAAAACCGTACAAATGATCTATTTTTAGAAATAAAAAGAAGTTTTTTGAAGAAATTTAAACACATATTAACAACACACAAGACTTAAAAATAAAGTTTAAACAATAGTCAAAGAGTCAGAATGACACAGTTCCTGATCGACGCTTTTTCACCAAGCGTATTCGGATCACAATATTAAAAAAACACTCGAAAATGATCTCCGAATAAACGAAAATGTTTTTTTATTGTTTAAAACTAAATAGAAATTGCTTGAAAAATGAATTTCATAAAAATATTATTTTCAAGCAATTTTTAAAGATGGGTGGCGGAATTATGCACTCACATGCTCATTTTAATACAATGTTTAGACCTTCAGTCACGCTAATTATGTTTCCTACTCCAAATATTTGAAGTGTAACCAAAACATGCCAGCAAAAGCACATTAAACCTAACTTGATTTATGTGAATTTGTGTGTCGATTGATTAACCACCTTTGAAAATATCGAAAAATACCTCCCAAATATGGCGGGTTTAGGCACTGCACAAGTAGTTTACCTTTCACGAAAGTGTATATTTGTTGATATTGTGAATGACCTTGACACGGAATTCCAACCTCGATATCATGGGAAATATCTGAATATGCCGGTTTTGTAGCATCAGTACACATGATGACTTATTGACAGTTACGTGCCAAGTAACACGACACGTTATACAACTGGGTTCCGAATCGGAGAGATCCGGAATAGGAAGTGCAGCTCACTGCTCCTTTTTGGTTCCCCCGTGCTGTTCTTCTGTGCTGGTCACAGAGAAATGTTGAATATTTGTAGAAATTTCATTTATTTGTGCTAATATTCAATGAAAAACAAACGTCATGAGAAACATTTTAAGCTGTTAAAACCCCTGTAATTACTCAATTATTAGTAAGGGTCAACAAACTGGTCAGGGTATCCACCCTGCTCCTTTTCAGCAGCACCCTGTTCCTTTTCCGATCCTAGATCTTCCCCTAATAAGGTTTTACTACACAGATATGAAAACAGACTATGATTTGATAAACTTTTTACATGGTTGACAGTATGTTTTCCGGATTAAAGAATCGTTGTAAAATCTGTTTTAGTATAAATAGCGTTACGATGACTAACATTGATTTATTTAATTGCTTATTTTGTAAAAAAAAAATATCATATGCACATTCGGAGGCTTCACATTCCGAAAAAAATCAAATTAATCTAGGACTGTGGCTAATGAAACTCCGGCATTAGGTCATGTTGCTTCTTCTTATATATCTGTAGTTTATTATAAATATAGCATAACTGCTATGAAACTATTTTTTTTTCTCGCGATAAATCTGATTACACGTTTCAGTTGAACCGATAGGCTTAACTTGGTAGGACACAATAGAACGCGTTAAGATCTTAATTAGACTGGTAAAAACAAGCCAGGGCCCGTATTCACCAACCATTCTTATATGGCGTACCATTCGAGTCAAAAGTACATATAGGCCTGGTAGTTAAATATAAATATAACTGTTGTTATAAACTTGTAACCGCAGTTACAATTTTTTAACTGCAGTCCATAAATTTGTAACGGCAGTTACATTAACAAATATAACTGCAGTTCTAATTTACACCAACTGTCATAAAGTGTGGCAGTTGTCATAAATTATAACCGCGGTTACAATTTTCTGACCAAATGCTAAACTTAAGGTCTAAGTCTGTTTGACAAATTAAATCACGTCTTATATAAAGCCTTTTTGTCAAAATTGCATTTATTTATTAAAATGTGAATTTTAAGTTATAAAATCAAAATTAAATATATATATTTCGTAAATAAATGATTCAGAAAAAGTGTAACTGCAGTTATTATTTTATGATGACTGTCATATGTTTTACTTTCGGTACAAATTGTAACTCCATTTTTATTTGTAAATTTAACTGCTGTTACAAATTTATGACTGTGGTCATAAATGTGTAACTGCGGTTTCAATTTAATAAATACGGAATATTATGCTAGTCAGTTGTTTCAAGAGTATGTATTAGTCGAGTGGCTTGTGTGATGACGTATCACACGAGAGGCGGAGCCTCGAGTGTGATACGAAATAACGCAAGCCACAAGACTAATACATACTCTTGGAACAATTGACTAGCGTAATATTCCTTTTATTATATACCACGATAGACTTCATATGTTCATTTTCCTTATTTTATTTCATTAAAAACTACAATAATGACTAATCATTGTAGGTATAGATTATATTTGTTTACATAACTTTATGATGACGTCATTAAAAAAGTAGTCCGGCTAATATGGTAATACGGGATCGGAAAAACAGCGAATAGCATAATATGGGATTTTGTTTCTGACAACATGTATTTCACCGATTGATACAGCATGTATTTTGTTTAAGATTTTTAACACGTATATAATAACAACAGTTACATCTTTATTTAGCTGTCGTGCGTATATGTCCTTTTGATGGTACGCCATATTCTTAGACTGAAGAATAAAGAATAGACTTAAACACACGGAAAAAATACTCAACGTTTGCATATATACAGGGTATCAATGTTGGTTATGTCCTTTATAAATCGTTCTAAATAAAGAATGATGTAATTAGAGATAGGAATACCAAGTAAGACTCAACCATAAAGCGCTCTTAGACCAATACTGTTTCACGGATATTCTTTATTCTTAGTTTTAAGTCTAAGAATATGTTGGTGAGTGCGGACCCTGGTCAATCAAGTCAATAATCTGGAATATATTACATGCATACCACATCACGGGTTCTTAGCTAATGTTGTATTCCATTGAGCAGGTATAGGCGTCACAGTGGTGGTGGGCTACTGTATCGAGCCCTTGTCAATCAAGTCAATAATCTGGAATATATAACATGCATACCGCATCACGGGTTCTTAGCTAATGTTGTATTCTATGGAGCAGGTATAGGCGTCACGGTGGTGGTGGGCTACTGTATCTGACCCGGGTCAATCAAGTCAATAATCTGGAAAATATAACATGCATACCACATCACTGGTTCTTAGCTAATGTTGTATTCTATGGAGCAGGTATAGGCGTCGCGGTGGTGGTGGGCTACTGTATCTGACCCGGGTCAATCAAGTTAATAATCTGGAAAATATAACATGCATACCACATCACTGGTTCTTAGCTAATGTTGTATTCTATGGAGCAGGTATAGGCGTCGCGGTGGTGGTGGGCTACTGTATCTGGATGGCGGGCACCACTGTCCTGCGCTGCTGGATCATCGACTTCCTCGTGAACTCCTTCCAAGCGACGCTGCCATGGACCGTGTGTACGAACGCATGGAACACGCCTGCTTGCAAGGCGTTGCAACCCGCTGCCTTTCTGTATGACAATAATACATCGCCTGATACAAGTACGAGCCACAATAATACGGTGTCTGCGATTGTCGCATTTAATGCTTCAGTGATGTCAACATTACCCACAATCGCGTCGGACGGTATGACATCTGCAGAAGAATTCTGGCAGTAAGTTGGTTTAATTATTAGATTTAAACTTTTCATCAGCATCATTGTCGTCGTTGTCATCATCATCTTGATAATCCATATAAATTATAGTCAATGTCGTTATTGAGTTGTAAATATTATATATTTCGTTTTCACTGTCATCACCCATCTCCGAGTGCTTGACTTCACTGAGAACTTCATCATATATACGTACTTTATTTTGTTTATCTCGGAATGGCTTCAGTGATTTTTGATTTCGTCTCCGTACAGGTATCGTGTGTTGGGTTTGTCCTCTGGAATTTCTGATTGGTCAGGATATCAGTGGCGCCACGTGGTCTCCATGCTGGTCTTTCGTGTAGTGATCTTCTGCGGCCTTGTCAAGAGCATCAAATCCATAGAGAAGGTAAACATGCGATTTCAGCTTCAGCGGGAGCGGGAGCGTGTACTCGAGATAGTTTTAACTAAAACATCGTTAGGGTCGTTGTCACTTAACAGTAATATCATTCCTTATGTACGCAAATAAGTCTATGTTACTGTATTTTGTTAACGTTTGTTTGAGGGGAATTGTTTTAAAAGCTTTGTAAAGATTTTCCAATCACTTACATGTCGATTTGCGTCTGCGCAAAACTGTGCTATACAACAGGTAAACGGCATACACTTAGCATAGTTTTGCGCTGACCCATCGATGTGTACTAGGCATCATCATTGTTTCCGTATCATTCATACCTATAACTTCGAAAGGGATAAATAAGTTATAGACACTTTCTGTCGTAAAATATATTCTCAGGTAATCTACGTGACGGCTACAGTGCCATTCATCCTCACTGTGGCAATATTCATCCGCTCCCTGATGCTTCCAGGAGCCTCAGACGGACTATTTTACTTCATAAACCCAGACTTTTCGAAGATTATTCGACCGCGAGTAAATACTTCCTTTTTGTAACCTATATTTCTATATGTAAATATCATTTCATTACAGTTGAATGAATAAGCACTCTGAGCATTGGCAAAAAGAAATATTTTATTAACTACCCATAACTATACTATGCAGATATATTGCATAATTCCTTTTCAACTGAAAGGCCAGTTTTATACAGACCTATGCGAATTTTTATTTTATGTTTATGCGTAAGGCATCTTGAATGATACAATAAGATTATCCTTTACAAGTGAAATGCTGCATGGAACACTTTGCCATTTGAATGACCTTAACAATAATGCGATACGTAAATATATTGTGAAATTAGTAGACCTTGAAATTCGATCATAGCTTTGCTTAATACTTCGTTTTTTTTGTAAAGGTCTTAGTAAGATGTTATTTCGTATATTTTGACAAGAATCAATTACTGAATCTCTAGTCAAAATCTGTATTGGTTTCAGCTATCATAACAGGTGCTCTCCGCTACCGAATGGTTATAGTTGTTTTGTCCTACCCAGGTATGGATCGAGGCCACACTGATGGGATTCTATACTCTTGGGTTCGGATGGGGAGGGAATATACTGCTCGGATCTCACGCACACTTCAAAGAGAACTGCCTTAGGTGTGTTGGTAATCCCAATTTCAAAGCTGAAACACTCGTATAGTAAGATCTGTTTTTGAATAATTTAAAGCTAAGGATACAGCGCTCGACAATGCTTTTTGTTTTAGTTTTAAGTTTGCTGTGAATTGATTAGACGAGATTGAATAACCTTGTGCACAATTTTCATTCTGAATAAGCACGCTTTTTGTTGCCTTCACAAAACGCCCAGCTAGCAAACCTGTTTAGCTCGACTATTCGAAGAATATGTGAGCTTTCCTACTACCCCCGGCGTCGGCGTCCGCGTCTGAATTTGGTAAACGTTTTCATTCAAAAGTCTTGTAACTTCAAAACTACATAAGTTGTTCACTTGAAATTTGGAATGTACCTTTGTCATCAACTCCAGTGTCAGGGGCAATATTCCCCATAACTATGTTTTGTAGTTGGACAGAGTTATGCCCCTTTATCACTAAGATTTTCTGGTTAAAGTTTATATTCAAAAGTTTTGTAACTTCAAACTACATACGTTATACACTTGGAACTTGTAACTAACCTTTATCATCAACTCCAGTATCAAGGGCAACATTCCGTATAACTCTGTTTTGTATTTTGACAGAGTTATGCCCCTTTTTCACATATATTTTCTGGTTAAAGTTTATATTCACAAGTTTTGTAACTTCAAAACTACATTAGTTATTCATTTGAAACTTAAAACTAACCTTTGTCATCAACTCCAGTATCTGGGTGAACATACCCCATAACTCTATTTTGAATTTTTGATAGAGTTATGTCCCTTTTTCACATAAATTTTTATTTAAAGTTTATATTCAAAAGTTTTGTAACTTCAAAACTACATAAGTTATTCACGTGAAACTTGGAACTAACCTTGATCATCAACTCTAGTATCAGGGGCAACATTACCCATAACTATGTTTTGTATTTTGACAGAGTTAGCCCACTTATACATAGATTTTGTGGTTACAGGTTTTGTTCCAAACATTTATAAACTATAGAAGGCTTCACTTGAAAATATTGTATTTTAACAACTGTATGCCCCTTTCACTATCCAAAATATGTACCAACTGGAATACTGCATATAGTCGAGCGCGCTGTCATTTGACAGCTCTTGTTTTACTGGAAATACTGTGCTAAACATAATAAATAAAACATAAATACTATCATTGTGTTTGCATCTGACTCAGGACGGCAGTGGTTATACCCATGGCTAACGTGTTCATGGCGGTCTTCAGTGGTCTCGTCTGCTTCTCCGTGCTCGGCAATATGGCGCACAGCTTCAACACGTCCGTCACTGACGTCATCAGCGCAGGCAAGCCCAATAGACGTTCCACAAATGCCAATCATATGCAAATTAATCTTCAATTTTATCCAATCATTGTTTTTTGATATCCCGTGTTTTACGCAAAAGAGTACGCGGTAAAGCTTGCGATGTGTTTGTGATGTTCGATGAAAACCTGGAAAGGTCTATTTGCAAGTAGACGGTTATGAGCGTATTTTACGAAAGCCTGCACAATGTGACATGTAACTGTAATATTAAGGAACACTAAATGCTTATCACTGCAGTTATGAAGTGATGTGTGAATGGATTGTGTGCATCTTTGCCTCAAACTCAGCTGTATTTTAGAAACAGAACATTGTCAATTCGGTATAATGATGTGTTTTAGTTTAAATTCGTGATGTCGAAACGTTTTCTTGTTTATGATGGATAATAGGTTCATCCTATACTTTTCGCAGTATAGGATGAACCCCAGTTGTCTGCTACCGTGACCCGAACACAGATTATTGTTTCATTATTTCCGATATTTTTTTAGGTATGTCGGTAGGCGTGGTCTCCTATATCACCGCCCTCTCGTCTTTGCCCCTCCCCCAACTGTGGACCGCCCTCTTTGTTACTGCCATCCTTCTCACAGGCCTTGACGGACAGGTACAAACAGACATGTCGCGCAACTTTATTATTGGTTACACTTTACAAGAAATAATACGTTGCCAAATACTTTCAGATGTGCCCTTATTCAAATCAGACCTAAAAGTACAACTACTTGCAAACATAATGCACATTTCAAAATCAGTTATATCCATTTTTATTTAATAAATGAAGGCTCTCTCCAGCGTTTATTTGATCAATTTCATCCCATTTGTTGCTATTTCGAGTGAATTACAAGCGCGATCAAGTACAATAGTTAATTTTACCATAATTAGTATTCATAGAAATTACCGTCGTGATCGTTATTTAATGATCCACTTGTGTTGCAGCTGGTGCCCATGGATATGATGATGCAGCTGATAGGCGACCTCTGGCCCAGGGCCCGGCGTCTCCCCACCCTGGTGGTCACTGGGGCTTTGTTCTTTCTCGCATCCATGCCCACGTGCTCAGGGGTGAGGCGGTTGTGATGACACGTTGAATTTGTTATTCACTATTACTTAGAAATAAGATTTTATTTGAGACATGAAAACACATGCATGATATGCAGGCGCTGTGATCTGGTCATAAAAGAAGTCGGAAGTAATTATATCTGATGGTGCACACTTTATTGCGTCTTTAAATTAATTCAAGGAATAAACTGCCTATATAATTGCATTTTCAATGCTTCAAAAATACTTGTGCTACATAAAGTGCAAAAAAGAAGTGCTATTAACGCAAACAGTTGTAGAGATGCACATTCGTGTATAATTGTATCATTTGATGTTCTATATATTAAGGCAGGCGCGTACATATTCCTCTGGGTGGACTGGTACAGCGGTGCCTGGATAGGACCTATAGTATCTATGATAGAACTGGTCACTGTCGCATGGATATACGGTATGTATAATGGTGCCTGGATAGGGCCTACCTATAGTGTCAATGATAGAACTGGTCACTGTCGCATGGGTACACATGTACGATATGTACAGTGGTGCCTGGATAAGACCTATAGTGTCAATGATAGAACTGGTCACTGTCGCATGGGTACACATGTACGATATGTACGGTGGTGCCTGGATAAGACCTATAATATCTATGATAGAACTGGTCACTGTCACATGGATATACGGTAGGTACAGTGGTGACTGGATAGGGCCTATAGTGTCTATGATAGAACTGGTAACTGTCGCATAGATATATGGTAGGTACAGTGGTGACTGGATAGGACCTATAATATCTATGATAGAACTGGTCACTGTCGCATAGATATATGGTAGGTACAGTGGTGACTGGATAGGACCTATAGTATCTATGATAGAACTGGTCACTGTCGCATAGATATATGGTAGGTACAGTGGTGACTGGATAGGACCTATAATATCTATGATAGAACTGGTAACTGTCGCATTGATATATGGTAGGTACAGTGGTGACTGGATAGGACCTATAATATCTATGATAGAACTGGTAACTGTCGCATAGATATATGGTAGGTACAGTGGTGACTGGATAGGACCTATAGTATCTATGATAGAACTGGTCACTGTCGCATAGATATATGGTAGGTACAGTGGTGACTGGATTGGACCTATAATATCTATGATAGAACTGGTAACTGTCGCATTGATATATGGTAGGTACAGTGGTGACTGGATAGGACCTATAATATCTATGATAGAACTGGTAACTGTCGCATAGATATATGGTAGGTAGAGTTGTGACTGGATAAGACCTATAATATCTATGATAGAACTGGTAACTGTCGCATTGATATATGGTAGGTACAGTGGTGACTGGATAAGACCTATAATATCTATGATAGAACTGGTAACTGTCGCATTGATATATGGTAGGTAGAGTGGTGCCTGGATAGGGCCTATAGTTTCTATGATAGAACTGGTAACTGTCGCATTGATATATGGTAGGTACAGTGGTGACTGGATAGGACCTATAATATCTATGATAGAACTGGTAACTGTCGCATAGATATATGGTAGGTACAGTGGTGACTGGATAGGACCTATAATATCTATGATAGAACTGGTAACTGTCGCGTTGATATATGGTAGGTAGAGTGGTGACTGGATAAGACCTATAATATCTATGATAGAACTGGTAACTGTCGCATTGATATATGGTAGGTACAGTGGTGACTGGATAAGACCTATAATATCTATGATAGAACTGGTAACTGTCGCATTGATATATGGTAGGTAGAGTGGTGCCTGGATAGGGCCTATAGTTTCTATGATAGAACTGGTAACTGTCGCATTGATATATGGTAGGTACAGTGGTGACTGGATAGGACCTATAATATCTATGATAGAACTGGTAACTGTCGCATAGATATATGGTAGGTACAGTGGTGACTGGATAGGACCTATAATATCTATGATAGAACTGGTAACTGTCGCATTGATATATGGTAGGTACAGTGGTGACTGGATAAGACCTATAATATCTATGATAGAACTG
This sequence comes from Congeria kusceri, assembly GCA_027627225.1. Classification (NCBI taxonomy): domain Eukaryota; kingdom Metazoa; phylum Mollusca; class Bivalvia; order Myida; family Dreissenidae; genus Congeria; species Congeria kusceri. The sequence continues at coordinate 63,163,527 of CM051027.1, forward strand.
GTAACTGTCGCATTGATATATGGTAGGTAGAGTGGTGCCTGGATAGGGCCTATAGTTTCTATGATAGAACTGGTCACTATCGCATTGATATACGGTGTTAACAGTGGTGACTGGATAGGACCTATAGTATTTGTGATAGAACTGGTCACTGTCGCATGGATATACGGTGTGAACAGTGGTGACTGGATAGGACCTATAGTATCCATGCTAGAACTGGTCACTGTCCCATTGATATAAAGTAGGTACGGTGGTGTCTGGATAGGCCCATAATATCTATGATAGAACTGGTAACTGTCGCATAGATATATGGTAGGTAGAGTGGTGCCTGGATAGGGCCTATAGTTTCTATGATAGAACTGGTCACTTTCGCATGGATATAAGATAGGTACCTATAATATCCATGATAGAACTGGTCACTATCGCATTGATATACGGTGTTAACAGTGGTGACTGGATAGGACCTATAGTATTTGTGATAGAACTGGTCACTGTCGCATGGATATACGGTGTGAACAGTGGTGACTGGATAGGACCTATAGTATCCATGCTAGAACTGGTCACTGTCGCATGGATATACGGTGTGAACAGTGGTGACTGGATAGGACCTATAGTATCCATGCTAGAACTGGTCACTGTCCCATTGATATAAAGTAGGTACGGTGGTGTCTGGATAGGCCCATAATATCTATGATAGAACTGGTCTCTATCGCATGGACGGTAGGTACAGCGGTGCCTGGATAACCCCATAATATATATGATACAACTGGTCTCTATCGCATGGACGGTAGGTGCAGCGTTGTATGAAAAAAAAAGAGTAAAATGGTAGTGGTGTCACAGTTATGTGCGTAATTGCTAAACTATGGTATGATATTTGCGCGTATACACTGTGAGAACTGTGAATGGAGTTGGACACATAGTATTCATGCGCGATTTAAATGGATTTCCTTGGCGCCTCATACCTATCATAGCTTTGAACCGATGTATGACGCATCTTATCTTTGAGCGTCGACAATGATCTTTGTTGAGTCTCTAGTATAACTATTGCATATTTAAACCATTACATAACATATACAATAGTTGTGTCTCTATTACACAATTATTAAAATTCTTATGCATAGGACTAATTCTGTCTTAATTAATCACGTAAATATATGTTACACGTGTTGATTAGGTATGGATCGGTTTGAGGAAGATATACGGATGATGATTGGACGAGGGATTCCCGCACCTCTCCGGTTCCTTACAGCATTCCTCGCTCCCATATTCGTCCTCGTAAGCAACACGTTCAACAGTCTCTACAAGATAATAAATTATAATGACATCCATGAAAATTAATTTATTGGAATCCATATGTATCGTTACACTATTGCAAAATGCATTGTTCAATAAGACTTTCTATTACGAACACTTTAGCCAATACATTGATTGGGTTTATTCCTGGATAACTGTCATTTTGGCGACTACATTTGTTTGTTGGATTATTATTTTAATGAGTATACCAAAACTGGGTTACATACGCATAAAATGATAATGGTATTGGTGTAAGTGTATTTATTTAGAATAAATTTCTAAGGATATTGTATTGATAAAAAAAACACTATCTAAAGCTGTCCAATTGCTTTAGGCACAACGACTATAGGACAGAACACATTCCAAAGTGAAACCCGAGTTATGATAATATTCAAGTTAGGCAAAAGTATCAACCGTTAAAGTTTTACTACTGTAATGACAAAGTACATGTACTGTATGCACGTTTAGAAATAAGTTGAAAAAACTTATCGCACTTTCATTAATTATCCTCCTACCAAAACGGAACACAAGCTTACAATGTCAGTTACATAAATTACGTTGTTATGCCTGATGTTTGTCTCTGTAGGCAATCTTCCTCACGAGTTGTGTTGAGTATGTGGCCCCGTCATACGGCGACTATCAATTCCCCTCGCTAGCCCGATTGTTGGGCTGGCTGAGCGTGCTGCTGGTGGTTTTACCCATACCCATCCTTGCAGCCAGGACCATCAGCAAATCCGCAGGAAGCACGCTGTTAAAGGTGTGAAATAACGTTATAACTCCATGGCCGGTGGGCTCCCCCCACCTAGTGGCCGTTTTTACCCGCTTATTTTGTAGTTCAATAAACAAATATTTTATTTACTAGTACAGTGTATTTCTTTACTTATTATTTTAAGCTTTAGTAGATGCTTTTTAAGGCATTTTAAAACTAAATTTCCCTTTTTTAATCAACAACTAATTGTTTGTTTTCCTTCCATGCCCTACTAGTCCGTCCGGTTGATGACTCCGCCCTTATCACTAAAGGACAATACATAAACAATTGATGATCTGATCTTGATTTTCAATATCAGCTCTTTATCTAGCCTTTCTTTAAAAAAAATCGACCAATTGTTTTTTTTTTATTCCACAGAGATTTCAGAACAGTCTACGACCTCTTGGAGAATGGGGGCCCTGCGAACGACATTTACAGGCCATATACAACATTCTACACTGCCGCTACAAGCATAGAAGTCTGTACAACTTACTGAAATTCAATATAACTGGAAGAAGAGCTAGTCCCCCGGAATCAGACGAGAAACTCTCTCACAATATATAATTATAATAAACCTTTCCTGGTATGATAGGATTTTGGAACAGAATTATAATTATATTATAACAAAATTTATAATTATATAAAGTATAAAACACTAGAAGAAGTAAATGCAAATTATATAGTTCAATACCTTCCATAGTTATATTTTTCAGCACCATTTTAAAATGTATTGTTTTTATTGGTCAATATTTAATAACGTATTGTTAAATTCATTCGTTTATAACCAATACCTGGACAAATGTACGGCAAACAATCAGCAGTTTTTCATGATCTCGATAATATGCAGGGAACAAATATAAACTGTCTATATATTTTATATAAACTGTCTATATATTTTATCAAATTACTCAGTGTAGATGTTTAAACCACCGTTTAACTTGCTCATTAATTCAAACAAATGCCCCGTGAAAAATAGATTAGTAGTAAATGAATGATATATTTTCGATGAATGCTCAACACTAATATATTTTTTCATAAACGAAAGAGTAACAACGTATAAAATAAAGAAATACGGGTAGGCTTTGTTTATGTACTAACATCATTTGTTTTCTGTATAGTTCTTTTCATACGGTTTTCATAAGGTTGAATAAATGTTTTGCTTTCATAATTTAGTCGAGATATAGGGGTTACTGAAAACGTGTTGTGTGCCAAATGTGCGACCTATTATACAAATAAACGATTGCTCAACGCCATAATTATTATTATTCTTACTTTAAATATAAGTTGCAATATCATTTTTGATTCATGTTGTATTCTATATTCTAATATGACACCCGCAAAATTTCCGTTGTAAAATTGCAAATTAACAGCTCAAAAATTAGTTCCGAAAATGTAAAATATAATTCGCATTGTTATTGCAGAATATGCAGTCAGGTCATGCTTGAATCGAAATAATGTTCGCTTTTTTGTTGTTTATCTAAAATTCTTACATGAAACGTGCAGCGTTTTCTTTAGACAATGAAAACATGTATCGTTGTTAAACTACCAATAACAACTCGAAAAAATAGTTCCGAAACTGTACATTTCAATAATAGAACTTGCTGACAGACTGGTTGTTTAATTCCTACGCATCAGAACTCATAATCGTTGTTTATTTACAGACAAACAACTCAAAATCGAATAACAAAAACAGATAGAATGCGTAATACCACTGGCCTTTTGGAGGTCACTACGGAGCTAAGTGACCATTGGAAAACGTTTTTTTTTACCCAAATGACCATTAAAGAGATCTTCAGCTGCTTAAGTGGCCCTATCTATGTCACCTTCATGTCGCCTGACCTGTGTACCAAACTAATTGAACCTTACCTAGCCTCAGCTAATAACTTGAACAGCGAGGTCCACACCAAAGGCTGCACCAACCTGGCGATGGATAGCACCTGTATCCACCATAACAACAGCCCGCCACATATTGACTTCAAGATGTTGCTCTCTGACTTTTCTATTCGCTGTTTTACCATGACACCATGAAACGACGTGGTTTGTGTTGTTATTAAAATAGTTGTATATGTCATGGAAATGTAGACAATACCCCCCAAAACACTTGATATTATCTCCATACAGTGGCTAAACACTTGATATTATCTCCATACATACGTTTGTAATACCAACATAAAACTCCACATGTATCTCACATTCCCTTTACTTAATAAGATATAATAGTTAGGTGCTTAGCAAACTTTGAGTAGTAAAGTATTGTATGTGCGGCAACTGGACACTGCAAGTTATCACGTTTTATTTGAATATTCATAAAGAAATTCAAAGTTATTTTCCTTCATAGCAAAAGTATATTTATCGTTAAAAGAAAATGTGAATTGAATGAACACGTATCACACATTTTGTCTACCTCACAATGGTCGAACAGACCATACTTGCATTCCAAACAGTGGATGACAATCAGGAGAAAACGTGTTCACGTCTCAAATAGTTAACATTGAACTCTTGCACATCGAATATTTTCCTTTATAAGAAAATCATTTTCCTTTCAATGTACGATCCAGTTCGTTACAATCTCAATGTATGAGTTGAATATTGTTAAAATACACTTTGAAACAGCCACATATACATTTTTCTCAAGTGGCGGTGGACGTCACACCCTGAAATAACTCAGGGTCGAAGGTCAATCGTAATTGGCCATATATATACCGCCATGTTTAGTGATCTGTGATTGCTATTTAACATCATTACCTGGAATAAGGATACTAGAACAGTACTCTTTAAGTTGAGAATAATGTATTAGTCTAGTTCCATTTTCGCCGTTAAATGTCTGAAAATGTTATTTTCTCTGCGTACATTTAAATGTTATAAATCATTATTTTATAAGTAAAGATCGAAACACACATAGACATAAAACGCAAAGTTATTGTAGAAAATGGTCAATGGTTAATCAGTAAAAATAAAGCAGTGATGATCCTTTGAAACAGCTCAATGAAACACATGCTCATAATAGGCCTACACACAGGACTGTTTATTGCAAGATTTTTCTTCACACGAGGCCGTACATTATTATTTGTATTACGTTACGTAATGAATGCATTATGGCATATATGTTGTAACGGGTGTTTAATATTAATGTCAAAATTATGTTTGAAAATGATATGCAAACATTATGATTGATTTGTTTTTGATTTCTGAGAGTGTATTGTTGAACATTTGAGATAAACTGAATTGGCATTTTAGAATGTGCAACTGGTAGCTTGATCTTCAAAAGTAAAGTTTATACCATTCTTTACGGACATCTATCTAAGCATTGTATGCTGCATTCTAATGTAACAGAAACATGCATAAACACTAAATGACTGAACTGCAAATGTCGCTTTTGGATCTAGGGGTTTTTATGGCGGTGCTTATTAGGTGACAACCATGTATTTTGGTCTGGACTTGACACGAATTAATGTGTCCAATTAACGATCATTGTTAACAACTTCGTGTATCATAATTATTCACAACGAGCAAATATAGTTTATCTCCCTTTTAATATAGCAAACGCCGAATAGGTGGACCCCAGGTCTTCGAGATATATATATTTTTGTAGGATTGCCTTACCATACGTACAACATGGAGTGTTAAAAAACTCACATACTATAATTAAAAATGTTAAAAAGTCTGTAACAATTATATGTACATTTTCATGTTCGTTTTTATTAGTAAACCAGATGCCTATCGTATAGTATATGTGGACCCTTATTGTGACCTTTTTTAAAATGGTCACATCTGATAGAAATGGAGTACACAAATTTACTTAACGATGTTTATAACTTATATTTTATGTGTTCCCAAAAGACTGTCACCCCCACCCCCTAAACTTGATAATACCACATTTGTTGACGTGTATGATTTACTTCGCACTGTAAAATTACCATTACCCAGTTACAAAATGATTGTCCTATAGTTTGATCGTCGGTATATATATTTAAAACGTGTGATGTTCTTTTGAGAAATGCTTGTGATATGTATTGTAATCTCAAAAACATATGCATATTATCAGCAACGTATTCGCTCTGATGATTTGATGTACGAGTACTTAACATTTACATGGAAATGTTAGAACAATATTTGTGCATTTTAGGACACGCATTCTTTATTTGAGGTTTATTAGTTCACAAAAAATGATTAAAACATGCACAATGTACCTGTTTAACATTATTAATTACTGGTTAACATAAAACGTATGCTATAAACGACTTGTCTGAATCGGATTTACTTAAACATATCACAAAACCTGTTCATTCTGTACGTCACTTATTTGTTACATTTTCAGATATGTATCTTGCCATTGTTTACAGATACAGATAAGTTCCAGAAAATGGGTCGATGTGGAATACATCATGTACCAGCAGCATGTTTTCAGCTTGAAGTTGACACTGAATGTAGTGTCCCTAGGTAGAGTTATACGCGCTCTCTTGTTTAGATTAAACCTTTTTATTTTAGCTCCATCGTGTCGAAAGCCTGGAGTGGAGGTAATTGCGACTCTCTCGAGTCCGTTCCCTGGGTAGAACCAGCACTTGGTGTCTTCGTGGAAAGCCATTTGAACGCTCCCCGGATAGGGATCGAACTCATGACTTCCAGTCATAATTTCGAAGTCATGTAGGTGGACTACATCTGTGGCGATTGTAGTCGCTAAATTAAATATTTCGTACAAAGACCCTTCCCAGGTAATCCCTCCTTAAGTTTGCCTTCACAGACATTTGCAATATTGTTACGTTTATAATATATGTATGAGCATGCAATATATAACCAATATAAAAGGTATTCGACAATGCAGGAACGGAGATTGGTAACCTGTGAGAGATGTTTTGTAGATCGTAAATATTGTATGATCCTAACATGAATCACGAATCCCGCTGCATAGCGATACGGCGTGTTTATTCTGAAAGTAATAACCGTATATTATTAGTTACACTGTTAGTAACTGATGGTGTATGGGATATACACCCTCAGTGTTTTCATACCTGCGCTCTTGTATGGTATGAAGCCACTGAGAGTGTATATCCCATACACCATCAGTTACTAACAGTGTAACGAATATATCTCACCGACTACCTTTCATTGGTTTCTTTTAATTTGATCTAAGTACGCACATGTTAGTCCTTTAAGAACAGATAATTATTGATAAAAGCAGCGTTTATTAAATCTTATTAAATTTTTTAATGGTCGTCCATGGTTCAACTTAGTAAAGATATTAAAATGTTACAATATTCAATTGTTATTTTATTCAAGAGTCTACTCTTAAACAAACTGGTACTGACTTTAATGAATGTGTCTTCCAAGAAACAGACAATAACAGTACTGGCGCAGTGTCTAAATCCGCCACTTGCCTAAATCCGCCACCCCATCCGGATAAGCGCTTTTTTTTTACCGGCGATTTCTATTTTGTTGATCTCGATCTATCAGATACTTTCCCTTAACAACGCTGACGAGTTTTCATCTTGATTTGTGCATTAATGAATATTTTATCCAATTATTTTGTACATAACCCCTAAATGCAAACAAGCTGCACACGGGGAATCTATTTCATACTGCGCATGCGCAATTTAGAGGGACCGCATGGTGTCCATGATAAAATTAAATTATCGTGTTTTAATATTATGTCTTTGGGAGCATGTGCAGCATAAAAATAATCATTGTTCATTAGCATTACATACATTAAAATGCGGAGATAATTGCATATTAAGAGCGCAAATGTCTCGCTACTGAAAACCCTAATTATTTATCCCACGTGCACGAAGGGCCTCAGTTTCAGAGCTATTTTTAGAAATACAAATGAGTATTTGAAGAAATTGAAACATTGTATTAACAACAAACAACGAGCTGCTTAATATGGACAATTAAATAAGAACACGTCAAATGTGAAATACGCATGTCACGGTTCCTGATCTACGATTTCCACCAAGCAACTTCGGATCACCGTGTTTATTTTAAACACTATAAAATGAACCTTAAAGAAACAAAAGTGGGAGTTTTGTCAATAGAAGTCAATGGAAGTTGCTTTGAAAACAGAATTCATAAAAGAATATTATTTTTGATTTAGGCACTCCGACGCTCTTGTTTTTACAATGTGTAGGCCTTCAATTTGAATAAAAATATTCTTCCTTTGCCAAGTATTTGAAATGTAACCAAAACACGCCAGTAAATGCACATTAAACCTAACTTGATTTATGTGAATTTTTATGTCAATCGGTAAAAAAGTTTTGAACATATCGTAAAAATATCCCCCAAATGTGGCGGATTCAGGCACTGCGCCAGTACTCAGTAGACCTACGTCATTTAAGTTGCGTTATCTGAAGTAATCAAATGGAGTGTCAAGCAGTACACATTGGATATTTAAGACATTTTAACTAGACTAATAATGGAAAATCAATGAAATAAACACGTGAACTGTGGAAATTATATGCTCACGTGAAAATGGATTTATTAAATTGGATTTATTAAAATATGACAAAAGCAGGGAAGTATTTTGTTTTTTTCAGACACACTTTCTATGTCGATAAACAGCAAAAACACAGAGGTAAGATGACTTTATTTTTATAAGAACTGTCTAACGTGCTTAGACAGTTCTTTTACAGTATTAAGATACATTTGTTTGGAGTCTGTATTTAAACACAAAAAAATGCCATGCCACGTCAAGTTGATATAAAATTACTAAACAAAACAACAGACTATCCAGCAGTCGCCATTTTGTTTTACTTTCTATGGAGTATTGAAAATTAGCCATGGTATATGGAAAATACATCACGGTCATGTGACCGCTCTTAGCCAATCGGATCGCTTCATTTATATAGGAGGTGAGATATAATATAATTACAATTTTCCTTGGATTCATCATTTTACAGTGTTCTGATTGGCTGAAATGCATCATCTGAGAGGCTTTTATTTTTCAATGAAGCCCCCCAGCCAGCAACTTTCATTGGTCCGATATCTGTCTGATATGTTCTGAATATCGGATAGATATCGCTCGCGATATCTTTTCGATCAGCGTTTTGCCCATCGGCATTTGATCGGGCCGTCAACGAAGCATTGCATATCGGATACATATCGGATAGACATCGGGCCAATATCGTCCCAGAAAGCAAGCCTACATCGGTCCGATATCTATCTGAAATGTTTTAAATATCTTGGATAGATATCGCTCGCGATATCTATCCGATCAACGTTTTGCCCATCGGCATTTGATCGAGAAGTCATGGAAGCATTGCATATCGGATAGACATCGGGCCAATATCGTCACAGAAAGCAAGCCTACATCGGTCCGATATCTATCCGATATGCTTTGAATATATCGGATAGATATCGCTCGCGATATCTATCCGATCAACGTTTTGTCCATCGGCATTTGATCGGGCAGTCATCGAAGCATTGCATATCGGATACATATCGGATAGACATCAGGCCAATATCGTCCCAGAAAGCAAGCCTACATCGGTCCGATATGTTTTGAATATCTCGGATAGATATCGCTCGCAATATCTATCCGATCAACGTTTTGCCCATCGGCATTTGAGCGGATAGATATCGGAGCATTGTTTATCGGACGTATATCGGATATACATCGGGCCAATATCGTTCCAGCTAGCCAGCCTACATTGGTCAGATATCTATTCGACGATGTTGTCAATTTCTTTGGAATTGATAACCACACTTGTTTATTTTATTGCTTCATTTCAACATGATGTGCCATTTGCAACAAACACTCAAGAAAGTGTACACCTCTTCATTTCTAATAACTACATATACTTCTATCTTCTCAAAACATTTACTACGTTTAAGAACCAAATTATAATAAAACAATCCCAAAAAGCTGTGATAAATATAACAGAAGCAATAGCAAATCATCCAGGGAATGTATACACTATTTATTTAAACAAAGGTTTATATGATCTTTCAACCTCTTCATTTTTTAAATTAATATTTATTTCAGTTACGAGTTTATAGCTAACAACATTAAAGGACATGTCACATTGAAATCTTATAGGTTTGTATAAAAAGTCACTTACAACATATCAGTGATGTGACAGTAACCAAGAAAAAGCTAAGAAATGCAATCATTTATTGTAAGTTTAATTGCCACTGTAAACAATTACAAATGCTTTCTATCAATATGTAAGTTATTAATGAATATTAGCATCATCCACCATCATAAATGATATAAAACCCGTGCAACAAAATTGAAAAAGTTAATAATTCAGCAATACTTAACCGACAAATAATTGTATTAGACATTTAGTGTCAAATTGACATTACCACACTTCAATGGCCTTAATTTAGATCAAACTCAATATTTAAAAGTCATATAAACAAATGGAAATCCAATTCGAATCCAAACTGGAAATGAAAAAAAAAGTCAAAGACAATTCCAGTAAAAAGTGTAAACACACTGAAATACGAAAAACAACAACACATATTTGACAATATTATGCTTCCAAAAGCATCCTAGATGAAATTGTTTCTTTGTTATCCTCACACAATTTTTACTTTTTATTTTGCAAATAAAAGAAAACTATGGTTCAGTCAAGATTATATATATTAATTACATTTTATTTGTTAGCATCCTATATAAGTTGCATCACATGTTTAAAAAGAATCAGAATTCTAAGACCTTTGCATGTCTTCACAAAAACATGAAACATGTAAAACGATTAAGTAACACTAAACAGTGTTTGTCATTAAAACACTTGTTATTAACAATTAACCAGTAGACGGCTTAGCTAAACTTTTCAGTATCACCCCACCCGATGCTGGGTTATTGTTTCGAAATTGGATGAACTTTATGTTTTTTAGATTTGGATCTGTACCCATTTGGCCTAATAGAGATGTGATAATAGACAATATGTTACCAACGTTCAAAGAAGTATTTCCAGAAACCATGGTTATATTAGATGGAACTGAGATTAAAGTAGAAAGACCTTCTTCTTTAAAATCTCAAAGTCAGTGTTACTCAGATTATAAGTCGGCCACTACACTTAAAGGTTTAGTTGTCATAGATCCCAGGGGCTCATTTATATTTATATCTATGCTTTTCTCTGGCTCCATATCAGACAAGGAAATTACAAAGCAAAGTGGTTTACTGGATTTACTTCGTGATTTAATAACAGCTGGAAAGTTGAAGAAAGGCGACTCAGTTATGGTTGACAATTGAGGATGAAATTAAAATGCTTGGACTTAAATTGCTTATTCCACCATTTGCATCAAAAGCAACGCAAATGACACCCAGTGATGTTACATTAACACGCCAAATTGCAAAACATCGTGTACATGTAGAACGAGCAATAGCTCGTGTGAAGAAATTTAAAATAGTTTGACAATCGTGTGGACCTTTCCCTGTTTACTGTTGTGAATCATATTTGGTTCAATTGCTGTTTTCTGACACAATTTATGCCATTGTTGATACAGGACTAGTAATCATGTAATATACCTGATATCTAGAACACTGCCTAAATTCTGCTGTCCACAGGCAGTTCCGTTCTGACCAGGATCATGCGCCAAATATGCACTTGGGCATCTATCCAGAGACTGCAGATGTTCAATGTCAGTCTTCAGCAACTGTAGTTTTCTGGAAATAAAATACATATGTTGTGGGAATGTAGAACATTGAAAAACAAAACTGATCTATAAATATACTTGCTACCAAAAATTTTTTGTCATAAATATGTTCTATGAAATGTGTTGGTGTGAAAAAGAGAGCAAAATACCACTACATATGTTGGTTACTTTGTATTGAAATAAATCAATGATTTACTTGTTGCATAAATGTGACTTGCAAAGCTGTGTTGATCTATAAAAAAAAAAAAAAGTTATTATATTTTACACTTATTGTTAGTTATCCTTAGTTTAATACCAGTAATCTGTTCATGAAAGTATATACCTGTTATCAGTAAAGTCTGCAACAAGTGATCGCTTCTTTCTTGTAGTATTTGCGGGTTTTGATATCACCATGGTGGCAACTGGTTCTGGCAATATCTTTGCACCGCGGGGTCGATCCCATTGTTGGGGAAGAGACGTGCAGGCTGGGCTTACATGCACCTCTTTCAAACCGAGCAGAATCCAATCTGTGATCTTGAACACGACTGCCAAGATGTGTGCACACTCACCAGATGCACTGCAAAAAGCGAAATTGTTTCTACTATTCATCATGACTTTTTTGTCTTAAATAACAAACAAAATCATACAGTATATGTTTAATGCACGCCAGTCTCTTGTATAATCAAGGAATCATAGACCTAATTCTCATTCTAACATGATACTCGCTTCTGTAGACAAAGAACAAAATTTTCGTTGTTAAAATACACAATAAACAACGAAAAAAGTACTCCAGATTCCTAGCGCAGCTGAGCATAGTAAAATGTATTTCTGGTAACAATTGCCAATTAATTTGACAGATCATGTTATAAATGGAATAATTTAATGCCCTTGTGGTTTAATTCCTACGCATCATAACTCCATAACGTTGTTTATTGACCGACAAACAACGATAAATCGAAAATTATTTCTTAAATGCAATAAAACACTTCCAACGCTGGAGCAAACATTGATACTGTCTATACTGCGTAGTGGTGAACAATATATCAATTATTATAATATAGTACTGTAGAATGTAGATCAACTCTCGTTTAGGCAATTTAATTAGCACAGTGATGCAATGTTTACATAATGATTTTTAACAATATTGAATAAGGACTTTCGACAATAGCAAATTATGATTAATTGTTTAAATGTTGGTTTTATACAATTTAATTACAAACAAAGAACACGTAAACTTGACATACCCTGCCGTGCAACTGCAAAGTGCATACGAAATCGAATCTCCCTCCACCGACAAGTTGATTGTATCCGCATCGTCATTACGCCTCTGGCTTCGATAAACCCCGGTTTTAACCAAGATTTCCGTAGGCCCTATCCAAACCTTTATCAAAATTCACAAAGGCAACGTACGACTCATTCGCAAACGTTCGCCCTTGAATTCTCTGTCGCAATGACGGCTTGTATTGCAAAAAATGTTCGCCAAACGCGCTGGGAATAGCACTCAACGATAGCGTGTCGGCCATTTTGTCGTCGAAAGTTGTCCAAGGGTTTGGTTACGTGATCAGTGGGCGGAGCTATCTCCTCGCTGTCTACTGGTTAAATGTGGTTATAGTAAAATTTAAAATAACTTCATAAATTGGAACTTTCCAGTCCCTATCACACATTTAAGAGTGTTTACTTTATAAGTCTTCATAATATTAATGATGATTAGAATGTTTTTTATCCACTGTTCTTTATCTCAGTCAAATCCCTTAACCAGTGTTTGATGCAGCACTTCACCCGATAATGATAAGGGTGTTGTTCAAAGCAGACACTGTATGCCATCGGCAGCTGGAATGTAGTAGATTAAACTTACTATTATTTTTGTGTGTGAGAAGTTAAGATCACAGAAAGTAGTTCAATTAATAATTGTATAGTCATATAATGCAATACATTTTAATACACTCCAATTTTACATAACTGTAACAATATTACACAGAAAATGTTGAGTCATAATGATAATAATTAAATCAGAGTTGGAGAAATTGTACTTGATCTCTGTAATGGTGTTATGCAGAAACTGCTTAAAGTTTAAGCCTTAAACAGTGTGTTACAAACTTGCTCACATCAATAGAAGTGAACTGCATGTTCTGAACAAGTATTACTACATCCAATGTATATTTGATCACCTTCATCTGTCCAAATGACAAATCAAATTAGATGAATCTGTCCATATAAATATGCAGCCGGTTTGTCAGTGATGAACGTTATCAAGTCCAAGACCTTATTGTCATCCAAAGAGGCCCAAGAGCCACCATTGCGAAGCAGATAATTCGTCTGAAAACAAAGTTGTTTTCAGTATAATTTGTTTTAATTGTGGGTTCATTAGTTTAGAGTATTCATTTATTTAAAGGGACCAGTTCACAGATTGGCCAACTGACAATTTTCCATTTTTTGTCACAGATTCCCACAATGAAAGAATAGCATAAATAAAGGAGCGAAATAACACAAAGGACATATAAATATACTATAAATACCGTTTTGTTAATGAGTAATCATCGGTGGAAATTTAGAAAATCATAAAGCTAAACGGTGGAATAATTTGGGGTGTTTCTGTTGTTTTCGTTAAAATTGCTGATAACACGTGGATCGCTTACATAAATTATACAATCATATAATAGAATATATAATGCATCCTCAAACGTAAAAGTTGGAATGGCCGAGTGGTTAAGTCGGTAGCTTTTTGATCTAGAGGTCTGAGGTTCGAACCCCGGTAAGAGCCACTTTTTTTCTTTTCTTTTTTTTTCTCGTCATTATACTTGAGCTCTTTAAATTGAAACTGTAAGCCTTTAAAATACAAATATTTGAAGTATATTGAACCTGTAACATGTAAAAAAATAACTTATATCGCTGTAAAAACTTACATTCGTGGATATGACAAAATAATATACTCCTAATAATAAACAATACTCGCGAAAAAACGTTACATTTCAATAACCTGGATTTTCCTACGCCTACAAGACTGAATACATTTTGAATAGCTGATATAAAGAAACGCGATGTCTACAAATAGTCATAGGTATTTACTTCTTATGTTTATTTCTGCGTTGAAGAGGAAACTGAACATTTTGATGTTACTTTTAATTTCTGGAGATCAACGGCTCAAGTTTAAACGAACAAGAATTTTGCGCCAACAGAAAACGATTTTGTTCGACGAAAATAATTGTGAAGCTATTTCAATTAAGATTTGTGGAGTCATAGAACGCACATTCATTTCAGTAAAATACTCTTTAGTATTGCCGGATTGATACACATAAATAATTTTATGAAAATAAAGAGAAATTAATGCTTGCCATGAACGATATCGGCCCTACATCGATCCGACAACGTTACTTAAAATGACGACAACGTAACACATATTGAAGAAATGCCACTCATATATAGATTTTTTAAACATATATCACATACACTAAATGTGTACATCTACTTTTTATTTTTCACCATAACTATATCGGATAGAGAACGGATAGATATCGAACTATTATATTGATAGCCGACAACTGGCCGATATCTATCCGATATGTACTGTAGGCCTACATGCTTGTTAGCGATTACGGATATATATCGGGCCGTTTGTCAATGCGATATCGATATACCGATATCTATCCGATATATGCTTGCTGGCTGGGCTGTTGCCTCTGTTTATACTCATGAGGGACTACTTTTTATTGTTGTTTACAATCTACACGTATTGCTGTCACAAAAACACACAAAAATATAAAATACAGTTTAACAGATATTATAAGTTACACTGTTAGTAACTGATGGTGTATGGGATATACACCCTCAGTGACTACAAACCATACGAGAGCGCAGCTCGAGTATGGTATGAAGCCACTGAGGGTGTATATCCCATACCCCATCAGTTACTAACAGTGTAACGAATATATCTCACCGACTACCTTTCATTGGTTTCTCTTAATTTGATCTACGTACGCCCATGTTAATCATTGAGTAATAAATAATTAATTCATTATTGATAAAATCAGCTCTAATTAAATCTTATTTAATTTTTTAATGGTCGCTCATAGTTCAAATCAGTAAAGCTAGTGAAAATATTACAATATTCAATTGTTATTTTATTCAAGAGTGTCCCTTTAACAAACTGGAACAAACTGGAACTGACTGTTAGCATTGCGTCTACCAAGAAACAGACAATAACAGTAGACCTATGTCATTTAAATTACGTAATCTTTAGTAAACAAATGGATTGTCAAGCAGTACAGTTAAGTATACACATTGGATATTTAAGATATCGTCGCATGGCCTAAGTTCGTGGATAATGTAACTTCGTGGATTTCATATATTCTGTTACGTAACCAAAAACATATATAGAACATGCTAACTTTCCATTTAAAACCCCGGATGTAACCTTAACCTACTTGTTAAAATACGTTAAGTTATAATATACTCCGTTTAAACAAGTACTCAACCTGAATACAAATTTAGGTATACAAATACCTAAAATTGTAATAAACTATTAATCCAACAATATGATATCCCATATTTCGTGAAATATTTTATATAAAAGTACACAATTTAGGTTGTCTGCATTGTTGACAGCCTCGTTTTCCTTTTTTCATAGAGATATTTAAGACCAATAATATTTTATTGAAAGTTGACTCGTGGGTAAGGGTTTAAGTAAAACAAAACTTTCGATTTGGAGATGAACCCCCAAAATGTCAAACAGAAATAGTGTCTACATTCTCCTAAAGTTTTGCAAAATGTCATCAAATGTGTAAAAACAAGCATAAACATGTAGGCAATAGTGTCAAACTCTTTGGAGTTACAGAATAAACATCATAGAAATATAATTCATGGCAAAATTCATATTGGATCCTTTACTACTGGGAGATAGCCAGCCATACTTCCATATTACGTAGACCATAAGTTAATCATGAGCTGGAAGTATTTTACACCTATAACACATTAATTTAACTTACTATTTTACATGAAAAACACAGAATTTTGCTTGGCCTAAGTTGCATTGTCTTGGTCATCTTGACACGCACGCGCTGTATTTAGAGATGACGTAATATCCACGAACTTACATTGTGCTAGAATTGTCGTAACAAAAATGACGTAGTACTTGGGTTTTTGCGTTTGCTCAGCCATTTGTTTGAAATTTTCATGGATTTGAACATAGATCTACTTCAGAATAAAATAAACCTAAGATAATGAGTAAGTGGTTTCTCTTTTGTCTTTTGATAATTTTGTCAATTTATTATTTGACAGTGTCCACGAACTTAGGCAAGTCAAGGATATTTTAATTAGACTAATCGTGGAAAATCAATAAAATGATGCACATGAACTGTGGAAATTATATGCTGATGTGAAAATGGATTTATTAAATTGGATTTATTAAAATATGAAAAGAACAAAGCAGTATTTTGTTTTTGTCTGACACACTTTCTAGATTGATAAACACCTTAAAACAGCAAAAACACCGAGGTAAAATGACTTTATTTTTATAGTAGGGGCACTTTAGACAGTTATTTCATAGTATTAAGATGGCTTTGTTTGTATTTAAACATCAAGAAATGCCATGCCGCGTCAGGTTGATATAAAATTACTAAACAAAACAACATATTATCCAGCAGTCGCCTTTTTTTTTTACTTTTATGGAGTATTGAAATTTTAACACCACGGTCATGTGACCTCTCGCAGCCAATCGGATCGCGTCATTTATGTAGGAGGTGAGATATATTCACATTTATACATAGCATTGCCAACATAAATAAATAAATAAAAATAAAATAAATACATAATAGAGTATAAACATGTAAAATGTTTGGTGTTTGTTTCTTTTTCATTTGTGCCTATTTGATGAGCATTATGCATGAAAGAAAAAAAAATTGCAGAGAGAAATTCAACATAAAGATATAAAAAAAAAATTTGGGATCAAAATATTCATTAAAAGAGGAAAATAAATCGAAATTTAACAAACACAAACATAACAAAGGGCCACAAGACCCTAGGTCGCTCACCTGAGGGGCTACAGAACTAAACTGTTTCGAGCAAGTTTCATGAAGATTCGGCTAAACATTTGGCCTCTAGAGTGTTCACAAGCTTTTTTCAATTGGACCTGGTGACAAAACTTGTCACAGACATCATTGGGAAAAATGTTTCAAGCAAGTGTCGTGTGATTGACCTATTAATGTGGCCACTAGTGTTCACAAGCTTTTTCTTCAATTTGGCCTAGTTTTACTCCACATGATCCAGTTTCGAACCCATCCGAGATAACATTGAAAGAAATGTTTTGAGCAAGTTTCAAGAAGGCTGGGCAAAAAATGTAGCTTCTAGTGTTCACAAGCTTTTTCTTCAATTTGCTTTCGTGACCTAGCTTTTGACCCCACGTGACCCAGTTTTGAACCAATCATTGGGACACATGTTCTGAACAAGTTTCATGATGATTGGGCTATAAATGTGACCTCTACAGTGTTTACAAGGATTTCCTTAAATTTGCCCTAGTGACCTAGTTTTTGAACCACATGTCCCAGTTTCGAATTCGTCTGAGATATCATTGGGACAAATGTTATGAGCAAGTTCCATGATGATTGGGCTATAAATGTGGTGTCCAGAGTGTTCAAAATCTTTTTCCTCAATTTGGTCTGGGGACCTAGTTCAAATGTTCTGAGTGAGTTTAAAGAAGATTGCGTAAAAATATGACTTTTAGGGTGTTCATAAGCTTTTTATTCAATATGCCCTAGTGACCTAGTTTTTGACCCCACACGACCCAGTTTCGATCTCATCCGAGATATCAATAGAACAAATGTTCTGGGCAAGTTGCATGTTGATTGGGCAAAAAATGTGACTTCTAGAGCGTTCACAAGCTTTCTCTATAGCCATATAAGGAAAACTGCTCCATCCCCTGGCGGCCATGTCTTTCAATGGAACAGAACCATTTTCAAACCCGACCAAGATATCATAAGAGCAAACGATCTGAGCAAATTTCATGTTGATATGGCAAAAAATGAGTGTTCATAAGCATTTTCTTCAATATGACGTAGTGACCTAGTTTTTGACTCTACATGACCGAGTTTCAACAATGTCCAAGATATCATTGGGACACATATTCTGGGCAAGTTCCGTGAAGATTAAGCAATAAATGTGGCCTCTTGAGTGTTTACAAGGTACATGTTGACGACGGACGACGGACAAAAGGTGATCACAAAAGCTCACCATGTTGTGCTCAGGTGGGCTAAAAATGCATAATCTTACAGACTGATGCAAAGAACGATTTAGAAACAACAGGTTTCGGTCAAATAACAGGCATCAAGTTGAACAAACGTCTCGCATTTGTGTGACAAGGAAGCCACCCGAAAACCAAGCTAGCTAGCATGGTATGCAGTCATCCATCCCGTGGAGCTTCAAAAAATATCATACGAACACCTCGAAAAATGTGCGACCTCCATCAGATTGTCACCTCTGATTTGTAAATGTCCCATTTAACATTATAAAAAATCCCATTTTTAAGTACGCGAATGACACACTAGACGCAACACTCAAAACACTCCTCGAAGTAGGCTCACGTTGGCCAAATTAGCATAAGCCATGGGTGATTTGCACAAAATTCACCAGATCATTGCAGGGGCGTAGCCAGGATTGTACAATTTATACGCACTGGAGAACTTTCATCATGAGGGAGGATGTGAGATGGGTATTTCCCTCCCGCTGGTGGCGATTCGGGGGTCTTTTCCCCTCTTCCCCCCGTCTCCCGGGTGAAATAAAATACATGTATGTGAGGAAATAGGGCATTCTGGAGCATTTTTAGACACTTTTATAGCGTTTGAAATAATTCTTTTTTCTAGGATAGAAACTTATTTTCATCTTGTAACATACATGGATTTTTATCGGCAGAATAAAATACAATTGAATCTACGAAATGTCAAATGAAAACATAGCCTATTATTATGAGCAATAATAAAAACATGAAAATTAATCACGACTGGTGTTTACAAAGATGTACAATTTACACCGCCATGCGCGCTAGTGCCATCGGTCGTTCAAAATAAAACGACCGTGTCGATGACTAAAATGTATCGGATTCAGACGGATTTAATTTGGGAGGTGAACAATTAATACTTTCCAAAATAGTATGCTGATAGCTAGAGGTAAAATTTAATGCTTTCTGAATCGACGGTTGCTCTTGTAGTGACGGTTGAAATGCCGTTTCGTATGCTTTGTTTCTTTAAATTGATGCAGTAGCTTACAAAAATTGTGAAACACCGTTTTTAAACAGTATGCGCATTCCGATAATATTTTATTTCAATATTTGGCGTCAAAGACATTAAATATTGGTGCAGAATGTTGCAAATGTACGTTTATGGGTAGATTGTTCTACACAGCAAAATAAATTCATCGTTTTGACTTCCATCATCAGCAATAGCATATTCTAAATTTTTATTGTTATCCTCCTCATTTTTGTATTACGCACGTGCGTATAGGGCGCTACGCCCTTGTCAGTTCTTAAATTGAGTTCGACAATGTGAACAAATAGACTTATATTTGATGTTTACCCTGAAAGGTACGTAATGCCAGTTTGCTATTAATACGCGTACATAAATAATGATGAGTTTAAGGGCATAACATATATAAGCATGCATTTACATAAATCCGTTTCCACTGCCGATTATGCGCCGTTTGGCAATGGGTAAACACGGTGCTAATAAATGAGTGAAACGTGCTCAACTAAATATGTTTGTATGATGTCACACGGGTTTACTTGATACAGTGTCCATCATTCGTATGTTCTATAGTTTATGTTCTCTTTAGAAATTCTGCCCAAACTCGAAATTATACATCATGCCAAGTAATATTTGCTGTACATGTGGTGGTGGCGGTGGTTAGCGTTTGATGAAAGTGGTGGTTATTTGGAAAGCATACACATGATTTATGTGGCGACGTGCACATAACACTTGAAATAGTACTATGACAGTTTTTTCTTTATTGAATATTTCTTACATTCGTTCTTAGAAGCCACTGAAATGGTAAGCGTAGATCAGGTATGGTTCTGTTTCTTCATGTACAGGCTATCATTAGGATCTATATACCACAGTGTATTATTGGCTACAAGACTTTTCGGACGCTACTTAATTATCAAGACTTTTCGACAACTGTTCCGTATTAAGTACACTTTTCGGCCCCATAAGATGAATGTTTTAAGTTGTGAGTGTGCAGGATTAATTATTTGATTTCAAAAATCATTCATAAAAAGTTAAACGGTACTGAAGCCGCTTAACTGTTAGCTTATAAGAACATAAATTAAAAATATATTACACTGTAAAATAATGACCATGACCGGTGTAATTAAAACTGTGGTAGAACTCATACGTTTACATATTTAAAAATCATTCAAAAATAAACACATACATATTACGTATTTTAACAATATACCGACACATGCTCTCCCGGGTGTATGCCCTTACGACAATATTTTATTAGTTTTCGTATTTTCGAAAACATCTAAACACTTTTCTGATACATGTCAATTGGTAGATTCCAAGGATGATTCTTCTTTTTCTCATTACTATTTACTTTCAACATATTATTGATGTTGCTGCTATTAATCCTATACCCTAGATTTATAATGGCCAGAATGTTCCCTTTATTTTGATCTAATTTTATTCAATATGCCGTAATTATGAGATTCGTGTTTTTACGAAAATGCTGGAAACCCCGTAATGAATGTACAATGGTAGAAACCACGTAATTAAGGGATTTAAATATAAACAAAGCGAAAAACCAGTCTTTTATTGACAGCACCATGTCCTTTATTTATGGCCAAGTGACCACATGCCAAAACAACAAGTCACATTACAGAAATACGTAGCAAACATAAAACACATATATGAATAAAACTGCGGTCACCGCTTTCTAACGGTCAATGAAAAGCATTTGAGGTTTAAACCGCACGAACCTCACACTTTGCCCAGAATTATTTATAATAAGTATGTGGTAATAAAAATTAACACCATAGCATCGCAATTAAATTAAACAATAACAAAAGAGAAAACGTATTCAGTTTAATTGCAGTTTAATTACTCAGTGGTTGGATGTAGCAAAACTGTAACTTTCTAATGGTAGAAACCACGTTGCAGTTTTCATTGAAGCACTATTATATTTGCGTTCCTATCTATTGATAAATAACATAAAAGTCAAACAACTCTGTTTTTTTCTGTTAAATAACACATACGGTAAATTTAACAAGTCGTACATTAAGCGATCTATTAAATGCACATATTAACAGCCATGTTGATTATTTGATGTTCGTGCGTGGGCAGGCATTTGGAGTTAGATGGGTCGGAACCAACCAACGTATACATGTTAAATTATATAATTAGCAAAACATTGATAATAAGATAATTGGATTGCTGATAAAAATATTATTCTTCGCTCAGAGACAATGACTAAGTAAATCTTAGTTAGTTGGGTTACGACCTATTCCAGAGGCGACCCTGGGTCATTTAGTGCCCGGTGTGAAGCAACTAGTACACTGCACCTCGGTTTAACGTCTCATGCGAAAGATGATTTAGTAGGTTGTGGTGTAGCGGAGGCTCGGACCTGCGACCCCTGGGTTGTAAAGCTAGTGCGTTACCACTAGAAAACGGATGCGCCACAAAGGTTGTGTCTGTGACGCGACCGGTATTTATAGCACGCTGGTTACGTAGTTCACCCAATTAAACCGAGAGAAAACGGAAACAATTAGCACTCTACTACGACTGGGCTTTGCCGATATGTAAACATTCACATGGTGTCAATCCTAGTTCATTACACCGGATTACAAACCGCAAAGGGAAACTGTTCACTATTTCATGTTAATTTGACTGTGCGATTAAACATATTATTTTTCAATAATGATTACCTTGAAAAACTTGTTTAATAACGATTAAAATGGATGTAAGTCACATGTTATGGGAGGTACGTCGAGTATATGAAAACATTTATGCATGTAAATAAAATAAGATTTACTTGTTAAGATGGATCGAATCAAAGTGGAAAAGTCATACATTTGCCAAGGAATCATTTCCGCGATACAGCTACACGTCTGACCGTGCAGAATGCTTGATTCGGAGAGGACATTCTTTTCAACCGAATACGTTTATCCAGCAAAGCTTTGGAAACGTCAGAACTGTGCCTATTTGCAACGGTCGGGGACGTGAGTGCGAACATTTTAACAAATATGCGATTGACAAACTCAAAGCATTAGATAGCAGTGCAAATCTTCGATATCGATATACATTGGAACCGACTGTGAGTATTGTGCATACCAATTGTTACGGACCTCGATGTAAAGTTGAACAGCATCGTTAGAAGCTAATTATATTAACCGATAGGACAATCAATGACTTCAAAGAGACACATAAATCATCGACTATTATTGTTATCTCAACCAAGGAAATTAAAAACAAAACACAAATCTTTTGTTGGAGCGAAATGTTTTGGGGGTAATGCGAGAGAATGTAGACAAAGTGATAAGACACACGGACACAAACATGAGTCTTCGGTCTGAACAATCACCGGAATCATTTCAGAGTGAGCGAGTGCTTAGCGACGAGACCATATGTGAAAAGGACCTGCGTGCAGTAAAACGTAGACACGAGGACTATGCATCAGGGTGTTTAAGATCACGTTTGAAGTTTTAATGTATAACGCATTTAAGTTATTGAGATATTTTGGTGTTGTTTGTTAATACAAACCTGGTTTACCAGTTAGATTAAAAAAACTATATCAGTTGATTTAATTTTATTACAATACGAAACCTATTAGTAGTCAATTGTATCGGTATTCATAGGAAAGCGGTTCAGACCTGGAAGCGCTTTAGCATCCAGAAACAAGCTGGGCATATTTATGTTGGATGTGATGGCGCTGTTTAAAAGAAGCGATGTTCCGAAATCAGAGTGGCCACAATTGTCATATCCTGAAACACAGGAGTTAAATCACAAGGTAAATCGGTTTTTATTATAGAGTAAACTACAATTATAAGGCAAGACGATAACGTTTGTGTGTTCTCCCTACCGAAAAGCCAAATTGATATATGACTGTACGGGAATCGAAAGAGGTTGTATAAATTGATTAAGCGCACTTTTTGCCTTTTTACATTATAATATAATCTGCTATTATGAAAGCAGTCTTCAAAAATGTATATCTTAGTATGTCACAATTAAAAGCCAACTGAACAAAGCAATACGAAGAAAGCAAATACATAAACTCAACAACAAACACATTTAAAAATGTCTAATTATTGAAGGCAAGGCTAAACACGTTATATTATATGCGATGAACGCGACATATTCATTTGATGTTCACATACAACGCTGGTAATCGACCATATCCACTAAATGCTTTGTTTTAGAACAATAAAGGTTAATGTTCCTTAAAGGTAATAACAAATTGTCAAGTGCCATAATATCGAAGACATGTTTAAAGATCAAACTTGTCTGTAAATGCGATCATAAATTATAAACAAAGTCACCTCTTATGCCCCTCTGATCTGGCCAACAAATGTCCCTAAAGAAGAACGGAAAGACAGAGACAAAAAAAGAAAGATATTTAAGTATTTTTCAATACCCCACAATTCAAAAATAACTTCTATTTTAGAAATATTCTATGCATACAATGATGTTTGTCTAAATGACCATTTTATTAACTAAATTACAAGCTTATTGCACCTAATGCAATTTGACATTTTCTTATCTGAGAGGACTATCAGTATAATTATGGCAGCTGTAAGATGAATTAATAAAGCATGGTAGACATTAATTAAAAACATGCCTCCACAAGTTACATTTTCCCTGAAAGGAGGCAAACTATTATTGTGCAACACATATTGTTCGTTTGTTTGTTTTGTTTGCTTTACTAATACGTTTTTGGTCTGATTCCAGATCGTTCAAAAACTATTTAAGATAGATTCCAGCATTGTCGCTTATGGTTATCAACATCACATATTGAACATATTCTTTAGTAGCGAGGCAAACGCTGCACTGGTTATCGCTCTTACTGAGACTTTGAATAAACATAACATTCTCTATCACCATTTCAAGTTCGTACCATGCCTATACACTCCATTGTGCGGCATAAAGGTCGGTTCACAGCTTGGTACTCAAAATGTAATAGCTACATTGGGTGGGTATCCAATGATAACGGAACCCTTTATGCATTGGTCTCTGGTCATTTCGTGCAAATGGTTGGAAATTATATCAAATATAAGCATTCCAATGGCGACTTTACTGCAAAAGGAGTTCACTAAAGCCAGTTACAAGGGGAGCTTAATATTGCTGCCGTCCGCATCCTGCCGAAGACAAACATCCACGACGTTAGGTTCAGAGACTCAAAGGGAACTTTCACGAGTAGAGTGTTATTCAATTTTGAAGAACAATCTGAAATACAGGTAAGGGACTCGCTTCAAAGTGAGTATATATATTAACCTTGACCGCTCATTCAGACGCCCTGCCAAACCGAGGAAAAATTACGATACCGGTTTTGCAACGACCAGACTATCAGCACAACTGTATAGTCATTAAAACCGAGACTGAAAAATATTCCGACCAGGGGGCAGTTGGACCTCCAGTAGCAGAATCATTTAGCAGAATAGGAGACAGTGGGTCTATTGTATGTTTTAACGATAAAGATGGTAATGGGGTCCATTGCATTTCAATGTTTATGGGAGAACTGCGTTCACAAGATGTAAATGGCTTCTTGACCTTGCCACTTCAGCAAGGACTACAACAGATAAATGATGGAAATGTGCAGCTGTGTTAATGACCCTAAGAAAGAAATCTGTTGAATAACTGTTTTGATGTCTTTAAAGAAAAGACTTTAACAAACGATGATTAAACATTTTATCTTATTAGTGCACACACCACAACATATAAGGGCTTTTGATGATATATATGCCATTGTGTATTTCGACCAATACATAAAATATTTAACTTTCAGTTTTTTATATTCTAGTATTATGCAAATATATGCTGTTTGTAATACACTTTACGTTTTTATCAAACATCTAACCAGCTGTCTCTATAATAACTCCGACGTAAGTCAACATACGTGGGACAAACAATTAAAAAGTGTAGTTTGTTTTCTAAGCTATTAACATTTCTGTTCAAATAAAATTGACAAGATTTACACTCTCAATCAATTCCAATATGCCGACCCTTCTCAATCATTAAGTGGTGCAAGTATGAACATTATCATTATGTTTTAATGTTAAAATAACAACCGAACAACAGTCGCAGAATAATATACAATTCTCGTAAGATGGTAGTGACATATGTAGCTTTGTCATACGGTTACCACTCAGGCCGCTCACCTGAGACCTTGTAAACTCAATTGGAATTTGCACCCCGAGGCGTGGCTTTTTTTTTTTTTTTATCCCAGGGGCATAATTTGAACAATCTTAAACAAACCTCTAGGCCTTGCGGTTTCAAGTAAAGATTTTAAAGTCATTTTGCTATTTAAGTCTATATAAACCATCTGACCCCCGGGGAGTGACCAGTTTTGCTCCCAGGGGCATAATTTGAACAATATTTATAGAGGATCAGCCTTGCGGTTTCAGAGGAGAAGAAATTTTAAGTAATTTTGCTATATAAGTCTATATAAACCATTTGACCCCTGGGGTGTGGTCAGTTTTGACCCATGTGGCATAATTTGAACAATCTTTGTGAAAGAAGGCTATAGGATGTTACATACCAAATACAAAACCTCAGGGCTTTGCGGTTTCTGAAGAGATTTTTTAAGACATTTTGCTATTTAAGCTTAAATAAACCATTTGACCCCCGGGGCGTAGCCAGTTTTGACCCCAGGG
Organism: Congeria kusceri; assembly: GCA_027627225.1. Taxonomy (NCBI): domain Eukaryota; kingdom Metazoa; phylum Mollusca; class Bivalvia; order Myida; family Dreissenidae; genus Congeria; species Congeria kusceri. The sequence continues at coordinate 63,189,986 of CM051027.1, forward strand.
GAATAATTTTAACAACCTTTGTACAGGACCACTATATGATATTACATACCAAATGAGAAACCTCTGGGCCTTGCGGTTTCTGAGGAGAAGATTTTTAAAGTCATTTTGCTATGTAATTCTATATAAATCGTTTAAACCCCGGGGCGTGGCCAGTTTTGACACTAGGGGCATACATCGAACAACATTTGTAGAGGACCACTATTGGATGTTACATTCCAAATATAAAACACCTGGGCCTTGCGGTTTCAGAGAAGAATACATTTTCGTTTTAAGACTATATAAAGCATGTGACCCCCGGGGCGTGGCCCGTTTTGACCCCAGGGGCATAATTTGAACAAACTTTTTTGGACCACTCAATGATGTTACATACCAAATAGGAAACTTCTGGGCCTTGTGGTCACTTTGCTATATTTTCTATATACATAATATGACCCCCGGGGCGTGGCCAGTTTTGACCACAGGGGCATAATTTGAACAATCTTTGTAGAGGACCACTATAGGATGTTACATACCAAATATGAAATCTCTGGGATTGTGGTTTCAGAGGAGAAGATTTTTAAAGTCATTTTGCCATATATTCTATATAAACCATGTGACCCCCAGTGCGTTGCCCGTTTTGACCACAGGGGCATACTTTGAACAACCTTTGTAGAGGACCACTACAGGATGTTACATACCAAATATGAAACCTCTGGGCCCTGAGGTTTCAGAGAAGAAGATTTTTTAACTTTACCCTTTTAAAATCTATTTTTAGCTCTGGTGACCTACATGTGCAGCGGACCATAACGATTTGAACACCTTTGAAAGAGGGTCACCCAGTGATCATTCCTGTGAAGTTTGGTGAAAATCTGCCAAGTGGTTTAGGAGGAGATGTTGTTTGAATGAAAAGTTGACGACGGACGCACGGACGGACGGACGACGGACAACGGGCAATCACAAAAGCTCACTAAGAGCACTTTGTTCTCAGGTGAGCTAAAAAGTGGTTGCCATGATAACGGAAAACTTAAAAAAAGCTTGAAAAATCTTGTCAGAAACTACTGGTTTGATTTCAAAATAATATCACAGTTATGTTCTTTAGGTACCCATCTACCAAATGCCTTCAAATCATATGGATTAGTAACAAATCTTCTTGTCTGGAACGAGTGGATAAATATTAAAAACATTTCTCATAAATGTTTCTTGGCAGAACCTCTTCCTTTTTTTCCAAAGCATTTTGATTTCTTAAAACCACGGAGTGGAGCAATTTGTCTTATTTGGTTATAATGATAACTTTGCAATTCTTCATTATTATTTGTAATATTTATGACTATATTGAAAATTTGGAGAAAAAAAAAGAAAACTAATAAATAAATTAAAAACAACAACAACAACAAAACAAACAAACCATTTCAAATAAACATTCTTTTGGATTACACTTCATTAAATTTCTTTAACCTCTATTGATTCGTTTAAAAATGTGGCTATACTATATTTCTATCTTCTTGATTTTATACTGGTACTGGCTTCAGAGCCAAAATAAAAATCACATTAGGGAATGATTGGTGACAAACCAGATTGCTGATACCAACCTTAAACCGTTGATTATAGAGTTTTGTGCATTGTTCTGCTGGGGAATTAAGGGGAATTTAAAAATTATCTTAAAGACGTTCACAACAAAAAGAAAAGAATTGGGTTAATTTCTCCCTTTGCTTCATTTTTTCTGTATTTTATATAGGTTACACTATACTAAAATTTCAATCAATAAATGTATATCTTTGACGTTCCAGTCAATGTTTAGTGTTTATGTAGTGTGTCATTAATCACAATATCCTTACATAAGTCAAAACATCTGATACCAATTTAAAATCTACAGATATTTTCAACTCATCTTTGAAAAGTTACGCTTTGAAGACGTAGCGTGAATTATAAAAGGTTCACCAGCTAACATAGTTGGAGTCCACTATTTCACAAACAAGAACGGTCGCCCATACTTTTTATGACTGTTTCAGATTTTATATCACTGACACATGTCTAAGCCAAGTTTGAAGAAAATCTGATATTTGGAACTTAATAGATTAATACATTTTATCCAATGTGTATTTTGATGTTTCAACGGGTATATTCGGTACATTCTCGTATTTGAACATCTCTAATGTCCATTCAAATTAATTGTTTAATTAGTAAAGGTTCATAGGGCATTTATAATCATCAAAACACACTTATACAATGTATTTCCAAACAAATCAGTTTAGAAAAAAACATTAAATATCTCCATTCTGTTTTTTTACGTAAACAATGTTAAAACGAAACATGAAAAAGGCAACACAGGTACCCTATTTAAAGTTCAATATTTCCCAAACAAGTTCGGTAACCCATTATTTTTATTAATGTTATGGTGTAAGTATACATTAATGCATGTATTTTAAGAAAATCTGTCGTTTGGAACAACATATATTGATGCATTTTATAAAAAATGGCGTCTCCGAAAGCATAATTAGTACCCATTAGACCTACATAAATGTCCAGTCATATTCATTATTTTAACAGTTAATATAGGCAGAGCTTCTTTTATTATTAAAATACACTCGTATATTGCCAAACAAAACACGTAAAAACATATCAGTTGAAAGAACTATAACCTTGTTTGAAAAAAAGCTCTCCTATATACTTAAAACATTGATAAAAATCCAAACTGAAAAAAGGGCTTCGCCAGGTACCGTACTCTAAACCCAATATTTTTGGAACAAGGCCGGAGACTCCTATTTTAAAAGACTGTTTTAGTTTCAGTACACAATGACGCATGTGTATGTGACTTAAAAAAACGTATGTCGTTTGGAACAAAAGATATTTGTATATTTGTTTATTTATTGATGTTTTCACAGGCAAATTAAATGCATAATTAACGTCCTTACGCGTCCATTAAAAGTCCTTTTAAATGAAACTGTAGATAAAGCACGTTTTATCATTAATCTGCACTTGTATATAGCCAAACGAAACATTTAAAAAAAAGAATCATTTAAATATCTCCATCCTTGTTTGAATATGAACGTTTTATATAATTGCACATTGCTTGTCACACAAACTGAAAAAAGGTCTTCGACAGGTACCGTATTCAAAACCCAATATTTCCGGAGCAAGGCCGGTTTTAAGACTGTTTTAATTATAGGATACATTGATGCTTATTTGTGCAATTTTTTAAGAAAAACTATCATTAGAATGAAATTGTTGCGAACGTGATTTCGAAATATAATAATCATAACTTTGTATTAAGCATACTTATAGTTTTTCTTTCATATACAGTAGTTAATATAGTGCATTTTTATGCAAAAAATTACTGGCTGATAAATGATATATACTATCTATCAGAATTCATTTCACTGCTGTGAATCTTCAGATTACTGTTGCAACAAATTTCCACTAGTTCTGTCGTGTTCTCTACCAGTTCTTTCTTTCGTAAAGTTCATGCCAAATTGTCACGGTTAAAAGATGTACATACCTGGGGCGGTCCAGGGTTTCAGGTTAGGAGGAGCGTTCTATTTTGATCGTGCAGTTATAATCACTTTATGTTGTCTGTGGGCCTGCAGTGATCATATACAGATCCGTATCAAAGATATATAGTAAATCTTTCTCACCCTCCTCCTCCTCCTCCTCCTCCTCCTCATCATCATCATCATCATCATCATCATCAGTAAATGCACTTTATTTCACTGAATAAATTAGTACTTTAAACACCGTATTATGTTCGAAAGACACGTTGGTTCTTCTGTATATCATGAACCTGTTTTGGCAGTAAATTGCCCTTGTTTGATGTGCATGTCCACTTAATACGTATTTGACATTCAATGTTATTTATATCAGAAACATCTTTAATCATGTAAAATCCGTGGCTGACTAAATTCAAACACACTCGCATCGACAATTATTTGTATTATTCATTTACCGAAGTGTAATGATCTCTTTTCAAAGTAAATGTCATTTAAATCACAGTTACAGTTCACTGCCATGCTCATCAATTATCTTCAAATGTGCTATGTACTGTGTTTTTTTGTTGTTGATCGAACCGAATTAAAGGACAGACAAACTCGTATGATTGCGTTGTGAAATAATACTGCAAGTGATGCCGACGTTGTGTCAATTTTGCTGACTTATAGTGCCGGAAAAAATATGAAATCGCCAGGAATTGGTGCTAATGTTGTGGACTCCCCTCTACTTTATCACTTTATTATATTTTTTATGAATGCATGAAATAATATGAAATTTAGTGTGATACGGAACAATGAACAAAAAGTTTTGTCGATTTAGATTTTTGGAAATTAATGTATTTATTGAGACAAAACTGTTTTAACTCGAAAGTAGTCATTGATTTTTCGTGAAGTTCGATATTAAATCATATTCATTCGAAACGTATAGGTGTCTTTTATGTGGTATCCTGTACCAACGGTGTACTGCATCTGGCATCTTTATATAATATATAAAAGTAAAAAAAGAAAACAATATCATTTACAGAAAAGGTTTATATACCCATTGTTTATAGTTCATTTTTGCTGAAATTTTGCGCAGGTACTACCGTGTACGTAAGAAATCGTAGGGGGGGGGGGGGGGGGGGGGGGGCGGGCTAGGTCGGGTACGCTTTACTTAATGTGATGTGTATCTTTTACTTAATTGAGCGAGCGAAGCCAGCGAAACAAAGTTTAGCATATAGGATCCGCTGTTGCACACATACACACATGTGGTGATTGTAAAATCGCTCTACTTTGCCAAATCGACCATTTAAGAAACATATCTTTAATCCATACAGTCAAATGTTTGTGCAGCCTAAAAGAGATTTGTATGCGAAGACGTAGGTCGGGTATGCTTTACTGAATTGGATGTGTCTCTTTTACTTAATTGAGCGAGCGAAGCCAGCGAAACAAAGTTTAGCATATATTTCCAGTTTAGACTGTTTTATGTATGCCCGTATATGTATGGTCCAAAAGTTGCAAAGGTGTGGAGGATCCGCTAGTGCACACATACACACATGTGGTTATTGTAAAATCGTTCTACTTTGCCAAATCGACCAATTAATCCCAGTAGATTTAAAAGACAAACTTATGCAACAAACAGAAGATTTTAGTCAAATATATTCCATTGTAAAAAAGAATCTACAGTGAAACTTAGCGAAAGTTTCTTTCTTTGTTCAGTTTATAAGTAAACAATTGAATGATCGTTTTGCCGTAGCCTAGCAGACAAAGGAACATATCTTTAATCCATACAGTCAAATGTTTGTGCAGCCTAAAAGAGATTTGTATGCGAAGAAGATTGCAATTAATTGGTATATATTTTGTTATTGTATGATTTTAACATTAATATGCGATTATGTAACTGTTTTACCCTACCTTGAGTGACATCCGTTGCTTGCTCAGCCACCCTTCCTTTGTTTAATATCGGTAGTCACTTGTTATCACCTTTGAGCTTGTGCTGTAAGCATTTTACGTTTTGCAGCATGCGAGTTATGAATGCTTTACGTATTTCGGAAATGCTAACTGAATATGATTGCAACTTATATTGTTTTTAAGCTTTGAACTTAAAACATTCGGAAACTTTTTTAAAATCCTAAAGAATGAAACGGTAACAACACGACAAAGATTAGAATCGTATACAATAGCATACATATTCACAACAAATCTCCAATAATAACCCAAAATTCGATTTTACGGAAATAGTTATACCCAAATTGTGTACGGAGTGCTAACTATTTGTAAATGTTACGTGAATTCTCTTATAAATGAACGGTATGTTACCATACACAAACCTTTATGAAATGTATTGCTGTTGTTGAAATATCAGGTTTCATCAATATTAATGTTTCTTCTAGCGAACAGGCCCTTGCTTAATACTCGATAATAAGCTTTCTTTCAAAACAATACTTACGTTTTGAACATTCTCCTGTTTCATATTTTACTTTATCAAATAACGTATTTGTTTACACGTGTAAGGGATAAACAAGGCTGTTTTTGCAAGGGAAACAGCACATTTCAGCAGCAAAATAGACAGATCGAAGTACCGGTTATCACTAAATTTTAACGCAGAATTGTGGACATTTGTGAAATTTGCATCAGGTCAGCGCCCGAGAAAGTGTCATTGATTATAAATAATATACGTTTCTCAAATGTTGACAAAAACACAAAATATCATATTTTACAATGCTTCAATAAAAATATGTGAATGAGCTTTAGTTTAGCAAATTTTATATTGGACATACCGTTGATTCGCACCTTGAAGCTTTTGTACCATGCTTCAACATGTTACCAATCACTGCGTAATTTTACAATAATAATCTAATAGTGTGTACTTCCCTTTACTTTTACAAAATTGTGTGTCATTTGAATGTTATTTTTAGTAAAACTAAACGTTTTAATTGCTGTCAGTTATAAAAAAATACGTGACGAACCTGATTGCATTTTATTATTGTGATATGTGTGCATATTGCAATACATTTATTTGGTGTTAACTACATCCGGTTAATGCAGCAGGTGGCTTAGGAAGAGTTTTGTAATATCGAGTTGCACGGTTGTATTGATTATTTTCCTTTATAAATGTATTCCTAATACGTACTTATACGTCCTTCTAACAATCAAATGGAACTTTAATATCTATGAAGAAGTATTGGCGCCACCTGTACGTCGTCTGTGGTAAACATAGTTTCAGAATAATCCGATGATATTGTATTTATAAAGATTTAGTTATATAAAGAGTAAAAAAAAGTTTGCGAAATGTGTAGAAATAACATCCACTAAAGTGTCCCGATGGAAGTAGAGACATACCGATCGCTCTCCAATCACATATAATAAAGAGAAATGACAGCATCAGACGTCACATTCTAAATTCAAATCGCACTAAATACATAGCATTTTCACAGGCTACCGTATGTTAATAAATCGCAAATAGCGAGTATGAATAGACGTGGCATTAAGTATGTCAATAACATGGATTGTGTATCTCTTCAGTTTTGTTATTAACTGATATGTATTAGTTACAATGTTTGTAACTGAGGGTGTATGGGATATACACCCTCAGTGGTTTCATACCATACGAGAGCGCAGCGAATATATCTCACCTGCTACCTTTCACTGGTTTCTTTTAATTGATACTACTTGAAAATTAACGAAAGAAAACTAACAAAATAACACGAAACACACAATGACGTCACGAAAATAAACAAAATTACGTCATTAGACAGCTTCATTAGACTTCTATGGGGTATTGAAATATTATCCATGGTGTATTGAAAATACACCATGGTCATGTGGCCGCTCTTGGACAATCGGATCGCGTCATTTATGTAGGAGGTGAGATATGTATACATGTATATCCATCGAAAAAACCACTTGATCTGAAACTCCTGTATTTGGACATCATGTGTTTTTTTATGGTTGTCACTATCATGGTGACATAATGCATTGGTGCTCTTTAAATTTTGTTTAATGTTATTCATAAGAATGAAACCATTCCAGCGCTGTTATGTTGCTGCTTTGGACGACCAATGGCAGAAAATTTCGACAAAAAAACACATTTTTATTTTAAAATGATGAATATGTAATTCATTAATATTTATAACCGCTAGTAAATCTAGATAACACGGTTACATTTTAAGGATAAATGATCGTTCTTTAGCAATAGTTGACGGTGCCAGGTTATGCTTATGCCGTATACATGTATATATTTTATGTACATAAAACACCTAAAATATTAAAAACCAATGCCTGTGAATAAATACCACCGCATAAATTATGTTCCTTAGATTCTTAGAAGTTATATGTTATCTGTGTTACGTCCGACACCGGAGCCATGAATGCAGCACATATCACGTCATATTAGTAATCATATGCGCATAATAACATATCGTTTTATAATCGTATGTCAGTGCGACCAAAATGTGGTCAGTGTGTTTCTAGTAACAGCAGTGAGAAATACACTCAAAGTAAAGGGGAGATAACTACATACTCGGGGCGTGTCAGAGATTAAATCTAACCTACGCCCTTACCAGACTGTATCTAAACACGTGTAACAAGAAGAGCGGATAAGACTTTAACATTCCTGGGAAAAATGGTTCAACTACTTGTTTAAACTTGACTTTTGGTCTAGTCCAGTATATTGTGCCACCATATTACACAAGAAATATATAAACAGTTTGAATCGAATCGAAATTTGTTGGTAAATCATCAAAATTCAAATCGGGTCGTATGCAATCGATTTATGGATGTATCAAATGAATCGTTGCAGCTCCAACGTTTAACACAATTGAAAAAAAGAGATAATAATTCCCCTTGCCATAATATGTATACACATGTAAACGATTCGTTATTAAATTCGTTATTTAATTGTATTTTTGATTTTACACAAGTATACATTGATCTTACAATGTTCATTTCTTTTTCTCACACACCTAATTGTATATGCTTATACTAAATAATAAATCATTAAAGGCCTTTGCTTAATCAACAAATGCAGTGTACAGGCCATTTTTATCAGAATGTGGGTAATTATGCAATGCAGTGTGAAGGTCCTTTTTCATCAGAATGTGCGTAATTATGCAATGCAACATTAACATATTATCTCTAATACCCATACGCTATCTAAATTTGTCGTGAGCTTTTATGAAAAGAGTATTTTTTACCCCCAAAAATTCAGTATTTTGTTGTCCAACTGTACATAATAAAATTATTCCTCTAAATTTGCATTATTATCAAATTTACCTCCGTTGTACAGTGGTACACGCCTCTGGAAAATAACTCAATCTAACATTTTATTAAAACGTACATAAACAGTGCCAAGGAAGGATCATCTGCTACGCAATGTTTAAGAAACTCGTTTTACCATAATCAGCACATAATCAGAACCTGCCGAGTTATCATTTTCTTTAGAATCGTACACCCGCCTTTTTATTTTATTCGTGTGATTTCATTATTTAGCACATGAAACATAATGTGTGATGCATTATTCAGATACATGTATTAAACTCCTTAAAATGAATGATGTCCTCGTCCGGTTATAAAATGCGAATTTTGGTCATTTACTGAATTCAAGTATAAATCAAAATCATCTTTCAACAATTTATCTGATTCTAATAGTTACACGCTTCTAAAAGCTGTATATGCCTGTTTATATGCATGTACAGCAAAGCGATTTGAATTTAACCACTTATTTTATAAACATTTTACACGAAGATTAAGTATTTTACGAAGCCCTTTTATATTTTTATATAACCACTGAGGCCAGGTGTGACCGTGATTTTTTGAGGTAAAGACCTGGTTCTTGAACGAACAATAATGTGAAGTAATATTATAATTCTAGACATTTAGAAGTTATGAAGCGGAAACAAAATACAGATCGAAAGTGAAAATTAACATGGTATAAAATTAATAAACTACATATTACTATTGAAATACTTTATAAATATGCAAATGTCGTGTAATACATATAAAATACATGTATATATTACAATATACAAACAAGTTACTAGTAAATCAATAAAAGTTATTTACACAGACACAACAATTCTCACAACTATAATAGCTTAAACGCTCTCTACACGAAGGACTTGATACACTTTACTATATAAGTAACGCTCTCTACACGAAGGACTTGATACACTTTACTATTTAAGTAACGCTCCCTACACGAAGGACTTGATACACTTTACTATATCAGTGAACGATAATTTCAAGAATTCCTTGTTCTTAGCCTTTCCAAATGAATGTTGTATAGGAGCACCGAGCATTTTTAAGCTCAAGTCTATACTGTCCATTGCCTCGAGTTCGATTTTTACAACCATCCCAAAGGTTGCGTGTATTTCGTCAAAATAACTGGCAACCAGGACAATATTTCACACTAATACAAAACATGCGCTAGTTGATTATGATAAATCCGCTCACACAGTTCACAAGTATATATTCCCAGTTCCCTACACCACAGCTTTGCATGATAGCATTGTCCCTCCAAAGCTGCTCATTTTTGAAATCGAGTACACAATGCCCGGTTTGAAAACTGGGTGTAAAATACGAAAGAAAATAAATTCGGTGTCATTTGTAAGCCGTTGCTCTAAACAGTTGCTTTCATGCCTTGCAACAGATTGCTTAACAATACGTTTCCAGACTGCTTTTTCAGGCAACGTCATTCCATGTTCGATACATGCATTAATGGTAAAATATAAATGATGCTTCCTTAAAATGCTCCAAATGACTGGAATAAAGCCCATGTGTACCAAATTCTAATCAAGTCCATATATTGAATATTTACTGATGAAGAGCTTTTGTGTTACTGAACTAGCAGGTAGGGACAATATTTTGTGAAGAAACAATAACTGTCTAATTTCAATAGCTGCTGATAGCTTATATTGACCGAGAATTGGTTCGGCCATATCTGAACGTGTTCTTATTGGTAACCCTTGAATCTGCTTGGCGATGAAATGTTGGAAGCGATTTATAATGTCACTTTGCGTCATGTCGTACCATAATTCGGCGCCATATAAAGCGGTAGATATTATAATTTTTTGTGTAGTCCCACTGAAACAAGAGGATTGACATCTGTCGGATTGAGTCCCTGACTTGCCATAGCGAAAAAATGCATTTTTAGCTTTCTGTAGCCTAGCTTCAATGCGACTATGTAACTTGAGGTCGGCATCTTGTAATATACCTAAGTGCGCGACAGCCTTTGTTTGTTCTATATACTCATCTCCATAAAGAATACCTACTTGTGGGCTATTTCGGCGGTTGGTGAAAACTAAAACGTTTGACTTTTCAACGTTCATATCTATTCGCCATATTTTACAATATCTATATAGACGTAGAAAAATGTCGACAATACCCCGCCTTGCATAACGCTGCGTACTACCTAAATGGGCTTCGATATGGAACCCCGCACGCGTATTTGACACTGAAGGTTATCGTAGGACGCTATTAAGATTCGTAGCATTTTCTCCGTAAAGCCCATGTCCTAATTTTAGGAACTGTGCGCTTTGCCATACATTATTGAAGGCACTCTTGTAATAGAGACTAGCAACATAGACATCATTTTGTCGCTCAATATGGTAATACATTGTTTCTTGTAGGTTATATGCGTTAGTTACACAGCTTAATTGTTTTTAAAAGCCTTGCTGCGGCGCGCAAGGAAAGTCAATATTGTTGCTGACTATGTGAGCCTTAAGTCAAAATAGAACGAGTTTTTTAAATCGAATCCTGAAAAGATCATTCTTCAAAACAGCAAAAATTTACGAATGTTTTCTTAACTTGTTATTATTTAAGATAATGTATGTCAGGTGTATTATAATGTGTCTATCATGTGATTTATTACAATTACAGTTTCTAAAATCATGTGATTTATTACACTTACAGTTTCTAAAATAGTCAATTCATTAGAAATGTTACGTCAAATTAATGACACCCACATTTTGGCTATTAACATGAATGTAACCGAAATATTCACAGGGGGTGTCCTGGAATAAGGCCATTTAATTAATGCGCTGCATCGTTAATTTTTGACTCGTTGTGAAAGTGTTATTTCTTGTTACCAATTCTTATTCTGAATATTTTGACAACAATGTACTCTAATGTGTTCATTTTAAACTGTAGTAATGGAAATCGAGAGCACGCATCGTATGACCTATTTTTGAATCAGTAGGCTAAGAATCACTAACAATCGATGCTGCTAACTACCTCGCTTTATCGGTTATTCTGCATGATTCGTTGTCGATTGACTTGTTAACTGGAATGCATATAATTCCGTTTGCATTAGAAAATTAGCTTGAAAAGCGTTTGTTCGTTACTTACAAATAATTTTTTGTTACTTGTCGTATATACAATTAAATAAGAAGCCATATTATTAAGTTTAAAGGTGGGAAATTGAATTTCATTAAAACAAATGTTTCCTATTTAATGCACTCATAATTCACAGGATTTTAGTTTTTTGTCGCCAACAGTTTCTCTACGCTGTCAGCGTTTTGATTCAAATAGCTTAGAGAAACATGGGATTAAGGAGACGGGTCTATAACTGAAAGGGTTGTCTTTTGGCTATCCTTTTCCTTTGTATATGGGTATCAGAAGGGATCTGAAATGTGATTTCGCCGATATCTTGATAAAATAAACAACACTGACAAAATGTTCTTGGTAAAATAGATAACAAACTGCAGACAATTTTGGTGAATTATAAGGTAGATGCATTTGACAGAATATGTTGGTACATTTTGCTTGAACATATTTTTTTCATTTTATCAGTTTAATTGGTGCTAAGTTGCTAACTCGACTTAACACCTTTTGCCTCTATACATTTCTGCGAAAAGTAGTTTAGACTTTAACTTTTAGGATTTTAACCATTTATGAAATGCTAATGTTCTCAATATGTTTCTCAGATATAAAGCATATGTTGTAAAATACAACTAGACATGTGTCCGTAGGACACGGATGCCCCCACAATGCGCTGGTTGTCACAAAACTCTGCTGATGTCGGAAAAAATGCACCAAAATACCTAGGTGCACAAGTTCACATGCTGGTGAATATGTTTAAAGTTTCATCAGTGAAGCAGTTATACTTTTTGAGTTACACGCGACACATCTCGAAAAATGTCATTTTTGCTGAAAAAGGGGTCATAACTCCACTGATGGCGGAAAAAACTCCACCAAAATACTCAGGTGCACAAGTTCACATAATGATTAATATGTTTATAAAGTTCCATCACTCTAGAAATAATACTTTTTGAGTTACACGCGACATAAATCCAAAAATGTCAATTTTTGCTAAAAAATGGGCCGTAACTCCACTGATGTCCGAACAAAACTGCACCAAAATACCCAGGTGCATAAGTTCACATACTGGTGAATAGGTTTATAAAGGTTCAACACTGTAGCATTAATACTTTTTGAGTTACACGCGACACAAGTCCAAAAATGTCATATTTTTTGCTAAAAGAGGGCCATAAATCAGCTGATGTCGGAAAAAAATGCACCAAGATACGCAGGTGCACAAGTTCACATGCTGATTAATATGTTTATAAAGTTTCATCACTCTAGCAGTAATACTGTTTGAGTTACGCACGACAAAAGTCCCAAAATGTCATTTTTTTCTAAAAAAGGGCCATAACTCGGCTTATGTCGGAAATAAATTCACCAAAATACGAGGTGCACAAGGTCACAAGCTGAATAATATGTTTATAAAGTTTCATCACTCTAGCAGTAATACTTTTTTAGTAACGCGCGATACACGTCCAAAAATGTCTTTTTTTTCTAAAAAAGGGCCATAACTCCGCTTATGTCGGAAATAAATTCACCAAAATACCAAGGTGCACAAGCCCCGATGCAGATGAATATGCATATACTGTTTTATCACTCTAGTAGTTATACTTTTTGAGTTACGCGCGACACAAAAATCCGACGAACGGACGATCGGACAGACGGACGGACAAAGGCAAAACTATATGCCGCCCCTACCTCTAAAGTGGGGGCATAAAAAAGAATGAAAAAAAAGTCGATTTTGAGAAAAATGACAGTTAGCACCTTCTGGTTTACAACATTCGAAATATTTGACCTTAAATTGTGACCTTGACCTTTGACAGACTTTAAGCAGTAATGAAGCGGAAACGAAATATAGACGGACATACGGACGGACTGACGTACATACGCACGGGCGGACAGACGTACCAGCCAACACGCTCCCTGTATTCCTAAAATGTCCCCAGTTTTTTAAAAAGGGTGTGTAATAAAGGACCATGGGATGTGATGCGTCTGGAGTCTCATATGTATTATATTTGTATAGCGTGATAAGCGTGATACCTAATAAAAAAAACAAGCTTACATCAAATTAACGTCAATCCAATTATTTGTGATCCCGCATGCATTGCATTATTTTTATGTATTAATTTAACCCAACTAAACTGGAAACATTGTAACTTTCAACAAACAGACACATAGATCTGCGACATGTCAATGAGTCTAGAATGTGACAACGTAAATCTGTGTACATATCACACTTTACAATATGTTCCCCACCAATGTAAGGGTTAACGGTAAATATGATAACAACGAAATATCATGTGATAGTGCAAGATACAGGAGACGTCTCGTTCCAGAGGCGTCTCTGGGTCTTTTAGTGCCCGGTGTGAATCACTTAGTACACTGCAATTCGGTTTAACGTCTCATGCAAAAGATGAGTAAGTAGATTAGGGTGTGGCTGGGGCTCCAACCTGCGACTACTGGGTTGTGAATCCAGTGAAAGTATGAGTTTAATGTTAGCTGATGCATTTTGTAATTTGTTTTTCTACCGATTCGTCTGTAAAGTCCACTAACATGCAACTTTACGTTGCAATGGTCGTTCCGCTTACTCGTTTATTAAAAATAAGATTCAGAAATAGGTACTTTGTTTGTTTGTCTATAAAGGTGTTTCATTAAATGTATTATTTACTGCAAAACACTAAGTGAGAGTTACCATAAGTTATATTAGCCAGTGGCTACTTAAATTTCGAAAATTATTTGAAAAAGTATTTGTAAGAACGTTACGTTTCGTTTCTAATCTTAAACACGAAATAGCACGCGACGTCATGTCAAATACGTCGACGTCATATTCTTTATACGCCTTCTCCGCCCTTTGTTTTTTTAATAAACGTTAACAGTTAGGATCTTGGATTATACGAAAAGCCCGCCGCTTCGTTGAGCATACGTATCAGTTTTTTTGGCCATACCTATGGAACCTAATAATTGTTGCCACAAATCACCGGATATCGCGGCCATAAATTTTTTGTTTTTGAATTGCAGTAAAACAAATGACCGACACATACCAGTTTCTATAATGTATATATAGGATCTGACATGAGTTGTCATTTCATACCATAATTTATTAAACGAGTTCAGGAATTCTGTTAGTAAGCGAGCCTTTGGCGAGCTTACTAACGAATTTCCTGGACGAGTTTAATAAAATATGGTATGAAATGACAACGAGTGTCAGATCTTTTTTTTCACATGCTTTTAAACGAAACAAAACCCTTCTAATTTTATCAAAATAAGTTGGTAAATTCTCAAAGTTGTGTACTGACGTGACGTCATTTCATGTGGACGACGTCATTTCACCAAAATAACGTCATGCGATTGGTCAGTCAAAGAATATGTAGCCAATGAAAACTGTAAGATAGAAATATTCGTAATGATTGTATAACACGGGAAACAAGGTATAGCATGTGATAAACATACGTACGTAGAGAAATAACATATTTTTACCTGATTTATTGTGAATTATCGTCAATATTTCCACAAAACACAAAAAAAAAAGTTTGTTTCCTGTTGAATTATATAATGTGTCCAATATTATGTGTGATTCCGCGCTGTGCATGATGGGTAAGCACTATATTCATATGGCGCCAACTGAAAAATGAGACGCTTCCCTTAAATATTAGCAAAATCGTCAGACAGTCTTGTAGGACGTAACTTGTTGCAAGTACTCAATCTGTGCATCATTTAATTCAATTTGAAAATATAATCCGCCGTTGTTTTCAATAATAAAAATGTTTTGATCTCTATTTGCTCTCTTGTAAATAGTGTTCGAAAGTGAAAGTAGAAACTGCATGACAACGCAATCAAAACGCTTTTTATTATACGAACAGATATAAACACAATGCTTTGACTGTTTGAAGTTAATAATGATGATATAGTTGTCATGTTTAAACTTGGTTTTAATAAGAATATACGAAAAGTGTGATTGTTTGGAAATTATTTCATTCATCCGCGAACTATATCTTAATGTGTGCACATTTAGCCAAATATGGATAGTAATCAGTTGCTAGTATAGAGGTTAGACGAAAGGAATTACAGCCAAGCAGTATTGAATAATTTTTAATAAGACAAATACACATGTTTGCATATTAAATTTGATAACCTCGATCATAAACTATGTACATATTTTATCATCCATGTGTTTAATTTACAACAGGCTAAACCACACTTATATGCTTAAATCTAATAAATTATGATTGTTATTGTTATAGTAGTAGTTAAAAATATATGTTGCTGATGTGTACATATTTTTTTTAATAACTGAAAGGATCAATATCAATACAGTATTTTGTTAGTACATGTGGCTCCACATCTACTGCTTTGGGACCGTGAAAACACCGCGTCAGTGTCCTCTTGATATAACGATCGGCGTATATCAGTACACCAGACATCAAGGTGTTATGTCATAACATCGCGAGTTTTCTGATAATGGCAATCTTAAGTGTAATTCGAATCTTATGTTTAATTATTATGTCAGTAAAATATATGTTTGCTTTACTAATCTATTTGAATAACTCATCGTGTCTTTTTGTCTTAAACACCAAGTACTCAAATGTCCAAAAGCAAATATTAATAGTAGTAATTTCAATTAGACATTGATTTTGTTATTTTTTATACTTACACCAAATGCTTATCGGGATATTAATTGTTAATTAACTGTAATGCTGTTAACAAATGCACATACCATACAATTAAACTAAGTATTGTTGTGTATTGTATATTGTAATCGACAGCCTCGTTAATGTTCACAATATGTATTTTGTCTATGAACTCATGTTGTAACCGAGTTATTTTCATTTCTGCAAACGAAGGACAAACGATCGTAAAAAAGATCCTTATTAATTTTTTTTATAGAAATCAATTACCTGTAAATATTTAAAATCTTTGCTGATTACCCTTTACTATGTACAGACCTTAATTTGCATTGTTATTGAAATGTGTGGCCGGTTTAACTTTTTTGTGGCCGGTTTGGACTTGTTGTGGCCGGTTTAACTGTATTTCTCGTAGAGTGAGGCCGTTTTAACTGTTTTTTGGCCGGTTTGACTTTTTTGATGCCGGTTTGACTTGTGGCGGGTTTGAGTTGCCTCCAGAGAAAAGTAGTGACGTGACACTCTATGTATAGAATGTGTGGCTGCGTTTCCCGCAAAATACACACCAAGCAATCAAATCAGACCTTTCTTTATAATCTGATTGGATCCTACCATTAGTAGCGATAACAGAGGATTTTTTTTTTATTTAGAAAAACCTATAAAATTATATACCATTTTAAAGGTTATTCTTTCAGAAAATCAAAACTGCAACCCAAATTACTGTATCTTGAAAAATAACAAAGTTATTCGTATCTGAAGAAGGTAACCCCCCCCCCCCCCCCACACACACACACACATTTCGTTCTGTCAAATATGTAAATGCTTTCAATAATACACCTGGCAATCATTTCTGGCAGTTAAACAGGTTCAAATTAATCTTTCATGTCACTTTATGCTTTGTTAAGTAAATACTTCACATATTTTCGCAGTCTTTCATACATGGTGACTTATAAAAGACAACAAATCTTTTAAAATGGAATGATTATTAAGCCAAATGCTGGACTGAATCTGGGTAAAACACAATGTCTCTAGTACTGCGTCAAAAACATTTGGCATTTACAAACTGCAAGTAAAAGATGTCATATACATTTATAAAGCTCAGTTATATATATATTATATATCTTTAACATGCTTAGTACATATAACATACTAATTTATTTCAGTATTTGCAACAGTGAATTCATTAACTCTAAAGGCATACATCTGACATCATCTCCAGTTTTAAGACCACCCTTTCTGGAAGACCAAAACACAAAGTAATTCATTTTACGTTTTAATTTTGCCAAAAAGATCATGTACTCTTCAAAGTAATTAAAAAATGGCCACACAAATGTAAATACATGTATTGAACAACATGCGGTCTTGATGAAAGGTGGTCTTTCAATGCAGCTTTTGCTTTAGGAACTTTTTGGAATACTAATTGTTCACTCATTCAAAAGAACTCAAACCATACATTGAATACAACAATTAACATGGTTCAAATGCTGAACAATTTTTAAGTATTGATCAGAAAATACTTGAAAAAAACATTGTCTTGTGATGACTTCTTGGCAGGGCATCTTGAAAACAACCTAACATGAGAAAGACTGTTAATTTCTGTCTTCAAAAACCACTGTCTCCACTGTCTCGTTTTTCCTCTATGAACAGAAGACTAAAAAGCAAAGCACAATATCTTTCAAAAACTGGAGCAATCCTGAAATTAATATATGCAAAAGCAAATCATGCAATACTTTGGACAAACGTGTATATGCAAAACTGTAGCAGCTTAACAGCATAACTCGAAACCGGAACAAGGGACAGGTAAACTGACAGGGGTATACCTTTGAAATGACAACACCTTTATAAATATTATTTAAAGTAAACCAAAGCATCAATGTATGAATTTATTTTTATGAAGTATTTCTAGTATTGCGGTTAATTAAAATATCAAGCATGCAGAATACAGTAAATGTTGTTACAAGAACTATGACCTGGGTTAGGTGACTATAGCAAATCTGACAGCATTTAAGTGCATACACAGGTTATAAACATATACAATCTGCACCATTAGCACACGCCTAATGCACATACCAGTCAAGTCACACTTACTGCATGCGTGTCACATGCTTTATTGTTGAAATCATGCCACGCGATTATCACGCTCTTTTTATATATTGAGTACAGTGATCAATTATAAATTAAAATTAACATGACAGGCTTTGCATTTCAGGTGTGTACACGGTGATGATTGAGGATCAATGCTTTGCTTTTAAATCGAGGCAGAATATTTGTCGTAGTTGTTTTTGACAAAATTTATTTAATCGTCGTCCAGTTTCACTTTCAGTTTCACTATCCAAGAGCTTTACCATTGTAAATCTTACGTCAAATCAATATATTAACAGCAAACATGCATGTACAACACGTGGGATAATGTAAAAAAATTAGCTTGAATCTTTTTCTTGTCAAAACTACCTGTTAAACGTGCAATAAAATTCGTGAAGCTGTAAACCTCGTGTCGCGAACTCCGAGGACGTTACTCTTACGACGTTATCGGAAAACCACGAAGTTGCACTCGGCTTAACTTCGGTGATAGTTCGGGAGACTGTCGGAAGTGGCCGATTGCTGCTTATAGGGTGCCTTCGTTTCGTCACAAAGCGCTAAAAAGCGCTAACACTTATTTTACAGGAAGCAATACCATTGCATTGGCGAAAGATTACACTTTTGTCAGCTACTTTTGCCTTCTTTTGCTCGGCTTTAGTTTTCCACAAAAAGGTGATGAAAATAGCCATTTTTCGGCTCGCATTTCCTCCTGAACCATAAGAATTGCATAAATTATTTTTTAACCAATGGAAAGCTTAACATTTGCCCTTTCCAACGACGTACGGACATCATTGTAGGTTAAGCGGTTGCTGAATTATACGAACCACATGACTATCCCATGACAATCATGAGCTAAACAAATATGGGGGGCGGCATAAATGAGGAACTAGCGAGAATTGACATAATTTACCGATCGGAATAACCCATTTAACGAATGTAAACCTTAAAGTAAACAACATTTATATAAAGAATAACATCTTATCTATCAAATAATGCTATTAAAATAATTTTTATGTGTAGCAGTAATTAGGAAGGATGTTGATAAAAATGTATCCTTACAATGGTGACAGATACGAGATTGCGGAATCGGCATTCCTCTGTTATCGCTACCGTTCGTAATGTGATCGCCCTCTGAGTTGTTTAGTTCAAAGCAATGTGGATTTATACGCGGTAAAATGTCTTGTGTTGCATGCAAAAAACCGGTAAAGGAAAACTGGAAACGTTGCCCAGAGTGCAAGGCGAAGATAAAACGTTGTCAAATCTGCAAACAAATTCTTAATGACAGTTGGATCTGTTGTCCATACTGCGATGATTTGAGTGAAGAAATGGAAGGAGCAGTCGCTGCTGGTAAGTTAGTTCTGACTTGCTTAACTTAAAATGTCACTTTATATTTGTTTATCCCATCATCAGGCGTGCATTGACGACGTAACACCCCATGAAATAAACTTTTGTTATATTTCGATACTGGTGAAAAAGCAGTCACGCGCAGTACAATGACGTCATCTTGTTGATTTTGTGACGTTATGTTATGCTTTTCGTAATATTTAGTGCGTTTTCTTTCGTTCATTTTAAAAATAAAGAGGGCAAATGATGGGATAAATATAGAATACTAGGTACTTATTGAATAAAGATAAGTTTATTTGCTCGGCACGAAAAGGTGAACCACTCGCCAAGGCTCGTGGTTCAGGTTTTCTAAGCCTCGCTAAATAAACTTATCTTTATTCAGCACTAACCTAGTATACCTAATTACCATAATTTCGTGGGTTACCATAATTTCATGGACGTTTAAAACTAATAGAATTTTTGCTCGTGCAATCGAAAACATTATCCGAATTACTATAACTGTTAAGTGAATTGTATATTCAAATTAAGGGGTTACTGGATTTTCTGAAATCTACATGAATCTACCGGAATCTACATGAATCAATTTAAATTATACCGAAATCTACGATAAATCTTTATTTTTATAACATTTTATAATCAATTATTATAAAATAAACGTCCAGTAATACAAAACCATGTAATATATTTATTTTTTATTCACTTCATATGTCAACCACAAAGTATAAATAGCATGTGACCAGCGATGAATCGTTATTCAATAACATTGAATGAAGTTGCAAACGTCTAATAAATAATATATAATATTTATAATGTATTAACAACCAATTAACATTTTCATGATGAGCGAACTCGTAACATGGCGGATCCATTATGAAAAAACAAGCAAACAACTTACAAATTGCCATGCCATATGAATCAATCAATATAAAAACCAGCATTATCATTAAATGAAGGAAATAATTTTGCATATCAATGAAGGTAGCATTATTTATTTAATGTCTAGAAATCCATTAGAAAAACAATTTAGTATATGCATATTACAAATAATGTGATATGAAGTAAACATAGAAGTTAAAGTAAGTCCCTTTATGTCATAACAATGTGTTCTTATTTCAGATAAAACTGTTTTCGGGTTTGTCTTTTAACAAGAAAAAAAGTAACATTTAAATGATGAACCGTGTGAAAAACAACACGTTGTTGTTTGTTTGTTGTTGTTGTTGTTGTTTTTTTCAGAAAAACAACAACATTATAACCTTTATACACAATAATTTTCAAACATCATAGACCTCCATGCCTAGATCATATTTCAATAAAACTTAGTTACGACGGAAAAGAAAATCAAAGCAGATTCAGCGTTTTTTTATCTCATTTTCATGCTGATATTCGGTACCATTCACAAAGCCAAAAAGTGTACTTTTTTCACAATTTTTGGCCGAAAAATCACAAATGGAAAAGTGGATAAAAAAAAATATGAAATCTTAATTAATTTTGTGAATTTTTTTTACACAGGATAAAATGTCGGTAGTAGTTTTATGCCTACACCGCTTTGAAAGGTTACTCGATTTTAACAGGACTCGTGTCACGTTTTATCGATATTTTCGTGAACCAGTCGGTTAGTGAAACATGTGCTCATCGGGGTCACTGTAAACGCTCATTGGGTTATAATCTATTAAATCAATCGTTTGAATGATTTTTAAAGTGTAAACACTGCAGATTATTTTCTTCTTGTTTTTTTTTTAAGTAATCACAATGCATTTTTCACGAAACTCTCAGTACTAAGTGAATTTTTTTTTAATGAAAAGACAAGCTTACCTTACAGGAGTCATCGTTTCAAACAGGCAATTTTAAGCGGAAAAATAGTAAGTGAAGCCCCCTAAGACAATTTGTGCTGCAGTTGAACAGTTTCAACTTTACTGTCTTCACAAGTAGATTTACTGATAGTAACGAGTGCAAGTTAGTCAGATTCACATACTGATAGTGGTGACAAAAATAACATACATGAAACCCTGGTTTTGTCCCTTAATGAGCCTTTTACATCTCAATCATGTGACATTTCTATTGACTCTTGTGTCTGACTCTAGTGAAGCCATTGGACATTTTGCTAATTTAAAGTATAATTGACAATATCAAATCTTCAAAAGAGAGAAATTTAACTGGACTGTGTTATGGTAAGGTTTCATGAATGTAAAGATCACACTTTAATATCATGTGTTTGTACTTTAAGTTTGATTAAATACAACAAAATCACTAGTTATTATTTGATACTACATGTAGTTTGTATTTCCCTCTTTTCACAATTTTTTAAATGACAAAATTTTAAAGAATACACAGGCCTTTTTCTACTGCTCTCACGAGTCCGACCCGTTCCCAATGCCAAATATGCATATTTTTTTCCAATTCCAACCCCAAAATTTCCAATTGTAAAAAATGTGTATTTTTTTTTCGAAATGAAAGTTAAACACGATTTCAATACTAAACAGCCGATTTTTTCACATTGGGCTTTACATTTGGATATCTTCTAATTTTATCGTTGACATTGTTTACAATGGGAGAACACTCTAATAGCCTTGTAATAAAATGGGCAACAAAAAACGATTTGTTTGTACACTATCATGATGAAATATAACATGAATTATGGGCAAATATTTTGTAATTTACACAAGTGGATGTGTCAGTTAAAGGAAGGATTTAAATAAAAGGAGGTAAAGATAACATTTAAAGTTATCACATATTTTCGCTATTAAGTGTAGGTACTATACTATGTTTATTAACACATCATTACAAGTAAATCATTTAGACTGTAGATCCAACAAATTTATTTTGGTGGAGTTGGTCAGATTTGGTAATGAATTTTTAGAAATATACAAAAACTTAATGGAAATAAGACATGTATAGGATAACAAACTCAGGTTGCATAGCTTGGTTAGGTATTGATCACAATTTAGAGTTGAATTAAAAAAAAATTGTGCCGGTAATCTCTTATTTATTGGTTTAAAACTGTAAATTTCATCATTATACTTACGATTTAGCGATATTTGTTTTTCCCAATTTTAAAAAATTTACGTCGTGAATTTCCCAATTTAACCAAGGTACTTTTCCCCAAAAAGGTCAGAAAAAGGCTTGATACATATATCATTGTGGTATATACATCATGTTAATACATGTTTTTTATAACATAATACATTTTTAGAACAGGTATATATACTGTTATTACTGTAACTTGTAAGTATTGGGACGTACACCCCTGTTTTTGTTATAATTTTTTTTTGGGCGTCTCTTTATCTTGCGTTACATTTAAAGATTGAATTGATTTCTTCCCTCAATATATTTGGACATCAAAAATATATTTATGTGTTACAGTGGAGACCTTTCAGACCTGCAAATGCACAGGTTTCTTAGTGACATGTGACTATCTATACACCATTTGTAACGCCACCAGGGACCTGTTTAATTGACATATGGTGCAAACTGCGAACTCCACTGGAGCATGATCTTCTCAATTAAGCTTCTCAATTAATAAACATTAAGTCCCCAGCAACAAAATAATTGTCTTTCAATCAGATATCGAACCAAAAAGCCATCTCCACATTTATAACTAAATAATTTAATTTTACTATCTTAAATTAAAGCATATATACAAATACAGCTGTTACTGACAGAAAATGTGTCTCAATTGTACAATAAATATCATCAAATCCGAATACCATTTTTAGCTCGACTATTCGACTACCCCCGGCGTCCGCGTCTGAATTGGTTGAAGTTTTTATTCAAAAGTCTTGTAACTTCAAAACTACATAAGTTATTCACTTGAAACTTGGAATATACCTTTGTCATCAACTCCAGTGTCAGGGGCAACATTCCCCATAGCTCTGTTTTGTAATTTGACAGAGTTATGCCACTTTTTCACTTAGATTTTCTGGGTAAAGTTTATATTGAAAAGTTGTTTAACTTAAAAACTACTTAAGTTATTCACTTGAAACTTGGAATATACCTTTGTCATCAACACCAGTGTCAGGGGCAACATCCCCCATAACTCTGTTTTGTATTTTGACAGAGTTATGCCCCTTTTTCACATATATTTTCTGGTTAAAGTTTATATTCAAAAGTTTTGTAACTTCAAAACAACATAAGTTATTTACTTGAAACTTGGAACTAACCTTTGTCATCAACTCCAGTATAAAGGGCAACATTCCCCATAACTCTGTTTTGTATTTGACAGAGTTATGTCCCTTTTTCACATAGATTTTCTGGTTAAAGTTAATATTAAAAGTTTTGTAACTTCAATACTACAAAAGCTATTCACTTGAAACTTGGAAGATACCTTTGTCATCTACTCCAGTATCAGGATGAACATTCCCCATAACTCTGTTTTGTATTTTGATAGAGTTATGTCCCTTTTTCACATAGATTTTCTGTTTAAAGTTTATATTCAAAAGTTTTGTAACTTCAAAACTACATAAGTTATTCACTTGAAACTTGGAACTACCCTTTATCATCAACTCTAGTACCAGGGGCAACATTACCTTTCACTCTATTTTGTATTTTGATAGAGATATGCCCTCTTTTTTACTTAGATTCTCTGTTTAAAGTTTATATTCAACAGTTTGGTAACTTCAAAACTTCATAAGTTATTCACTTGAAACTACGAACTAACCTTTGTCATCAACTCTAGTATCGGGGGCAACATTATCCATAACTATGTTTTGTATTTTGACAGAGTTATGCCCCTTTTTCAAATAGATTTTCTGCTTAAAGTTTATATTGAAAAGTTTTTTACTTCAAAACTACATAAGTTATTCATTTGAATCTTGGAACTAACCTTTGTCATCAACTCTAGTATCAGGGGCAACATTACCAATAACTCTGTTTTGTATTTTGACAGAGTTAGCCCACTTTGTACACAGACTTAGTGGTTAAAGTTGTTTGTTCCCAAAATTTATAAATTATACAAGGCTTCACTTAAAAATATTATATTTTAACAAATGCTCTAAAATCCTAGGGGTATTAACTATAAAATAATATTTTACTGACATGGAAAGGGTCAGCATATTGTTCAGTTAAAAATGAAACGTAGTAATTTTTGTTTTGATTACCCGATAGATGGGATGATCGAAAGCCACGGTGGGCATCCTGGTCTTTTGCCATTCAGGCTGATAACTGTTCATGTATTTATACGTATATGCCTTAAAATTCTTAACTCATTAAACGTGAAAGGCCTGTCCACTTCGCGTGTTGTTTAGATTTATACAATTTATATTTTCATGAATTATAATTAAAGATTATAACTTGTATGTAAAAGCTATGTTATAAAATTGCTATTGAATTAAGCAAATAGTTAGCAAATAGCATCGTTATCTGTCAGTATCTTAATAATGACTTGTCTATGAACTTATACTTTCTATTCTATTATTATAGAACAAGAACTGGTTTCTGTTGGGTTACTTCATGTAACAACACAAAATACTGATATGACTAATTGTTTGCACTTACAATACTTTAAGTTCTACAACGGTGAGTCGGTGAGGCCATCAGGGGACGCAGCGCATTTGACAGTATGCATTTTTGAAAGCACCGCATTCTAGGTCAATAATACTACTCGACCAGAAATTGCAAACGCGGCCGGCCTGAGAAAAACCAGACATGGCTATCTTCATAAATCTGTCGGTCTGTACGTTCGTCCTGCATAGCAGGAAAACATATACCCAGGACCAAACGCTTAATAGGTGTACATGTAGCTGTGCTGATTGAGTGTTTTGAATACCAGTATGAATGACCTTCATCATATCAATTAAGTTTTATGGTGACATAATAAATATACCATGAGTTTTTGATGTTGCTAAGCAACATTATCAAATATAAACTAAACCAAGGTGAAACTATTGTGTATCAAAATTACTTGTTTTTTCGATGACTTAAATTATAAGACGTATTAACTAAGTAATGCCCGGGTTACTTTAATAACTTAGTTTGAATGAGAGATTGTACAACTTCTTGTAATGGCAAATCTCGGGCATCCATGCATTTCCGCAATATACAGTACATGTATGTAAACCATTAATATATACTTGTTTATAAGCCAAACATTTCTTCATTATAAAAGCATTATACAATTTTAGACTTAATTTTCATATTTTTGATAACGGCAATTGTTGTTATTCCATCATGCCACACGTGGACCGGTCTGCTGTGCACACGTTAACGCTCTTTTGTTGCTAGGTAACAAAACCTATTCTTTACACGTGCAGAACAGGTCTACTAGAAAATATCGATGACAGTTCTTACAGAAGGGATACATATCTGAATTGTATGAGTTAAAAATATACAGTGCGCAATCATTTCTCAATGCACAGGCCTTCTAGTGAAACCTTTAAACCCTTTTTAAACCTTTATTTGTGGGGGAAATCCTTTAAAACCTTTATTTTTCCTGGAAAACCTGTTAAAACCTGTAATTTGCTCTCAAAACCTTTATTTTTGTTTTCAATCAGTTTGCAGCATCTTTTTGTAGCAATAAATATAAACAAACATGTACAAGACTAATGCAAATGTTCTTGAACACTTGAAATCATTGTGTGCAACTTAAATTTTACAAGACTACAAGTAAAATGCTGTGGATATAGCAGTGTAGCAATAACCCTAAAATATTTATCAACAGATATATCACAGCAACTACCCTGCATATTAATGGCAATACTGAACAGTATGTGTGTTGAAGTACCAGTTATAATTTCATATCAAATTGTACATGGAAGGCCCTAGAATTAATCAAATGGAGACTTTCCAATGTCAAGAACCAAACACATTGTAGCTTGCTGCTGCAACCTGCTTTTATTGGTTTCTTTTATTGGCTGCTGCTCTGGGTTGGTCAATATACAGATTTTGAGAAATACTGAATTTTATTGTTTTCAAACAAGATAATGAAGAGACAATATGTTTAAAAGCTTGTTTGTATGAATTATTTCAGAACTATAAACAATTCGAAACAATTGAAGTACACATGATTGAAATGGTAATTTACTATGTCTCATGTTGGTTGTACATGTTTGTAGTGATGCCCAGCAAAATGAATACCTGCACATCTCTTTACATTCCAAGCAAGAAAGTTAGATAGAAACTCCTGGGCTTGAAAGTGGTAGTTATCAGGTTGTGATACAGGCAAGATCTTTTTTTTTAAATAGAATATTCTATAAAGAAAGCTAGATAGAAACTCTTGGGCTTGAAAGTGGTAGTTATCAGTTGTGATATAGGCAAGATCATATTTATTGAATATTCTATTTTCATTACTAGTAGTCTAGTTTTTACTTGTAAGAATAATTATTAACTCTTCATGTGCAGTATACTTAATAACAAAATCATAGGACTGCAATGCAAGTTGTATAAGCTATCACATTGTCTTTCTTTCTGGTTGATATGTTAGGTTATGAATTTTACATGCTTGTAGCTAGTGTTAAAGTGGGCATGTCAGCTAGATTGCATTACTCATTGCTACTGTTTTAAGAACCTCTAACTGTATTTTAATGTGTGCCAGGACTTGTTATCTGCAACTGCTGTATGCAATTCAATGGAAATTTATCTAAAGTACAGAGATCAGATGATGTTCTTACTACATTATTTTCTTAAGTTCAGATCTATGGATTTTTATGGTGATTTTGTATACTCTGCATGTTTGTATGGTATTTTTGTTTCATGCTCAAACACAGTTTTGCTTATTGATTTGGCTTTGCAATAAGTGATTTTTATTTCATTGCCGAAAACTTGTCAAAATGGATATTTTGGGGCATCCATCATTTATATCCTTGCAATTTTGTGTTTTAAAAAATATCTCGTGCCTTCCATTGCCATCTTTTGACCCCCCCCCGGCAGTATAGATCATCAGACAGTTTCACTGCAATAGTTATTTGCAAGAATAATAACTGAAATTCCTACAAGTGTTCTATACTTTGCTAAAAATAGACTTTAAACCACATCAAAAAAGGCAAAATGCCTTGTTCTTTTGTTCTTTATCTTTTCCTCAATATGTACTTTTCCATTTAGATTGTTACTGTTTTCTCATTTAAATAAGTGTGCATTGCTTATTCTGCTGTCATTATTGTTCATTTACAGTTGAATTACATTTAACTCATATCAAGTGGCTTTTAAAAACAAGAAGAAAATGGTCTTTGTCAGTATAATACTGGTTTGCATGTTGAATTCAGGGTCATTTTCTCAAATAAAGATATGTTTCGCTAAATATATGTCAGATTAGAATGTCAAAATTAGCCTTTATTTGCTCTTTATTTTTACCGAAATCTCCCTAAAAACACTTTAATTTGCAATTTCTGAACCTTTATAAAAACCTTTATTTTCATTGAGGTCTGCTCGGAGGCCTGAACGCATTACAATGCTCCATATGAGAAGAAAAATAGTTTCATTTATGATAAGTTGATGTCACGGAAATGCGTATAACCTTCAGGGATCTCGGAAACGCAGAATCAAGCGTATTTGGACGCATATTTTTTCAAAAGGACGCATGTAAAACCCATGCCAAGAGTCCTTGGGACGCATGCTTTTTCGCTTACTGCGTATACCCTGTTACCTAACACATACATGAGTGCCTGCAGTAATCTCGGTAGTAGTCGCGATAAAATCAATAGTACACACTGCAGCTGTCCAAGTCTTAGTGCTTAGCTCCACCCACAGCAGTCCCTTAGCTCCGCCCACACCATTCCAGACAGTTACTGTTAATTTTCAATGGTAAATTATATTTGTCCTCATTGATGTGCTTTAATCAACAGGTCAATAAGAATGTGCTAAATCGCCGAAATGTGACAAAAGGCGTCCTCAATTAAGAGCAATTAGAACATAGTTGACAAATTAAAACAAACAACTTTGTTAAAATGAGTGAAAAACAGCTTCACCTGATTTCATTAATTTATATTGCCAATCAAATTTCATGAATGGCAACTAAATCTCAGTAATACGGTGATAAATTTTGTTTTGACATAAATTTTATACGAAAATCTAGGGCTGAATTTTGACAGGAATATAAAAGCATCAACCAATAATCATACATAAAGGAATTTTAAGAAATGTTAATGTCGCCGACTTTACACATTTGTAAAACACATGCAAACACATATTTTGGTGTTTAATATCACCAATAATTGCTCCTTTCTTACACTTTAGTCTTGTTAACCTGTTTCACAATTACTCTAGTTGACAGTAACTTATGCTTTGGTACTTGCCTGTTGTACTGTAATCAGCGCATCATAACTTTTTACCAGGCCTACACATTACAAATCAGTCAACAAGTTTAGACCATCAATTGCTAATTGTCCAGAATTTACCTGTTTTAAAATTAATTATTGGAACAATAAAATTGATTTAGTTACATAACCAAATAATAATAATAAAAACAACAATTATTATTATTCTCATGATTATTATTTTATACTGTCATATATAATTTATTTTATAAATATATTGTACAAATTAAATTCACTCTCGCGCGTCGCATACTTTAATTTTTTTTCTATTTGGGACTCCTACTTTTTAG
Organism: Congeria kusceri; assembly: GCA_027627225.1. Taxonomy (NCBI): domain Eukaryota; kingdom Metazoa; phylum Mollusca; class Bivalvia; order Myida; family Dreissenidae; genus Congeria; species Congeria kusceri. The sequence goes on from CM051027.1 coordinate 63,219,301, forward strand.
GGGGAAGGAGTCCCAGGACTCCTATTTTAAAATCCTAGTGAGATCCCTGACCTTGTCGTATTTAGTCTGATCCGTAATATTTTTCTACAGTAATTCGGAATTCAATGTTTTATTGAAAATGTTCAACAGGCATGGTGTTTAAACATTATTTGGAATAAGAATTTTTTTAATAGCTGTTATGCTGTTTATTTTTTACCGTCAGTAGACCGTGGCGTTCTATATATACTAGGCAACAATATAGTCTGATATTAAGACTGCGTAATAGATTTAAGTACTTTGCTAACAATTATTATGGACGAGATCATAAAATGCACATTATATTTTTCGTGTGTAATAAAACAGATTTGCACTTTTAGAGCGCAATTGTGTCTCAACGTGTCGCTAACGTCTTAACGTCAAATGCTAGTACGTGACATAACAAACACGTGCATAACTTTGGCGTTTTTTGTCCGAATCGAAACATTTTGGTATCGATCATCGCTAAAGATAATGTTCTTTTTAAAATGATTAAATACCAAAAATGTGAAATTTTGTCATTAAGGCTGGTTTTCTCACGACGTGGCTCAAATGCGTTATTTCCCTTTAGTCACAGATAAAACCCAGATAGTGGAGTCTGCTTATCAGTAAAATCAATACATCACTCTGAGTCAACATGATACTTCTATTTTAGATCAGCATCATTACACATACATGTAGTAATCCATGTATAACCTGCTGCTGACCTATATTTTGGCTGACCTATGAGTGCAGCAGTAAATTTTTCCACTGTCTGTCTTGGCATCCAGTCAGGAAAAAGATGTAAACAAAAATAAATAGCTAACATTTATGTTGTAAAAAAGCAATCAGAATATAGGATTAATATAATGTGATCTAGGGTTAATTATTTTTCTGCAGTTTTTGAACTATTAAGTTAGTAACTTAATTCAGTATCATTTAATCATGTAATTTTTGGACTGACTTATTCATTTGAATTGGGATTTTGGAAACTCTAGTTATTATCTTACATGATTTTTTGAAGCTGATTTATGGTTTCTCCTTAATTGAAAAATACTTCTATACTGTTTTGACTCAAAATTGGTGTGATTATTAGTAAGTTTTTACACAAATTAACTAAAAGGTTGTATAGTTATTTATAATTTAATCTGACAATGTTGATAGGTGTATGGTTCTTAATGTTATCAATGAGTACTCCTATACAACATAGAAATTTCCCTTTTCCTAAGAGTACATTTGGAAAGTTTGTCTCTGTGGGTGTCATTGACTCAAAATTATTAGTAAGTTTTTACGCAAAACAACTAAAACGTTTTATGGTTATAATTTAATCTGACAATGTTGGTGTATGGTTGTTTATGTTAACGCTAAGTATTCCTATGTAACCTTGAAATTTCCGTCTCCTGAGAGTACATTTGGAAAGTTTGTTTGTTTGGCTTTTTCACCTTATTTACCACTAATTCAGTGATATAATGGCGGTCAGTTAACCTACTCACACTTTTTCTAGGCAAACTAAGCCAATGTAAGTGGTTTACCAGTACCAAGTGCACATTCATATGCCAGTAAATGACAACTGCCCTACTTGAATCAGAGGTAGGGGGAGAATGGCAGTATAAATTATTTCACACTCCCCACAAAAGTTATGTGTCCGGGCTGGGGCTCGAACTCAAGAACCCTTCATTGAGAGTATAGCGCTCTACCAACTGAGCTCACAATTAACCAGTGGACCATGGACCCAGTCTACCGAATTATTCCTAGGTCCAGCAAAATGTGTAAGTAAGCTGGACTGGTCATTATGAAATTGGTATTCTCTTAAAAAATTGAGTACTTTTCAGCTATTGATTCACCATTGGTATTGGCTTTGTATCTTAGGAACAAGTAGTTTCCCATTTATTTAATAAGAGAATAAAAGTGTAAAAACCTTGATTGCTTTATTATAACTGATTGAATATATGAGAGAGTGAAAGAAAATCTACAAACTATGGTCCATTGAATTGTAGTCTTGTCCAGTCTATTTAGCTGTATTGGTGGACCGACAGTCCACTGATGTCTTGGTGGACCGACAGTCCACTGATGTCTTGGTGGACCGACAGTCCACTGATGTCTTGGTGGACCGACAGTCCACTGATGTCTTGGTGGACCGACAGTCCACTGATGTCTTGGTGGACCGACAGTCCACTGATGTCTTGGTGGACCGACAGTCCACTGATGTCTTGGTGGACCGACAGTCCACTGATGTCTTGGTGGACCGACAGTCCACTGATGTCTTGGTGGACCGACAGTCCACTGATGTCTTGGTGGACCGACAGTCCACTGATTTTAAACAATATTCGTGAAGACTGTAGACGGGCCCGCAAAGCCTGAATAATCTACTTGGTTTTATACATTTATATGGTGCCATTATGATATTTAGGAAGTTTTGGTAGAGTGTAGTAACTAATAGCTGCAAGATAGCATGTTTTCCTAGAACAGACGACGTGACTGCTTGTCGATATGGTCTTGTCGATGTTGTCTTGTCGTCGATATAGTCTTGTCGATGTGGTCTTGTCGATATGGTCTATAGTTACTATAGACCATATCGACAAGCGGTCACGTGGTCTGTTCTAGGTAAACATGCTATCTTGCAGCTGAACTCTATGTTTACAATAGCAATACACTGGCCAGCTTTCATGGGAAGGCTTTGCTGGTAAGTAGCACTGATAGGCCCAGATAAAGATCCTAATAAATAAACAATTAGCACACCACAAATGAATTTGTAACACATATTTACTATTCAATTCTCTTTGCATTAATGCTCTGCAATTCGGTCTTAAACTTAAGTGAAAATGGCATCTTGTAAGTTTTACAGAGTGGACTAAAAAAAAACAAATGGGATTCTCAAAATATTCTCTATAATTCAAATTAAATTGTTGACTTAACGTTAAACAAATGGAAAAATAGAGCGTTCAATAAAGGGTATAATGTCTTTGTGAAAAGTAACAGACACGAAGCATTTGTTTGTAAGACAGTTGACCAGTTTCATATTAAAGCACAGTGTTGGAGAAGTCAAAGAAAAAATGAGAAATCACAGAATTGTCAATGGCAATGTATTTGTCGGACGGGCAGTCATCAGTGGACAATGCAGCAGTATTGCGTGGTATGTAATAACATTAATAGTTATTTAACATTGATACTTTTTATACCAAATGAAGTTAGTATTATACATAGTGTATATATTAAAACAGCTAAGACATTAATCTGAATAATATATTCATGATATAATTATATTTACATGCATTATTATATTTAAACAACATCTTCACTCATATTTACAGGTCTGGTGGTGTGTGTAACCATCTGATTGGGTGACCGGTCTGCAAAAAATATCAGAAATACCAGCAGACATGTCTTGTACGGAGGTTTGGCAAGCGTGGCATAAGCCCGGGGGGGGGGGACAAAATCGAACCTCAACCAGTGATGAAGTTGACTTTCAGGAGGATACAAATGACGGACAACTGCAGAAATGGGAAGCAGTGCAGAGCATTTTGTACGATGTTAGAATAAAAACCATAGAAAATCCTCATAGACGGAAGATACTAAAGCAGTCACTGATGACCTTGGTGGAAGAAATCCAAATTAATTATGTGTCAAAAGGACAGGTATTAGCTGTTAATAACACCTTACTGTATTTGGTGAAATTCCTATTGGCACTTTACTGAGCTTCCAGTTGAGTGACTATCTCAGCTCAAACACAGAATTTACAGCCTACCTACTTACCACCGCAGACATCATGTTAGAAGAATCTTTGATTTTCCTGAAATCCCCATTCCACAGCCAAATAAGAATATGAGACGTTAATAACGGGGACACATCCAGCAGTGACTTTCTTACTTCGTTGACAGTTTCCGAAAGAAAATTGAAAGCAATTAAACAATCAACTATTGATCAAGCACTGAAACAACTACTGCATGACATGCGCTAAACAGACAGCATGAAGGTTTTATGAACCGAAAGTGACCAAACAAGGCATACTTATGAAACTAAAATATTTACTAGTGTATAATCCATTCTCATGTCACTGACAAAGAGGACACTTCTCAAAATATGTATACCAAGAAAATGAACAAGGAACTCAAGCACAATGTCACGGTATTTTAAACCGGCTTATTAATCAACCCGTGCTGTGGATACCTAGGTGCATCCCAAGATGGAAAAGTTACGATTGTTACGGACTTTACAAAACATTACAAAATTATAAAGTATCCCTAAATGTATTGAAATCTGACTCCAACAGAAGCAGCAAATAATTACAACTTCTGCGTAGAAATCATAGACGGACAGTTACATTAAAAAGTAATAATTATTATTACCAGATAACAGGTCAAAGGGCACTAGCTGGGGCGAATTGATGTGACTTTGTGGTATTTACAAACAGGACTTTTTGTGGAACGAATTTATTTTATAAAGTTGTATGGCCAAACATCTTTGAAATATTGCGAAACACAGCATACACGTTAAAAGAGCGAATGTGCATATTTATTGTACAATTTTACATGAATGTTGCATAATATGTATGAAAGGTACTGACAACACTAATCAGGTCCTTCCGATGCAGCAGTAATAATTGGATCTTCAATGTTGGAAAGAAATTTGGTTTTGGAAAATATGCACATTCGCTCTTTTAACGTGTATGCTGTGTTTCGCAATTATATGTGTATTTTGAACATAAGCTGCAGAAAAAAGCTTTTGTTTTCCCAAAACTGGCGGAATGTTACCTTCCATTGTTTTAAAACACTAAATTGTTTTCCTGTTTTCAAAGGCAAAAGCGGCCACTCGCCCTAATCGATAACGATCTTTATTGCCTCTTGACCACTTGTTCTCGGCCCTATGTTTGCGAAAAAGGCATCCGCTGTTTACTGGTTTCGTCGCTCTGACTGTGCTCGATTTATTGCATACATGCATTTCTAATTGATTTGATTAAATCGATTACTATGCTCGATTAATTGCCGACACACGTTTCTAAGCGATTGATGTACTAATGATTGTCAGCTTGAATCATGAACCTGATTCTTAATCCAACTAAAGTGGTGACATATAGGACTAATTGATGATGTGTATACCATTAACATCATGATACATAACGTCAGCTTGTAGATTGGACATAAATTGGACATTCCCTCTCTCACTATCCGTATTCGTTACAGATTGATTTTTTGAATAAATACAATTCATTATTTCAATTGACAAATACTTTAAGCACTGTGAACATGTAAAATTACAAATACTGACACCCGAAAAATTGACTTACAGTATGTATGTGTAGAAACTAATATATATTTAGGTTATATATTAGTTTTTATTTAAATGTACTTAATTGATTGACGAAACCTTTGGTAGCTTAACTTCGGTCAAATACCGATAGTGGGATTCTCTGTCATAAAAGACTTGAGGTTTGAAACTTTCAACGTTTCCTAATCAAAACCTCGCATACGTAGTGCAGTTCTGATCAGTGAATTGGACGTACAGTAAATTATCTTATTGTATATTGTTTTTGTACTTGTGTGTTAAATCGTCAGACAATAATTTGTGAAAAAGTTTTTTTGATTAACTTGTTGCTTATATTTGTGAAGGACTGAAAATGCCGTTGTGCAATCATAGGTTGGCACAAATTCAGAAGGAGAATGTAAAAGTGGCAAAACATACCATTAGTTTATTAAAATTTGTGCAGAGGACAGACGGAACTGAAATGTAATTATATAATTGCTATGAATCTTTAGGTTTGTAAATATAAAGTATCGATCTATAATTACTAAGAATATAATTATCTGATCCACAGAGCTTGCTTCCTAAATTTCTCTGTACGTTACGGACAATCAAGTTTATGTTAAAACACTCCCGTTATATATAGAGAATTACATGAGATGAACGCGTTCTGCAGATTAACAACAAACAAGATGCTTTTATCGTTGGTTTAATCCGTGTGAATATTGAATATTGCGTGTGCCAAAACTTGTATTTGGTACAAGGGTGTAACAACATGCTTGTATATGTTGTTTTTTTTATATATGAAATTTGTATATATAAATATGATACCCATAGCCAATACACTGAAACACGTGCCCTTTTAAAAGGACACAGCGTGCTAAAATGCCCTTTTTGAATAAATGGCGCCATGCCCCTCTACATGGATAAAACGCTAAACAACTACATCTGAAATTGTGTATTTCAAGTGTAAATAAACCAACTGTTAAAGTTTCTTGGGCAGCGTGAGGGTCACTGCATGTACCAGTTTTGAACCCGTAAGGGTTTATCATTGCTTATGGACTTGGTTGCAAAAACACTTAAAACATTTATGAAAACAACAATACAGAACAATATGTCAATCACTGATACGCAAAGTTGAACTGACATCAAATCGGTCTTGTACTTGTATTAATAAATAATTTATTATTTTAATATTCAAACATATACGGGTATGTGAAAAAAAGATGGTAGTATCCAATCATAAGCTCTTTATGTATTTTTTTAGAATTATTTCCATATTTTTTTGTATCGCCCCTATATGTTAATGCCATGCAAAATGGTTTTAATTGTACCGAGAATGTGGGTATTTACGGGTACCTGTTGCATCCCTAATGGTCGCCATAGTACTCGGACTCAGGTGAGAGCTTTGGGCCATCATGGCCCTCTTGTTTGACTTTTATGCGCGACATGTAAGTTATGGAGCAACCCCCACAAAGTAGTCTACCAGCAATTCTCAAGAATTTGACAGACAGTTTGTCAACAGTCACAAAAGCCTGCCCAAAACAGCTTTTACATGCACTACTGAGCCTGGCCAGCTAGCTCAGTTGGTAGAGCGCTGGTCTTCAAATCCGAGGATTGCGGGTTCGATTCCTAGCCCGGCCACATAACTTGTGTGGGGATTGGTCATGAAATTACTTCTACGGCCATTATCCCCCTACTTCTGATTCAAGTAGGGCAGTTGTCAGTTACAGGCATAAGTATGTGCACAAAGTACTGGTCAACCAGCTTACCCAGGAAAAGTGTGAGTAGGTTAACTGACCGCCGTTATTTGACTGAAATGCTGTTGAATATGGCGAAAAAATCCAAACAAACAAACATACAAAACATGCACTACTGAACCAAATAGGCATCATTATTAGATAGATGGATAATTTTTACATCTAGTTAGCATACTTATGACAAAATATGGTCTAAAACACTTCTAAATTACCGTTTGGTTACTAAAATGTGGAGGAAATCAGTCACAAAGAAGACATTTGTCAAATGAGAATCTCACGGGATGTCACGGTCATGTGACTTTCATCTATTTTTAGTAACAGAACATGTGCTGTGACTGCTGTCAAACACAGCCGGAAACGAAACTGACATTTCATGGATTTGCACTTCACTGGTGATTGTTTTGTGAACACACTATAATTTTAATACCTAGTAAAAGAATAATAGACTAAATATCACTTGCATCAATATTAATACAATATGTTTGCTGATCAGACATGAGTAATTGAACAGATATAATGCATTACGGAAAACGAAAACCATGTTTACAATTTGAGCTGCGAAAAGGTCAAGGTTGATGAGAAAATATCCAAATGAAAGTCTTGTAGTCACGTGATAAAACAACATTGGCGGCGTTATTGTACACTGTGTGCTAATCAGAGTTATTTTCAGGTATTATATGATGCATTTGACAATTTTGATTCTCAAAACATGCCACAAGTCAAAAGTTTATATTGACTTGCTTGTATATGTAATGATTTCCTCCAGAAATTGCAAATTTATCGATTTATAGAGTGACATAAATATGTTACGACTCTGGTTGACTTTCGATATGGGTTTGGCTTCAGCGCACAGGTCTAGTCAGTACTAGATGAACTGTTTGCTGCAGTTTCTTTAGCTACTTGTAAGTAGGCTGCTTGACCCTATTACCGGTGTACCTAACATTTGAATTACATCGTGAATTGTAGGGTCCTATAATTTACATAAATTTGATCTATTTTCAAACAAAAAATATGTTTTATTAAATAGATAAATCTTTTTACATGTATATTTTATCATATTTTGTTTATTTGACCTAGTTTTCTAACCATGTCATGGCCGCCATATTTGTTTTTGTTGTTACCTATTAATGGTGCATATATAAAATTCACACACATGCTGACACATTTAGAATACTGCAGAAAACAACTAAGATTATGATGTATCATTTTGAATTGATATTTGTGACCTTTAATGGAGGAAAAAATTGAGACTTGTTGAATAGATGGGTTGAAAAGGTTTTGTCCCTGAATGTGGTCTCTGGAAAACCAGACACTCTTAAATGACAGTTTTATTCTAAATAAGCCCATGAAATCAAATCACTGTACAGACTCAAATGATGGGGTTCTCATTTTTGTTTCCACTAGCTATATGCTGTAAACACAAACAAAATAAACATCAAATCATTTCAGACCTCCTAGCTTTCCATGGTCAAGTTGACATTTGTAATTGAAATTTAATTGATTTGTGAGAATGGTCTGATGTTTAGTGCAGTAGGATAAGCAGCTTTATGGAAATGAGGTAAGTGCATTATGGGATTTGATTACGTCATAGATAAATTTGGAATGGTTTTGATGTGGTGTTTTGTCATGCACTTGATAAAAATGAGAAATTTTATGCCTGAAAACACAATCATTTGGGCAAAAATACAATCGCTTGAACTAATTTTTGTTATTTCTGTATCTATTTACATTTAGTGCAATATTGTTTCCATTTTTTGTTAGATAACAGGTGGCGCGAACGATTGTCTTAAAACGAAACTGGACATGACTATCCCAGACATTGTTAAATACGAAAATCGGAATACCCCAGTAATATGTATACACCAGTAGTAGGGTCATTGAGAAAAGATACTTCTACCATAGGTTACATTTTTCTCCATGCCTGATTCAGTTGCTGTTTCAAGGCATTAACGATAAATGCACCCCTTAATAATTTGAAGTTGCGTGTGTATTTAGAATAGGAAATGCTAAAGTAAATACATGGTTCATGACAATAGAGGAAATGAAAATAAAATGTAAAAAATATAAAAAATGTAGATGGTTAGCTTATTTCTGAAATGTTGAACGCTAGAAGAAACTTGAACACTACCTATATGCACATAACTTATACGATGGATGATTTTTACAATCCCACAATGATTAAATGATGAATGGCAATACCGATAACACCAGATTTATGTATTTAGATACTGACCTGGCCCTTGGATCAGATGCACTTCCAGAAGCATATACCATAGACGAATATGCGTCCCTAGAAAAATTGAGTATGTATGAGATATTGAATTAACACAACTTAAGCACCTTTTTGAAAACCTGATTGAAATTTATAAAATGATTGTATAACAAACCCAAAGCACATTATAATAATAATATGCTATAAATTATATTAGAATCGTGAGTACGTAGAAATCATGAGTACGTACGTCCCTGGATCTGATTTACATCATTGCTCGATTGCAGAAATGATTATCACGAAAGAACATAAGTACTTGTATGTAGGAGTCAGGTATTTTACCCAGATTTATATATTGTAGGTTCTTCCCTGACCCTTCGATCTGATGCACTTCCAGACTCGAATACGTCGGATGGACGGAACACACAGATTGGTATGTACATAAACACGAAGCTGTCTAACCCAACATTTCACCTATCAATATCCGATCAAATGTTATGAAAATTTCCCACGAGTAGTCCCGAATGAATAAATCCAAATATTGCATCGGCTAATGTAAAAAAAACTACACTACGCGGTTTATACAAGAGTGTGTGCAAAACTATGGAAGAAAAATTTGTAACAAGTTTGGGATACTGATGGCCAATTCAATCAAAGCGCTTAAGGCTTTGAAGTTGTTCGCTATTGCATAACTGTGGGCACAATTCAGTATTTTCAATTTAAATTAAACTGTGCAGTTCGAAAGATAGGCTGAGATTTTGTCTAAACAAAAATCTGTCAATGAAACTCGATTAAAATGATTCGTCTAAATGACTTATCTCAAATTTCACTTAAGTGAAGCGGCATGCATTTTATAAAAAAGTGTGACGCTGTATTTATGTATTGCAGAATGTTTCAGATGTATGTTGAAATGCATTAGTATTGAATTTGTACATAGCGAAATATGGGAGATGTATAACTTGCATGCATGAATGTATTCCAGAAACGAGTTATCATTCATCATATAACTATTCATTTAAACAGAATTTAAGCAGAAATATTCCTAAAATGCATGATATGCCAAATTCACTTGAGCACCTGATCTCTGTTAATCAAATATGATAATTGAATTTATTTCTGAAATTCATATTATTCTGTGCCAAAGAATTAAGAATGGGCTCAAATCGCTATTTTCACAATTTTTTTTTCTAAAAAAAATCATGGATTGATGTGCGTTATCATAGTTGCACATTGAATATATCAAAGAATCTTCCTCAGTTACCTATGACTCTTTAGCCTTTTAGCTCACTTTAGCAGTGTATTGGTATAGGGGACTTCTCCAGCGTTATCCAAATGGTGTCAACTATTTGAAACGTTATCGCGATAAAGACTACATTTTTTAGCTCGTGCTCATGTTGAGCTTTTGTGATCACCTTTTGTCTGTTGTTTGTCTTGCGTCGTCAACATCTACCTCGTTAACATCTACCTCGAGGCCACATTTATTGGCCATTCTTCATGAAACTTGGTCAGGACATTTTTCCCAATAATATCTCGGCCGAGATCAAATCTGGGTCATGAGGGGTCGAAATTGAAGGTCACTAGGTCAAATTGAAGAAAAAGCTTGTTAACACTCTAGAAATCACATTTTTTGCGCAATCTTCATGAAACTTGGTTAGAACATTTGTCCCAATGATATCTCGGCCAAGTTCAAATCTGGGCCATGTGGGATCAAAAACGAGGTCACTAGGTCAAATTGAAGCAAAAGCTTGTGCGTCGTCAACATTTAACTCGTTAAATCTTCATGAAACTTGGTCAGAACATTTGTCCCAATGATATCTCGGTCGAGTTAAACTCTGGGTCATGTGGGGTATTAAACTAGGTCACTAGGTCAAATTGAAGAAAAAGCTTGTTAATACTCTAGAAGTCACACTTTTTGCCCAATCTTCATGAAACTTGCCTGAACATTTGTTCTAATGATATCTCAGCTGAGTTCGAAAATGGTTGCCATCGGTTGAAAAACATGGCCACCATGGGGTGGGGCAGTTTACCTTATATGGCTATATTAAACTGTATAAAGCTTGTTAACCCTCTAGAAGTCACATTTTTTGCCCAATCTTCATGAAACATGGTCAGAACATTTGTCCCAATGATATCTCGGCCTAGTTAGCATCTGGGTCATGTGGGGTCAAAAACTAGGTCACTAGGTCAAATTGCAGAAAAATCTTGTTAACACTAGAAGTCACATTTTTTGCCCAATCTTCATGAAACATGGTCAGAACATTTGTCTTAATGATATCTCGACCGAGTTCAAATCTGGGTCATGTGCGGTGAAAAACTAGGTCACTAAGTCAAATTGAAGAAAAAGCTTGTTAACACTCTAGAAGTCACACTTTTTGCCCAATCTTCATGAAACTTTGTCAAAACATTCGTCTCAATGATATTTCGGCCGAGTTTGAATCTGGGTTATGTGATGTCATAAACTAGTTCACCTGGTCAGATTGAAGAAAAGCTTGTTAACACTCTAGAAGTCACATTTTTTGCCCGCCGAGTTCGAATCTGGGTCATGTGGGGTCAAGAACTAGGTCACTAGGTCAAATTGAAGAAAAAGCTTGTGCGTTGTCAACATTTACCTCGTTAACACTCGAGAGTTCACATTTCTTGGCCAATCTTCATGAAACTTGGTCATAACATTTGTCCCAATGATATCTTGGCCGAGTTCGAATCTGGGTCATGTGGGGTCAAAAACTAGGTTACTAGATCAAATTGAAGAAAAAGCTTTTTAACACTCTAGAAGTCACATTTTTTGCCCAATCTTCATGAAACTTGCGCTTAACATTTGTTCTAATGATATCTCAGCCAAGTTTGAAAATAGTTGCCCTCCATTGAAAAACATGGCCACCAGGGGGCTGGGCAGTTTTCCTTTTATGGCTATATTGAAAACTGTATAAAGCTTGTTAACACTCTACAAGTCACATTTTGTGCCCAATCTTCACGAAACTCGGTCAGAACACTTGTGCCAATGATATCTCGGGCGGAGTCGAATCTGGGTCAATTGCGGTGAAAAGCTTGGTAACTAGGTCAAATTGAAGGTCCCTCGAGAAGTCACATTTTTCGCCCAATCTTCATGAAACTTAGTCAGACCATTTGTCCAAATGATATATCGACAGTTTGAATCTGGGTCATGTGGGTTCAAAAACTAGGTCACTAGGTCAAATTGAAGAAAAAGCTTGTTAACAATCTCGAAGTCACATTTTTTGCCCAATCTTCATGAATCTTGGTCAGAGCATTTGTCCCAATGATATTTCGGCTGAGTTTGAATCTGGGTCATGTGGGATAAAAACCTAGGTCACTAGGTGAAATTGAAGAACAAGCTTGTTAACACTCAAGAACTTACATTTTTTGCCCAATCTTCATGAAACTTGGTCCGATCATTTGTCCCAATCATATCTCAGCTGAGTTCGAATCTGGGTCATGTGTGTAAAAAACTAGGTGACTAGGTCAAATAGAAGAAAAAGCTTGTTGACACTCCAGAAGACACATTTTTTGCCCAATCCTCATGAAACTTGGTCAGAACACTTGTCTTAATGGTATCTCGGCCGAGTTTGAATCTGGGTCATGTGGGGTCAAACACTTGGTCACTAAGTAAAATTGAAGAAAAAGCTTGTTAACCCTCTAAAGTTACATTATTTGCCCAATCGTCATGAAACTTGGTCCAAACATTTGTTCCAATGGTATCTTGGCCAAGTTTGAATCTGGGTCATGTGGGTTCAAAAACTAGGTCACTAGGTCAAATTGAAGAAAAAGCTTCAATTTCAACATATACTTTCCAAATTTTGATTGTCTGTTGTTTTTCAAACCATGATGAATAAGGCTGCATTTCCATCAGTCTGTATCAGTATATCCGTATCCATATAAAAATCTAACACATGGAAAATTGTTTGACTAATGAAACTCAGGTGAGCGATCCAGGGCCATTCGGCCCTCTTGTTATTCAATCTTTACTCAACTTGCACAGTTTGTGTATGACCATAAAATCTCGGTTGGTATTGATAATGGGCCAAATTCGACCAGAAACCTTAGAGTTATGGCCCCTAATTTGTGGGAAAAAAATGCAAAAATTGCCTTTTTCGTAGAGACTTCATTTTCTATTAATCTTGACCAAACTTCCAGTTTGTGTATTATCAAAAGATCACAGTAGAAGTCAACATTGGGCCGGATTGAGCCACAAACACCAGAGTTATGCCCCCTTTTTTTGTTGAAAAATGGACAAAAATTGCCATTTTACCTTGATTAAGACTTCATTTTTCTTCCAATCTTGACAAAACTTCCACAGTTTGTGTGTGACCAAAAGATTTCAGCAGGAGCCAAAAATGGGTAAGGTAAGGGCCATAGACACTGGAGTTATTGCCCGTTATGAAAAAAAAGGAAAAATTGCCACTTGTTCATAGAGACTTTATTCAGGGGTTTACTTAAGCGGAGCTGCTTGCCCATGCCGTGTTAAAATTGCAGCGGGCAAGTGATTTTCCAAAGGAGATAGCCCACCGGGCAAGTCAGTTATCACAGAGACATCTCCGATATTTTTCCTTTGCAATTATTTATTTTCTTTGTGTTAATATAGATGGCTTACAGCTATACGTAAAACTGATTTTGGTTGGTCCTTTGTGTGGTATCAACCAATCAAACCGCTTGTAACATGTTCTGTTTGGCAATTTCTCAAAATGGCAGACAATAGCAATTAGCGCTCTTGATAAGGGCATATCGGCGTAAATACGCACATAAATTCATACAAATACGCATTAATTTCAATTTTTGTTCGTATTGATTATGCAGAAATAATGTACATAACGCAAAACGTTCCGTTTTATCAGCATACTGAAGTTCCAATAAATTAGTGGGTATTTAACCGCACAACAGGGGAGACAACTGTTATGAGTATAAATACAAACTGGTGTAACATATTTTTCTGATTCGGTATATTTTTCAGAGCAGCAGTCTATCGATTTGTTGTAAATGGGAAAATGACATCTGCTTCTCATGTAGGGTGACCAGCCAGAACAATTTCGCCTCAAAGCGGCAATGCATGTGTATATATCTAAATGCATAAGAAAATTAAGGTATAATATAATTATGCATAAAACAGTGTTCTGGCGAGGCCTCAAAATTGCAATTTTATCGCTTATTTTTCACAAAAGTCGCAAAAAAACAAATCTAGTAGCAATTTTTTTCGCATACAAAATTTCATTACACGAATCGTCAAATATGCGAAACAATTTGGGGCAGAATATAAAATCTCTCAAAGTGTACCGAGTACAAATCAAACATCCGATTGAGGTCTTCATCCTGATTGGTTTAATTAAATATGGCGCTACAATCTAAGCCAATCGATAACACAATACGTTCCTAGGTTTAACTCCGTATCAAAGAGTATTCATTTTGTTTTCCAAGATGGAGTCGTCTGCTGGGTCGCCTAAGAAAAAACGCCTCAAACGTTATTGAGTAATTTCTCGTCGCAAAACATCAAAACATAAGTGTTTGTTAGTAACGATACGAGTCTGGCTGTCGCTTCGCATCCTGCCTGCAGCCCTATTAATAAAGTGCCAATGTCACGCATTTGACCATGTTGACGTAAAAACCTGAACAAAAATTCCAAAATTCTTGGTTAAAAGAGCACAGTTTGCCTTGCCTATAATGTTTATTAGTTATAGCAGTTATTTGTGTTGAACAGTTAAAAAAATTTACATTAACTGTGTTTCTAATGTTAACTACTGCTGGCTAAAGTCATACCAACCTCTGACACAAATGAATCAAGGTAAATAAATATTGTTATTGATTTTATCATTTGTAGGAAATTGTAGGTGTATTTTGTTTGTGTCTCAAAAAAATTGGAATATTTTTTTTATATTGGTCCCAAATTTTTCATGAGGTGTGCAACAAATGTCTCACCTTTTGTGATACCTCCCCAGAACACTGATATAAAATAGGTTATAGAACAAGCAATTGGAGATCCAGACAAAATATAGTGCAAATAATTAATTTACATTTAGTAAAATAGTACATGTTGGCTTCTTTCTTTAAAAAATATATAATAATTAGTTTAAAATTGCTGCTATGAGCATGAACAAAATCAATATGTTTACCCCATAAGTGTTTATGCACAAAATTAACGAGCACTAATACTCCTTTATAATTCTACGTTACTCCTTTTTGTCAATGTTTGAAGAGCACCTTTACTCATTTCCTCAATCCTTATCAAGAGCGCTGTAGCAATCCAAAGTCATCAAGAGTATTTCCAATTTAAGAAAGTATATAATTTCAATTAGCAAAATCTGTCAAATAAACATACATCCGAACAGGAAAGAAAAAGGAAAATATGGAAAATAATCATGTAAACGAACTTTCCAGACCTCAAGGCTTAATGTTGTTGTATGAATGAATGTGTGAAAAGCAGTGTGAAAACCATAGAGTATGAAGAAAGTTTGAAGCTTGCAAAGCAGGCCTATGAAGAGAGTCTCACTATTCTAAACTGTTACTAATTTGTTCATGATTTTACATGTTATCTAATAGTTAGATGATGAGATTTGATCATTAGAAAATAACAGTTGTGAATTTGTTTCTGTTAATAGCTTTTATTCCTAATAAAGTCATCAAGTTCAATACATGTTTGCTGAAATACATCTAATAACACATTTGTATGCTTTTAAGTATCAAAAACATTGATTTAAAGATGGGGCAACCTCAATTCACTGGGGGCAAGTAGATGTTCAAAGTAACTTGCCCCATGGGCAAGTGAAGGTCAAATCCTTAGGTAAACCCGTTATTTTTCTTCCAATGCTGACCAAACTTTCACAGTTTGTTTGTGGTCATAGGAGCAGCAGAAGCCAACAATGGGTCAGATTGAGCAAACAAACATTGGAGTTATGGCCCCTTTGTTAGTATAAAAAAATGCAAAAATTGCCTTTTTGTTAAAAAGCATGGCCGCCAGGGGCGGGGCAGTTTTCCTTATATGGCTATATTGAAAACTTTACAAATCTTGTCTGAAACCACTGGCTGGATTTCGAAATAATTCCACATAAACGTTCCTTGGGTGACCCTCTACCAATTTTATGGATATCATTTAACATTAAAAATAATGGCCGCCAGGGGGCGGGACAGTTTTCCTTATTAGCCGGATACGTGAAAAATCTCGTCTTATAGATAACCATAAAACTGGTTTTGGGCCAGCGGGCGACCGAGCGTTGTGATGTCGTTAACAATTTGCGTTTAAGTTGCGTAATCCTGTCATATTTTCAAACGTTCTTGGTCAATCTTCATGAAACTTTTCAGAAATGTTCCTTGGATGGTCCTCTACCAAACCTGTGAAAATGGTTCCGCTTCACCAGACAAGATGGCCGCCAGAGCTGAAAATAGAATTATGTCTTAACGCCATTTTCTTCTAAACATATGGCTAAATTTTCAAATAATTTTACACAAATGTTGTTTAGTGTTCCTCTACCAAACTTATTCAAATAGTTCCTCCCCACTGCACAAAATGGCCACTAGAGCTAAAAATAGAATTTGCATAGTTTCGTATTCCTGTCATATTTTCTAACGTTCTCGGTCAATCTTCCTGAAACTGTACAGAAATGTTCCTTGGATGGTCCTCTACGAAACCTGTTAAAATGGTTTGGCATCACTGCACAAGATGGCCACCAGAGCTAAAAATAGAATTATGTCTAAACGCCATTTTCTTCTAAACCTATGGCTAGATTTTCAAATAATTTTGCACTAATACTTGTTTAGTGTTTCTCTACCAAACTTATTCAAATGGTTCTGCCTCACTGCACAAAATGGCCACTAGAGCTAAAAATACAATTTGCGTTTTTCATTCAATCTTGATAAAACTTTCACATGTTTTGTATGGCCATAAGATCTCAACACAAGCAGCAAATAAGACAGGCCATGAAGACAGCAGTTATATCCCCTTAATTGTGAAAATTAATGCAAAAATGAATTTGTTGCAAGACGGGTACTTCAATTTTCAACCAAATCTGGACCAAACTTGCACAATTTGTCTATGACCATAAAATCTAAAGCGAATTTGAATATAGGACGAGTAAATGGCAATACACTCTACTCTTTTGAAACAAGCCGGCAAGCATGACATGACCTTTGCACCGCGGTTGCCATTATCTTTCAGATCTGCAGCATTAACACTATTCCTCTGAAGTTGCCTGCGAAAAGTTGGATACCAGAGTAGAAAAACTGTATCCAGGTTCTTACTTGTCCTATGTATGAGAGTAAATCAGCTAGACAAGTTATTTAAGGACATGGCGTACATTCCCACAAGCCTTTCGCAACCGTAAGGCTTTCACCTTTGGGCCATCTTGTTTCCATTTCATGTGGTCACCTTCATGATTGCATAAAAAAAATAAATACCCGTTATCAAATTGTTGGTCAAAATATTACATTTCAGTACTTATGTTCTTGTTGATACTAAAAAATAATTCATAAACATACATATTTAATATTGAAAAATTGAATTACATGAGTTTTGTTAATGGTTTGGCAGATAATAGCTAGCGTGTATATATCTTGTGAAAAACCAATTCCGACATGGCTTTGCTGTTTAATAAGTTTTTAATATTTTACAGACAGGTGTATAATTCTATTTTATAGCACTTTGATAAACATTATTTCATTATTTAACCTTATAGTTTATAGCTAACAATAAAGATCATTCGGCTTATACTGGAATAATCAGCTCGATAGCATAAGAAAGGTCATGTGCAAGAAATAATTAAAGATGTTCGCAACAATTTTTTCCATTTTTTTTCGACAACAGATTTTCTTACAAATTTGCACAAACATGCGTCAATGTATCATAAAACTTAAACAGTCTGCCCGTCGGTCTGTTGGTTTTTGGTTTTTAAATAAGAA
The DNA here is from genome assembly GCA_027627225.1 of Congeria kusceri. NCBI lineage: Eukaryota > Metazoa > Mollusca > Bivalvia > Myida > Dreissenidae > Congeria > Congeria kusceri. Next base: position 63,237,400 of record CM051027.1, read on the forward strand.
AGGCTTGACATATTCAAGTAATTTTGGTACACATGTGTAATATAGAATACATAGTTTGATGTTGGTCACAAACCACTAAATTTTGACAGAGCTATGGCCTCTTTTCGACTTAAAATACCCTTAAAACATTATTTCTGGACCCTTACTCAAGAATGGCTTGACGTATTCAAATAATTCTTAATATACATGTGTAGCATCATAAAATACGGGGCTAGTTCAACTTTGGTTACAATCCGCTACATTTTGACAGAGTTATGGCCCTTTTTTTTAACTTAAATTCCCTAAAAACATGGTTTCCTGACAATAACTCAACAATGGCTTGACATATTTAAATAATTATTGGTACACATGTGTAGCATCATAAAATACAGGTCATGTTCGACTTTGGTTACAAACCACAAAATTTTGACACGGTTTGGTTACAAACTACTAAATTTTGAAACAGTTGTGGCCCCTTTTTGACATAAATTCTGAAAAACATGGACAGTAACTCATGTAAGGCTTCACATATTGAAATTATTTTTGGTACATAGGTGTAACATCATAAGTTCAACTTTGGTTACAAACCACTAAATGTTGACAGTTTATAATGGCTCATATTGAAATTAATCTTTTCCAAATACACTGTTGACCATTTACTAATTAAAGCATTGTGGGGGAATATGCGTCATGCGACAATTCTAGTTTAGAATAAAATATGCAACGATGCGGTCTGCACCGCGTTAATATTAATAACGTCTTTACGTCAATCATAAACAAATTAATTCTCATGATAATGTCCATGGTACTGGATACATTTGTTGTTTTGCTGGATCCATTGCGTGACTACATAAACATACAACTGAGAACTGTATGTCATTGTCACGGCTTGTGTAATTTTTAGCTAACCTGAGCACAAAGTGTTCATGGTGAGCTTTTATGATCGCCTGTGTTCTGTCGTGCGTGTGTGCGTGCGTCGTCACCTTTTCATTCAAACAATGTCTTCTCCTAAACCACTTGGCAGATTTCACCAAACTCACATGAATGATCATTAGGTGAACCTCTTTTAAAGTTGTTCAAACCGTTATTGTCCGCTGCATATGTAGGTCACTAGAGCTAAAATTAGATTAAAGAAGAGTAAACTTTAACAATTTTCTCTGAAATCGCAGGGCCCAGAGGTTTCATATTTTGTATGTAACATTCTATGGTGGTCCTCTACAAAGATTGTTCAAACTATGCCCCTGGGGTCAAAATGGGCCACGTCCCGGGGGTCACATGGTTTATATAGAATATAAATTATAGCAAAATGACTTTAAAAATCTTCTTCTCTGAAACCACAAGGCCGAGAGGTTTCATATTTGGTATGTAACATCCTATAGTGGTCCTCTACAAAGATTGTTGAAATTATGCCCCTGGGGTCAAATCTGGCCACGTCCTGGGGGTTCACATGGTTTATAAAGAATATATTGCAAAATGACTTTAAAAATCTCCGACAAAACTGCAAGGCCCAGAGGTTTCATATCTGGTATATAACATCCTTTAGTGGCCCTTTACAAAGTTGTTCAAATTATGCCCCTGGGGTCAAAACGGGCCACGCCCCGAGGGACACATGGTTGATATAGAATATATGGCAAAGTGACTTTAAAAATCTTCTTCTCTGAAACATGCAAGGCCCAGAGGTTTCATATTTGAAATGTTACATCGTTTAGTGGTCCTTGACAAATTTTGTTCTAATTATTTCCCTTGGGTCAAAACGGGCTACGCCCCGGGGGTCACATGGTGTATATAGAATATGTATCAAAATGAGTTTAAAAATCTTCTCTGAAACCACAAGGCATCGAGGTTTCATATTTGGTATGTAACGTCCTATAGTGGTCCTCTACAAAGAATTTTCAAATTATGCCCCTGGGGTCAAAACTGGCCACGCCCCGGGGGTCACATGGTTTTATAAACTTAAACAGCAAAAGGTTTTTAAAAATCTTCTCTGAAACTGCAAGGCCCAGAGGTTTCATATTTGCTATGTAATGTCCTAAAGTGGTCCTCTACAAATTGTTTAAATGATGCCCCTGAGGTCAAAACTGGCCACGCCACGGGGGTCACATGATGAATATTGACTTGATTAGCAAAATGACTTTAAACATCTTCTCATAAACCGCATTAGGCCCAGAGGTTTCTTATTTAATATGTGACATCATATAGTAGTCCTCTACAAAGATTGTTCAAATTATGCCTCTGTTGTCAAAACTGGTCACGCCCCCGGGGTTCACATGGTTTATATCAACTTTAATAGCAAATTTTCTTTAAAAATCTTCTCTGAAACTGCAAGGCCCAGAGGTTTCGTATTTGGTATGTAACATCTTCAAATGGTTCTCTACAAAGATTGTTCAAATTTGGCCCCTGGGGTCAAATCTGGTCACGCCCCGGGGGTCACATGGTTTATATAGACTTAAATAGCAAAATGAATTTAAAAATCTTCTCCTCTGAAACAGCAAGTCCCACAGCTTTCCTATATTTGGTACGTAACACTGCATAGTGGTCCTTTCCAAAGATTGTTCAAATTATGTCCCTGGGGTCAAATCTGGCCATACACCGAGGGGTCACATGCTTTATATAGACTTCAATAGCAAAGTTACTTTAAAAATCTTTACCTGAAACCGCAAGTCCCTGGAGGTTTGTTTAAGATATAATATGTTCATATTATGCCCCTGGGATAAAAATAAGCCACACCTCAGGGATGCAAATTCCAATTGGGTTACAAAGTCTCAGCTGAGCCCCCAAGGGCCCTCGTTTTGTGTGCCCTCATATTTCTGTCCCCATAAAGTACCATCTGAATGACCTGCTTGTTCTACATAAAAGGACTGTCTTTTATCACTTCACTGTCTATCCAGTTGAAAACTTTTTTAAGGGTTTCCATTGGTTATAGTATGTCCAAATGTCTTTCTGTGCTCAACACAGTATTTTATTACCATTATGTGTTCTGGTGCTTCATTTGACATCAAGATTTCATTCCGATGCGAAACCACACGTTATACAAATTCTGCCATGGAAAGTGTTGTAGTGATGTAATTACACTGAAACGTTGGTTATTGACTCACCAAAGTATATTTTTTGTGCGTAGCTGTTTAACCCACCTTTTGACCTTTCTCAACATCCAATAATATGTTGTGAAAATTTCCCGCCAGTAGTTCAAAATGAATAAAACCTAACATTGCATCAGCTAGTTTAAAAGAAATCACGGCCTGTAAAAAATTGGCTCCATTTCTTTTCGGAGGTAAATGGAAAAAAATTACCCCTCATCCAAGCTTTAGTGATGGATGAAGGGGCAATATTGGAAATAAAGCCGGAGGCTGAGCATGTATAAATTAGCATATCGTTCCGAGGTTATTTTAATCGATTGCATTTTGAAGTAGTAACATAAAACAAACACACTCCCACACAATCCGGAAGCGCTCTTCAAAAGGAGTCGTAATTTACAGTAAAAAGAACGTTTGTTGCATAATGTTTAGCTGGGTGGGAAAAGCATTTGTAATATATCAAATTATCAACATGTGGTGATATGACAGAAAGGGATGGGTATTATACATGCTCAGCCTCCGGCTTTATTTCCAATAATGCCCCTTCATCCATCACTAAAGCTTGGATGAGGGGTCATTATTTTCCATAAAGCCTTCGGCCTTCACATGTATAAATTAGCATCTTTAAAAAGCAACAAAACCATTCTTTTGTGTGTAAATATAACATAATAACTCAAAATACATATTCATGATTCTGTCAAAATGTAATATTTTCACTGTTAATATAAACACACAGTAATCATATCAATTAAGTATGTAATACACAAAAATTGATATACATTTTTCCTTTGCAGATAAAGACAGTCCCCATACAGAAACTGTTTACAACAGTCAATTTGACTCAAATTTCTGCATCACACATTACTAAATACCGCCTGAGAAAAAGAAACATTCCTATTGTTTACAGATTTTCTCAAGTCAAATTTCCTGAAATTCTTGTCCAATCTGCTGTGTCCAATATATTCTTTAAACCGCTGAAGTTGCTGCACTTCTAAAAGAATGAGCCTTAAACAAATCAGAGTTTATTCCAGCCATACTTAACACAATTTTCAACCATCTAGCAATAGTGCTAGAAGAAACTGGCTGAAAGAAAAGTCTTATAAGAAATAAAAAATTGAGACGATTTCCTTATCGTTTTAGTCACTTTTAAAAAATGCAAAACAGTTTGCAGAACACATAATTCTTCCTTCTGATAGTGTTCTATATTTAACGTATAAGCATGTCCTAGCTTAGTAGTTTTTAACAAATTAGGAAACGTAATAACAACTGCATGTTGTTCTTTAAACATATTATTCACATTCATGGATACCAACGTTTGAGCTCGAGGAGCCGCTGCAAGAGCAATTAACGCTACAACTTTGAATGTTAACAGTTTCAATGTCAGACTGTTCAGTGGAAAAAGGGATACCAAATATCTTAAAACAATGGACACATCCCAAGTGAATCTATACCGAGGCACTGGTGGTTTAGAATGGATACATCCGTTAAGAAAACGTTTTACTAAAAAACAGTCGCAACACCAAGAATAACCGAAAAAAGATAAAGTTTGTAACAGCATAGACTTATGCGTATTAGGAACGGATTATGATTTGTTATTAAATCTTAAATGATCTAGATAATCTACTACTTTAACTTCAGAGGTAACAAGGGGATCAACTTTCCTGCGTAAGCACCAAAAATACCATCGCCTCCATGCAAGGTCATACTGCTTTCTAGTTCCAGATCACCATGATTTGATGATAATGTCTGCAGTGTCTGGTAGAAGTCCTCGACTTTTGAGCGATTCCCTGATAAGACTGCCGCGACCATGGTAATCTTCTTTGCCAGTGGATGCTCCTCTTCATTGTGTGGCAGAGTATAGCCATTAGAATTGGAAACCATGTTTGAGATTTCTATAGTGGAAACACTACTATCGCTTGTTCTACTGCATCTGTTTTAATTTTATTGACTATTTTCCCCAACAGGTTGAATGGAGGAACTATGTAAGGATTTTCATTTCTCCAGCAAAGACTAAATGCATTTGTATGGAAAGGACCTGGCTCAGGGAACCAGGGCACAAATCTATCTATTTGTTTATTTAATCTAGAAGCAAAAAGATCTATCTCTGGCATGAAGAAATGAGAGCATATTCTACTGAAACTACCTCCCTTCAACATCCATTCTGTGGCATCAGAAAAGTTCCTAGAATAATAATCAGCCATATGTTTAATATCTTTAGCTATTGAATTTATTGATCTTGAAGTCATTCCTCACAAGTCATTAACATTCTTTATTGCAGACGTATTGTCAGACTGTATATCAATATGGATCCCTTGATAATCCATATATAATGATTGCAGTGAATACCAAACTGCCATTAATTCTAAAACATTTATAGATAAAGTAGATTCGTCATGGTTCCACCTGCCATTTGCATGTCTTTCAGTATCTAATTCTACTCAACCCCATACTTGAAGAGATGCGTCAGTTCGACATCGCTTTGTAATTGGTTGAGGTCGAATTCGCATACCATATTTTATTTGGACATTTTCTATCCACCATAATAATTATGTGTTACTTTCTACTGATAAAGTCATCTTTTTATCATAATTGGTGCTTGAATTCAAACCAATTATTTTATTTCTTTCTAGAGTTCTGTAATGCAGAGGTGCCTCAAATACTGCATAAAAGCATTGATAAGCAGTCCAATAAATGAGGCCAATTCTCTGACTGTAATTGATGTTTTACTTTTAAGATATTTAGCTGCCGATATAATCTTTTGAATTTTTTCTTCTGTGAGAAATACCATAAACTGAACAGTGTCAATAATAAATCCAACAAACACAGTCCTTTATGTTGGTATCAGCACCGACTTCTTATGGTTAATTGTATAACCTAATTTCTGCAATGTCGCAACCATCACCAATGTGTTAGTTCTACACACAGCCTGTTCCAAATTAATATTTAAAGAGTCATCGATATAATATGAACAACGTATTCCAATCTGTCTGAAATATGCGTAAACTGGTTTTAATAGTTTTGTAAAATATATGGTGCACTTGAAAAACCAAACGGAAGGCAGTAAAATGAATATAAAACCCCATTCCAATAAAATTTTAGATACTTTTGACAATGTATATGGATTGGTACAGAATAATATGCCTGTTCCATGTCTTCCGATGTCATGAAATCATTTTCTTGTATTAAATCTAATACAACATTGAACGTTTCTTGTTTAAAATGGTGGTAAGTAACAAATTCATTTAAATGTCGAAGATTAATCACTGGCCTGAATTTTCCATCAGGTTTAGGAACAATAAATATGTTAGAAATAAATTCATTATGTTCTGGTTTTGATACATTAATTGCACCAATTGTCAATAATTTTTCAACTTCTAAATCAATAATTTTGCTCTGTTCTGCATTGAAATGAATTTTGTTTGGCAATTTCTTTTGAACAGGCTGTTTGTCATATCCAATTGAGTAACCTTGAATTATATCAAGAATCCATGGATTATCTGTTAGTATTTTCCAATTACCTATACAATGTTTTAATTTACCGACCGATGACTCTACTTGTCGTTTGGGGGTGCTGAAGTAGCCCCTACCCGACCTGCCCTGGCTCTGTAAGGTCTCGTGAAATTTCCTCTCTGTACAGGAAATGGCTGATATCTGTAGTTCGTAGAGTAACCTCTACGAAATGGTCTGCCGTTTCCCCGACCTCTCCAGGATTTGTACTGTCCATATTGTGAATCTTTCCCAATATATGCCATTGAGTCGCATGACTTTTATTTCTTTGGCCACATCATCACCAAACAGATTTTTTGTGATTGGCATAGATATGTTGCATAGTCCGAAATACTTCTTTTTCAAATGAGGGCGAATACTATATCGCCTCCTAACTGAAATATTGTACTGAACCTGACCTAGCAGTGTGTGTCAGATAACAGGGTTTTGATTCTTGACTTAGTGAAGTATTTGAATTAAAATTTTCAGCCAATTTGATTACAGGGACCATGGCCCAAGCCACAAGGTTTTGTATCTCTGCAAGTCCCCGATCATGTGTATGTACTCTTTTATCTAAGATTTTTCAAACCTCAGATTTAAATAATGGCGGAACGGCCATGTCAACATTCTCCGGAATTAAATATTTTTTAACTTTTTCTTCAGTATCACATTGTGATGTGCATGCAACGTTTATTAGATTGGCCAGATATTTAGCAATCGGTTGTCTTTCTCTAGAGCTTTCAATTTTGGCGGCTGCCTGGAATCTTCTGTATCTGAACCAAATACCAAATAATTCCTGTTCAATGTTGTTTTACCTGAAAGGTCCTGCAGTTTCATTATCTGAAATGTCATCCGTATCAATTTGAACGTGCAAATTTGGTCGGTCGACCTCAGGGTACGGGTTGTAATAATCGTCTGGGTCCACTTCAGTAATTCCTAATTTTTGTCTTAGGGTCAAAATATCGTCATGTGATAACTGATTTACATCAATTGTTGACAAAGGTGATTTTCTGGATTTTTTATTTTGACTTTGAGACGTGGATGGTTAGAAATGGACACTATTAACCACCGATTTTACTTTCTTTTTGCCTTTTACTGGACTCTTTCCACGTTTCTTTTTGGGTTGCGTATGTTGACTAGAAATTTCAATAGTCTTAGCAACATATGGCGTATCTACGATATTACTAGAATCAAATCCAGAAAATTCAGACTCTTTGTGTCTGTCTGATAAATCGAGAACATCGTTCTCCTGAGAGCTCATTTTTACAAACTATAAGTATGTAAAATAAAAAAGCATGTATACTCACTAAAATAAACAAGGACAGCGTCCTTGTTGAGCCCTGTTTCAACACTTGTTAACAAATATTAAAGTATTTACCACGTGTGACATTAGCACTAAATATCGTGCCTACCTTGTTGAACGCCGAAACAATTATGACTCCTTTTGAAGAGCGCTTCCGGTTTGTGTGGGAGTGTGTTCGTTTTAATTTACTACTTTAAAACGCGATCGATTAAAATAACGTCGGAACGATATGCTAATTTATACATGTGAAAGTCGAAGGCTTTATGGAAAATAATGAGCTAATGTGAGACAATCTAGACATGCCTCTTTACTTTGTTTACGTTTTTGACTTATTTCCAGTTCTGAGCTCCCTAGTAAGAAGTTGCATTGGCTCAATTTTCATTTTCAATATACATGCCGGTGTTTACAGGCCGTGTAACATGAACTTGGGAAAATCCCCCGTACATATCGCATAGATAGGCAACATTCCATAGAATACACTCGCTGACTAACCTGCGCCTATTAATAGTATACACGTTAGCAACACTGATTCGTTCAAACAAGCATCCAGAGAACGATAGACGATAAGATAAATAATGAATGGAGAATTACTTATATTGATAAGGCCCCCCTGTTCCGGTCGGCTGAATATGTAGGTCGGTCACCAGAGCTAAAAATAGATTTAAAAAGTGATTTTTTTTTAAATCTATGAAACTGCAAGGCTCAGAGCTTTGATAATTGATATGTGACATCCTCTAGTGGTCCTCTACAAAGATTGTTCAAATTATGCCCCTGGGGTCAAAACGAGCCACGCCCCAGGGGTCACATGGTTTATATAAAATATATAGGAAAATGACTTTAAAAATCTTCTCTGAAACCGTAAGGCCCAGAGATTTCGTACTTAGTATGTATCATCCTATAGTGGTCATCTACAAAGATTGTTCAAATTATGCCCCTGGGTTCAAAACGGGCCATGCCCCAGGGGTCACATGGTTTATATAGAATATATAGCAAAATCACTTTAAAATCTTCTCCTCTGAAACCACAAGACCCAGTGGTTTTGTATTTGGTATGTAACATCCTATAGTGGCCCTCTACAAAGATTGTTCAAATTAAGCCCCATGGGGTCAAAACTGGCCACGTCCCGGGGGTCACATTATTTATATAAACTTAAATAGCAAAAAAATCTCTGAAACTGCAAGGCCCAGATAATTCGTATTTGGTATGTAACATCCTATAGTATTCCTCTACACATATTGTCCAATATATGCCCCTGGGGTCAAAACTGGCCACGCCCCAAGGGTCACATGATTTATATAGACTTAAATAGCAAATTGACTTCAAAATGATTCTTCTCTGAAACCGCAGGGCCTAGAGATTTCATATTTGGTATGTAACATTGTATAGTGGTCCTCTACAAATATTGTTTAAATCATGCCCCTGGGGTCAAAACTGGTCACGCCCCGGGGGTCACATGGTTTATGTAGACTTAAATAACAAAATGACTTGAAAAATCTTTTCTGAAACGACAAGGCCCACAGCTTTCCTATATTTGGTACGTGACATTGCATAGTGGTCCTCTCCAAAGATTGTAAAAATTATGCCCCTGGCAAATCTGGCAACACCCTGAGGGGTCGCGTAGTTTATATAGACTTAAATAGCAAAATGACTTTAAAAATCTTTACCTTAAACCAAGGCCCAGAGGATTGTTTAAGAATAAGATTGTTAAAATTATGCCCTGGGATAAAAGTAAGCCACACCTCTGGGATGCAAATTCCATTTGGTCTTCAAGGTGTCAGGTGAGCGTACTAGGGCCCTCAGGTCCCTCTTGTTTTTTATTTCTTGTGTTACGGGATCTCCTGGCCTAAAAATCCAAAAGGTAAATAAAAATACAATTGGAAACAGCTTTTTTTTTCGACTATCGTAGCGGCATTTCGTATATGAAAATAAATGTTGGTGTAATGTAATCCACTTTCTGCTTACAATAATGAAGTGTGTAATGCACCTATCAATATTTCTTCCCCCCTCCAAGGGGGGATCGGCGGGCATATACGGGACTTCAGACTGAAAGCAAGTCCCGCCATGCTTGAATTTGACACGCCAAATAAGTCTGGGTCCCGGGCAATAGACTGTTCTGATTTTAGATTACGGTAAATATTGCCCCCGGTCCATTTGATACAGCTCGCATTGAGGGGATTTTGACACAAATGCTCGGCTCTAGGGTGGTGAATTTGACCCCAGAAATACAATTAGTCACATTCCACTGGGTTTGCCCGCCGCTCCCCTCCCCCTGGGGGAAAATATTGATAGGTGCATATAGTGATCTAATCAATTGCAAAAGAAAAGATCTTGAGATTTAAAAAGTGAGGTAAATTATCCAAGCCCATCCATTTGCTTCAATAAACACTATAAGAAAATAATGAAGAACAATTTTAATCGAAATAAAGAATTGGTAAAAAGTAAACATATATTTCAAACAATAATAAAAATCTCTTTCTTTTCATATTTCTATGTTTATTATTTTTCCCGATGCCTATATTTTGCACTTTTCTTTTTCTTTTTCCCTTCTGGTGGTCATCTCTTCAGAAATTTCCGGTGACACACGAAAGAAAAAAAAATCTGGCCTTATTTTAAATTGGTATAGACGTGTTTTCCTACTTTCATATTTCAGTCGCAGACGTGAATCAACCACTGGAAAAGGACTCATTTACTGTAAGTTGCTAATTTATGTACAATGTACTACCAAGCGTGAACCAGCATGTTTTGAAGTTTGAATTTTCAATGTAAAACAAACATGCACATAGATTCACTGACATCTTGTCTCAATTTGCAGATACCTGATATGTCGCAGTATTTGAATGGATTTGAAGATGCATACAAACAACATGGTATAAAGATGTTATATAAATTGGTAAAAAAAGATATATCCAAATGGAAAACCATTCCTCTGCAAATATTAGTTGTCGGCGAATCTGGGGCAGGTAAATCGTCCTTCATCAATGCCATGCTAGGACTTCGTCCAACAGATGATGGTGCTGCCAAGGTTGGTATTACCGAGACGACCAAAGTAAAACGCAAGTACCCACATCCCAAATATCCTAACTTTGTGTTAGTGGATGCTCCTGGAGTGGGAACTCAAAACTTTCCAAAGAAAAATTACCTAGAGTTAATTGATTTGAAGACATGCGAGTTCATTATCATTATTTCTTCCAGTCGTTTAAAAGAAAATGACGCATGGCTTGCGTCCGAAACCAGAAAAGCCCAAAAGAAGTTTTATTTTGTTAGAACGAAAATAGATGTTGACATTCATTGCGAATCGGAAGCCAGTGGTCTGAACGAGGGCGAAGTAGTCAATGCAGTGCGTGAAGATTGTCGTCAGTCGCTTACTGATATTGGGGTTGAAAAACCCGATGTCTTCATCATAAGTAGCAGTATCCGATGGCGTGCAAAATTTGATTTCAACCTCCTGATCCAACAATTACAAAATGACGCCCCTTCTCTTAAAAGGGAATCAATGATGTTGGCCATATCGCTGCAGATACAGCCGGTGCTTAAAGAGAAAAAATTGGCTTTGAAACAGAGAATAGGCAAAGTAGCTCTCTCTGCAGTTTTTAATGCAATATTACCAATAAGAGACTGTTCTAAGATATTAATGGACGAAGTTCGGTTGTACCAAGCACAATTTGGAATCGACGATGACTCTTTGTGTAATATAGCAAGACAGCAGGGTATGGAGTTAATTGCTTTGAAAGAAAGCATCAATCTTCAGTCGTCAGATTTGTTGAATTCTCGTGATGAATTCGAACATTTTTGTTCGCATGGAACAATTGTACGTTCATTTCCAACAACTACTTTAGGTAGTCTAATTGTATTGTTATCCGGACAGTCGCGTTATAATAGGTACTGTTGTGCTTTGTATGAATTGCTTACGATGTGTTACGCGGAGTCCCTAAGGGTTCTCGAATTGGTTTAAATTTTTTAACAGAGCATTTTGGCGAATTGTACCGAAACATAATTACCATGTTTGATTGACAATACTGGCTAGCCAACAATATAATCTGTGCAAAGCCTATACTAACACATTTTACAGAAAATTGCGCTAAACTCTTTATTTTATAGAATGATTTTGTTTGCATTTTTGTCAACTTTTTGCTTTTAATAAGCATACTAGATGTGCATATTTTGCTGGGTTCAAGCAACCCGTCCCTAAATCTGCCACACTTTGCCACAAATTTCCAGTTTGTGGAGTATTTAGACAGTTTTCCACTAAATGCCACACTTAGTATGGTGAATTGAAAAAAAAATGAGCAGAACTTGGACATACATGTTTTCCAGTAAATGCCACTTATTTCCACTCATTAATGCCACACAGTGTGGAAATAAGTGGAGTATTTAGACAATTTTCCACTAAACGCCAGACCTTCAGTGGCAAATTCAATTTCCACCTAATGTCACTAATTTCCACTTATTTGCCACAAGATGTGGAAATAAGTGGAGTATTTAGACACTTTTCCACTTAATGCCAGACTTTTAGTGGCAAATGCAATTTCCACTAAATGCCACTAATTTCTATGTATTTGCCACAATATGTGGAAATAAGTGGAGTATTTAGACACTTTTCCACTTAATGCCAGACTTTTTGTGGCAATAAATACCACAGTAGAAAATTTTTCGCTCTTTGCCACAGATGGTGGAAAATGGTGAAAATTGGTGGCTTTGCCTCTGCCAACTGATTGATTAATATGCTGTCACTTGAATATAAAACAACATAAAGTCTAATATATGTTAACACATAAGAATTAACACAATGTATGCTTTATTATGTACATGTATGCACATTTGAGTCATTACAATTGATTTTATGAGAAGTTGATTAATATACTTAGATACATAGATCGAAGTTTATTAATGTTTTGTAGTAAATTAATATGTAAAGTCTTCAGTGCTTCAGAGAGTGCTGAAAATCATCCTGAATGTCATCATTCCTTGTCCTTGAATGATACTTCATGGCAAAGTCTGCAATACAAATGTAAGCAATATGTATTTTTGCACAAACCATTGCCCATAAATGGCATTTATGCATCAAATAGTGAACCCTGCTAAACTACATCCATAAATAATTATTTATGATGAATGTTATTGTATAAATCATTTTATAGGGTAACATTGATAATACTTAGACTGTTGTGAGAGCATATGAGTAAGAAATGTTTTTGTTATATTTATTCTATTGTCATATAAAGTTTAGACAATGTATGTTATTTGAAGACAGTTTAATTTGACTCTATTTATGCTTATTAAATACCAATATTTAACATACATTGATTAGACACACAATTATTTATTTATTCTTCTGTAGAATTGTAATAGCTGAATGAATACTCTAAAATAAGAACATTCCAATTCTTTACCTAAGAATTTATTTAGCAATAGAATACACACGCCTATGGTTCTGTAAGATACTTAAACAATGTTTTGACTGCATTGTCTATTTTGTGAACTTAAACAAAATCATGCAATGGTTTCAGTATTTATTGAATTTGTTAAATCACTAACCAGGCAAAAAACTAATATTGTTATGATGGTATCATAAAAATAGAAATTTAAGGAAATACAAACAAAACATACAAACCATTAGTTGTTTTGCTATTCCAATAAACCAAAGGGCTGAAGTCCTGTACCAGCAAGTTTCACAACACTAAATGTTGATTTCCACATCCACATTGTTTCTTAATAGAATGTCCATTTATGTCAGTATTTCAGCATAACTTTAAATTTACAATTAAAGTCCATAACTTTCTTTATCTCACTACAATTTAGGTAAACAAGTTGCTAAAACACTACTCATGTTTTCAAATTCAAAGATAAACTTCCTGTGTTTAAATGAACCAATCAGGAAGTATGTGTACCTGTTAACCAATAGATAAGCAGATGCTTTCTAGCAAGGAAGAAGGTTCCAAATTCTGTAGCAGACCACAGCTGGTGGTCAGTGCTTATCAGATTGTGTGCCAATTGTTGCATCTAACTGCAGCCACATGTCTGAATGGAGTATCACTAGTTCTTACACAGCTGGTACTGGGTCAAGAAATTTCAACTTGTATAAATTTCTACTAAAGTTTAACATGAGACCGTTTATTTAATTAAATTTCTCATTTATTGCAAATAATATATTTTTCATGATCTTAAACTTCAACACAATTTTTAATGAAATGTTATTTTATTTTACAGTTTATGTAGCTATTTCAAGTGTTGAAGATAAAACTGTATGTTAATTTGTATTATATTTAAGTATACATAAATTAAAAAAATGCATTGTTCTATTGATTGATTGATTGATTTATTTATTTATTATATAAATTGCATCATGTTGAATCCTATGTTAAGCAACAAACAAAAACAGTAACTTTAGTATTTTTGAAAAAATCACTTAACAAACACTTAAACACTGAATTTCTATCCTTCAATAACATTCATGAGGTAACAAAAAAATTACCAAGTCCCATTTTCCACTGATTTCCATATCTCAAATCTTATAAGGATTTTTCGCCACTCATGGTACACCCATGAAAAAAAACTAAGTCCATTATTTCCACACATTACCAGTCAATTGCCACAGACACAAAAATACAAGTCCAAATTTCCACAGAATGCCACATGTTTTCCACTCTTAAATGTCGTAAATGCTGGCAAATGTGCCACTCATGTGGCATAACCGAATAAAAATAGTGGAATTCCAGTCTTTGCCAACTAATTCCACTTATTACCACTCTATTCCACACATGTTCCACAGAAATGTGTGGAAAAAGGCAACAAAGTGTGGCATATTTAGGGACGGGAAGTCTGGTTGATAAATAAAATAATGTTGAAATTGTTTTGGTTTTTTCCTTTTTAGCTCACCTGAGCACAAAGTGCTCATGGTGAGCTTTTGTGATCGCCTGTTGTCCGTCGTCAGTGCGTGTGTCTGTGCGTCTGTCGTCAACTTTTCATCCAAACAACATCTCCTCCTAAACCGCTTGGCAGATTTTCACCAAACTCCACAGGAATTATCATTGGGTGACCCTCTTTCAAAGTTGTTCAAATTGTTATAGTCGGCTGCATATGTAGTTCACCAGAGCTAAAAATAGAATTAAAAATTGTAAACTTTAACAATCTTTTCTGAAACCGGAATGCCCAGAGGTTTCATATTTTGTATGTAACATCCTATGGTGGTCCTCTACTAAGATTGTTCAAATTATGCCTCTGGGTTCAAAATGGGTTGATATAGAATATATAGCAAAATGACTTTAAAAATCTTCTCCTCTGAAACCACAAGGCCCAGAGGTTTCATATTTGGTGTTGCATCCTATTGTGGTCTTCTACAAAGATTGTTCAAATTATGCCCCGGGGGTCAGAACTGGCCACGCCCTGGTGGTCACACGGTTTAAATAGAATATATAGCAAAATCTTCTCCTCTGAAACTGCAAGGCCCAGATGTTTCATATTTGGTATGTAACATCCTTAGTGGTCCCTTACAAAGTTTGTTAAAATTATGCCCCTGGGGTCAAAACTGGCCGCGCCCCGGGGGTCACATGGTTTATATAGAATATAAAGCAAAATGACTTTAAAAATCTCCTCTTAAACCACGAGGCCCAGAGGTGTCATATTGGTATATAACATCCTATAGTGGTCCTCTACAAAGATTGTTCAAATCATGCCCCTGGGTCAAAACTGGCTACGCCCTGGGGGGTCACATGATTGATAAAAACTTAAATAGCAAAATGTCTTTAAAAATTTCTCTGAAACCGCAAGGCCCAGATATTTCATATTTGGTTGTCCTCTACAAAGATTGTTCAATTTATGCCCCTGGGGTTAAAACTGGCCAAGCCCTGGGGTCACATGATTTATGTTGACTAAAATTTCAAAATGACTTTAAATATATTCTCCTCAGAAACTGCAAGGCCCATAGGTTTCTTATTTGGTACGTAATATTGTATAGTGGTCCTCTAAAAAAGATTGTTCAAATTTTGCCCCTGGGGTTAAAACTGGCCACGCTCCGGGGGTCACATGGTCTATAAACAAATAGCAAAACGTCTTGAAAAACTTCCTTCTCTGAAACAGCAAGGCTCGGAGGTTTCGTATTTAGCATGTAATATCCTATAGTGGTTCCTAAGTTATGCCCCATGGGTAAATGCCCCATGGGTAAAAATGACCACAACCCAGGGTTTACATGGTTTATATATAGCCTTTAACAGCAAATGACTTTAAAAATGTTCTCCTCTGAAACCGCATGGCCTAGATGTTTCATATTTGGTATGTAACATTGTATAGTGGTCCTCTACAAATATTGTTCAAATTATGCCCCTGGGGTCAAAACTGGTCACGCCCCGGGGGTCACATGGTTTATATAGACTTAAATAGCTAAATGACTTTAAAAAACTTCTCCTCTGAAACAGCAAGGCCGACAGCTTTCCTGTATTTGGTACGTAACATTGCATAGTGGTCCCCTCCAAAGATTGTTCAAATTATGCCCCTGGGGTCAAATCTGGCCAAACCACGAGTGGTCACATGGTTTATGTAGAATTAAATAGCAAAATGACTTTATTGCACTTTACCTGAAACTGCAAGGCCCAGAGGTTTGTTCAAGATTGTTCAAATTATGCCCCTGGGATAAAAGTAAGCCACGGTTTAGTATTTGGTATGTAACATTGTGTTGTGGTCCTCTACAACGATTGTTCAAATTATGCCCCTGGGATCAAAACTGGCCATGCCCCGGTGGTCACATGGTGTATATAGACTTAAATAGCAAAATGACTTTAAAAATCTTCCCCTCTGAAACCGCAATGTCCCAAGGTTTCATATTTTGTATGTAACATTGTAAAGTGATTACAAAGATTATGTTAATTATGTCCCTGGGATCAAACCTGGTCATGCCCTGGGGGTCACATGGTTTCTTTAGACTTATATGGCAAGTGGACTTTAAAATTGTCACCTCTGAAACTGCAAGGCCCAGAGGTTTCATATTTTGTATGTAACATTGTATAGTGATCTTACACAAGGATTGTTCAAATTATGCCGCTGGGGTCACACCTGGCCACGCTCGGAGGGTCACATGGTTTATATAGACTTGTATATGGCAAGTGGACTTTAATAATCTTCTCTGAAACTGCAAGACCCAAAAGTTTTGTATTTGGTATGTAACATTGTATAGTGGTCCTCGACAAAGAATGTTCAAATTACGCCCCTTGGGTAAAAAGAGGCCACACCCCGGGGGTCATATGGTTTGTATAGACTTAAATGACAAAATGACTACAAAGTTTTCTTTGAAACCTTAAGGCCTAGAGGTTTCGTAATTCGTATTTATTATCTTAAATTGGTCTTCTACAAAGATTGTTCAAGTTATGCCACTGGAGTTAAGACTAGCCACGGCCCGGGGGTCACATGGTTTGTAATAGACTTATATGGAAAGTGGACATCCCAAATCTTCTCTGAAACTGCAAGGCCCAGAGATTTCGTATTTTGTATGTAACATGGTATAGTGGTCCTCTACAAATATTGTTTAAATGATGCCCCCGGAGTACAAAGAAGCTACACCCCGGGGGGTCACATGGTTGCTATAGACTTATGTGGGAATTGGGCTTTGAAAATCTCCTCTGAAACCACAAGGCCAACAGGTTTCATATTTGGCTGAAAAATTGTATAGTGGTCCTCATACAAATATTGTTCAAAGTATGCCCCTGGAGTAGAATGTGGCCATGCCCTGTGATAGAATGCTCCTGAAACTGCAAGACCCAGATCTTTATACTCGTGTAAGTGGTTTTGTGGCATTTTTAGTCCTCTTGTTTTAAGCCTTTACGATGCCTTAAACTCAGGTGAGCGACCTAGGGCCATTGTGGACCTCTTGTTATCCAATCTTAAGCCCCGGTCACAGTGTCACGATTTTGGCAACAATGGCTAATGATTTATCGTGGACATGTTAATCGAGTCGGGGGGCACAGTGTCCCAATTGTATCTTCCTACGAATACCGACAGTTGTTGTAGGACAAGACTACGGATATCAATGACATTTGTAGGTTTCTGCAGCCGATAAACCACGGTTTCACCAAGATATGATACAATCTGTTACGGTTGTAATACGCTAGCTTCAGGTATACGCTACGGTAACAGACGATTGATAACGTTTCTCCTAAGATTGCAGTAAGATTAAAGAAGTTTCATCATGATAAATCTACGAGTAGCCAATAATTCTTACGATCCACTATGCTTCAAGGCGATTTGGACGTCACGATTCCTCGTGAATAAGCGTGACACCATCGTAGACAAACGTAGTGAGTGAGTAGTAACATCGCGAAAAACCGTACAGGCAACGCGACCCAATTGTCATGTTGTCGTGGTCAATCGTGTATATTCATGAGTAGTCATGATAGTTGTCGCTGAAGATCTTACTGGAATCATAACTGAACCGTAGGGCCAGAGTAGAAATACGTACGATATACGTAGCAAAATGTACCATAAAGTACTACAGTCGTGTAATTTTCAATGTCATAAAATCAGTCACGATTTATCACGATTGAACATAAAAGGCCACACAAATAGACTTTATTTTCCATCAAATCTTTACCAAACTTTGACAGTTTGTGTGTGACCATCAAATCTCATCGGGTGCCACAAATGGTCCAGATCGTGTTTCAAACACCAGAGTTATTATGCCCGCCTTCGAAGAAGTGGCGGTATATTGCTTTGCACCTGTCCATCGGTCAGTTGGATGGTCGGTCGGTCTGTCGGTATACCATTTCGTTTCTACACGATATCTAGAGAACTCTTTGACCTACAATCATTTGAGCTGGTATGCTGGTTACTTGGGAGGAAAAGAAGACGCCTATTGATTTTGAGATCAACAGGTCAAAGGTTAGGTCACACGGGCTTGTAATATGAAATTCGTTTCCGCACGATATCTAGAGAACGCTTTGACCTATGATCATTTAAGTTGCTTGGGAGGAAAGGAAGACGCCTATCAAGTTTGAGGTCAACAGTTCAAAGGTCAAGGTCACGGGCTTGTAACATGAAAACTGTTTCATCTGTAGACCATTTTGTTTTCGCAGGATATCTAGAGAACGCTTTGACCTACGATCATCCAGGTGAATATGCTGGTTACTCGGGAGAGAAGGAAGAAGCCTATCGATTTTGAGGTCAACCAGTCAGAGGTTAAGGTCACAGGGGCTTGTAACATGAAAACCATTTCCACACAATATCTAGAGAACGCTTTAACCTAGGATCATATAAATTTGTATGCTGGTTAGTCTTGAGGGAAGGAAGACCCCTATCGATTTTGAGATCAAAGGTCAACGTCACAGAGGCTTGTAAAAAAAAAAAACATTTCCACTTAATAACAGATGAACCATTGGTAGATGGTCCTCAAACCATATAGGTACAATGGTCAGTTTGAGTAAATGACCTATTACATAGCGATAATTACAGAATACTTGGGTAGAGTCGTCAAATTTGATAGGAAGAATGCTCTTGCATAGAAGACAACTCCTATCAAGGTAATGGTTAACATGTCTCAGCTTAGATTGTTCAGAAACAGTACACTTCTGTGATAAACAAAGGCTGCAAGTTGGGGGGCATACATGTTTTGCAAACAACTCTTGTTGCCCTTTGTTTATTATAACAATATACAAAAATTGACATTATTCAGGATAGAGACTTCATTTTTTATTCAATCTTCACCAATCTTGCATAGTTTGTCTATTACCATGAGATTACAGTTGACGTCAAATATAAGCAAGATCGGACCAGACACACAGGAGTTATTGCCCTTTGTGAAAAAGATATGCAACAAGGACCATTATTCAGGATAGACACTTCATTTTTCATCCAATCTTCACCAATCTTGCACAGTTTGTCTATGAACATAAGATTAAAAGTCAAGTTGAATATAAGCAAAATTGGGCCAGAACACAAGATTATTTATTGCCCTTTGTTTGTAAAAAAAAATATACAAAAATGGACATTATTCGGGACAGAGACTTCATTTTTCATCCCATCTTCATCAATCGTGCACAGTTTGTTTATGAAAGTAAGACTACAGATGAAGTTGAATATAAGAATGATCAGGCCAGAAACACCGGAGTTATTGCCCCTTGTATTTTGAGAAAAAAAAACATAAGTTGTCAGGCTTGCACACACGATTTTTTATTCAATGTTGACCAAACTTACACATTTTGCGTATGACCATAAAAATTGTTTGGTAAAATTGGATTTCCATCAGTTGCAAACCTTGCATACAGTTATTTGTACATGCAACATTGATGTCTTGAGAGCCTGCATTAACGTCATTTATCATCATTGGTCAGAACATTATCAAAGAACAAAGGGACTATGTCACCGAAAAGGGCTTCTTTAAAAAAATCTAAAATTTATATAATAATACTGGCATATAATTACGGTTAAAACAGGGTATTTATAATGGGAAAAGAGTGTATGCATTCTGAAATAAAAATCAACTTATAATATGGGTTGTGTTTGTTTGGCCCTTTTCCTGTGTACATGTTGAAGTCAGAATTGTGAGCTTTTGGTATAACCATAGTTAAAACATGACTTCTTACCAAGCGTGATAGCGCAGTTGGTTAGAGCGCTGTCTGCTGTCATTTCTTCGAATAGCTCCGAAGTCGTGAGTTCGATACCAGCCTGGGGTTTTAATTTTTCCGGACTTTGTTTGCTAATTTGTTTTTATCCAATATCTTATTGTGTATTGTATTAGTTGTTATTTATTTAATGCACACGTCTTAGTAAAGCGCATTGCTATCAAATAACATAGTTTATAGTGCAATAGGAAGCCAATTTTTCGATGACATAGTCCCTTAAGTGCAACACTTACTGTAGTAATAAGAATCATGTTAATGTGTATCATAAAACGTTTTCTTACATATGAATAGATCTATATTGAAAAGCGGCTCTCTTAAGTGCAAAAGCATATACTATAGTAACAGCTTTTCATCTTAATGGCAATTTTTTCCATACTTACATGAGGTGTCTGTAAGACACAGACTGGCCGAATTATTATTAAGAACTATGTAGTGGGAAATGTTTTAAGTAATGTTCCGTCAAATAAAGATTGTGTCCTTTATATAATATTCAGTTTGATTTAAACATGCAAAGTGTATAGACAGATCATAATTATATGAAAATAAACATAATATGTCATTTTATGTGTAATGGCGAGATGCGTTTCATTAATTACTGCTTATGATCCCAATAAAGACAGTACACAACAAGGAGCAACACTACTGGCTGTTTCTTTTTTATTCGCTGACTATTAGATAATCTTTGTTTATGTGATTCCTTTGTTATAATTGTGTTCGATGGTGTCAACGTCTAATACGAAATCCTGATCAGCTAAAGATTTTAATTTCATTGTTAAAACTAGAATACGAAATTAGTTTTTACCTTCAAAAGTATCTAGAAATAAAATGTCATATATGGTTAAGTACAATCTATAACATTTTATCGTTATCAATATTTTTTTGAATTACATGTTGTAAACAACACTGTGTTTTAACTTCTTCAGTTTCGGCCGGTACGGGGTTTACTTAGTATGTGATGAATACCCACCAATATAAATTATTAAGTTACGTAAATTAATCAAATCAAAATAAGTAATCACAATTGTAATATGTTCAGATAGGTTGATATGAAATATTCAAACAAATTAAAATATCTGAAGTTTTGAAATAAAACGTAATAAGTGGTAATAAGTGGTATTTCCTTGCTTGTTATCAGGGACAACATTCCCCACATCATTGCTTGTTAGAGTGGATTCATGCGTCTCCACCTGACACGAATTTAGTATTGTGCATTTATCTTAACGTGTCTATTATAGCCTTTTTATATGCCCGTTTGAAAAACGGCTGTATTATGGGAACGCCCAAGTGGTTGGGCGGGCCGGCGGGAGATCTTTGTCCTGAGCATAATTTTGTCCAACTTGGATAGAATTTCAAATAACTTTCTTTTTTTCCCCTGTTTAACAGTTTTATTCATTTCATAATATACACAATACAAAATAAAACAAAACATAATTATGCAAGTTCTACTAGTTGCTGTCAGTACACAAAACATAATTATGCAAGTTCTACTAGTTGCTGTCAGTACACGACTGCTTTGCAATAATCTAATATACTATACTCTATATTGATTTCAGAATTACATAATACACATCATATTATGTAAGCAAATTTTAATATATATGCACGATGGTACATTTAAACTGGGTATACAATTTATACACAACACAATACACCATGTGTACAAAACATTACTATACTAGTACTGAACTATGGAATAAATATTTTAAACATACTAATTACAGAGAAGTCTTATAACTGTCCAATATAAATCTTTATTGGGTGCACATTGTGTGCTTGTATAAATCTTTAAAGCTAATTTTAGACTAGTTTTCAGGCCTGAAAAGTTTGGGATAATTTCTTTCCGTTACATGCAAATATGTACTTTTTATTTTCCATGAAAAGAATAAAACAATTGTCGTTTTCGTTTGTGTCGCCAAGCAATAACAATTTGCAATTAATTTCAATTATTATATTTGCATTTTTTAAACTATGCAAAACATCCTTAATCAAGGTATGCACTGGGTTACATTCCCAGAATAAGTTGGTAATTGATTCTTCCGACAATTTGCAAAAAGTGCATCTGCTACTACCCGACATGCCCATTTTAAAAAGAAGTGAATTTGTCCCCAATATTCTGTGGACAATCCTTGTTTGTAACCATTGAATATTTGTATCACTTGTTTTTTCAAACACTTTCCCATGGACAATGTTCCATTGTATGGTATCATTTACAAAATACTCATTCCATTTAGTATGACTTGTTGGGATTTCTGAGTTAAATTTAAGCATATTATATAGTATCCTGTTGCATGAATTAACAATTATCGGTTTAAGATAGGTTGTCAGAACTGGGTACATGTGTACTTTGTAATGTACTAATTGTATATTTTGCAATGAGGCAATGTACGCAATTTTAAGCCTTCATAGTGTAAAAAATTAACTGATCTATTTATTTTGTTTTGAAGCTCTTGCAATGACAAGATTTGTCCATTGTCATTAGTGACATCTTTAACATACTGAATGCCATTGTCGTACCAATATTTCCAAAAAATGTATTTGTTGTTGATCAACATACAACTGTTATAAAACAGAGGCAAATTTAACAGCTTCTCAATAGAATCGTTACTAATACATTTAACATATTCAGAATATATGGTTAAAACATCAATCCAAAAAGTGTTTGTTATTCCTTTCATAGCAATTTCAAATAACTTGGCAGAAGTGATAAGCATGAGTGTCGTGCGCAAGAACCAGGTCATAGGTCAAGGTTGCAATTCAAGGTTAAGGGTCAAATTTAAGAAATCAACCCTAAACACTGTCCGGAATATATCTTTGTCCAGCATGGATGAATTTCCAAATAACCTGGCAGAAGTGACGAGCATGGTGAGTCAAGAGTGTCGTGTGCAAAAATCACGTCCCAAGGTCAAGGTCACAATTCAAGCTCAAAAATCAAATTTATGAAATAAATTCCTAACACTTTGTCCGGGGCATTTCTATGTCCAGCGTGGATGGATTTTCAAATAACCTGGAAGAAGTGATAAGCATGAGTATCGCGTGTAAGAACCAGGTCCATGGTCAAGGTCACAATTCAAGGTCAATGGTCAAATTTAAGAAATCAGTCCTAAACACTTTGTCTGGAGCATATCTTTGTCCAGCATGGATGGATTTCAAATAACCTGGAAGAAGTGACCAGCATGTTGAGACGGAGTGTCGCGAACAAGAACTAGGTCAAGGTCACAATTCAAGCTCAAAAGTCAAATTTAAGAAATCATTCCCTAACACTTTGTCCGGAGCATTTCTATGTCCAGCATGGATGGATTTTCAAATAACTTGGCAGAAGTCACAAGCATGGTGAGACTGAGTGTCGCGGGCAAGAACCAGGTCCCTAGGTCCAAGGTCAAGGACACAATTCAAGGTCAAGGGTCAAATTTAAGAAATCAGTCCTAAACACTTTGTCTGGAGCATATTTTTGTCTAGCATGGATGGATTTTCAAATTACCTGGCAGAAGTGACTAGCATAGTGCTACAAAGTGTCGCAAACAATAACTAGGTCCTTAGGCGTAAGGTCAATGTCACAATTCAAGATCAAAGTTCAAATATTGAAATCAGTCCCAAACACATTGTCCGGAGCATATCTTTGTCCAGCATGGATGGATTTTCAAATTACTTGGCAGCAGTGATAAGCATGATGAGGTGTAGTGTCGCGCGCAAGAACCAGACCCTAGGTCAAGGTCACAATTCAAGGTCAAAGGCGTAGTGGCAGCGTCAACATTTCGTTTCCGTTCTCTAACTCGAAAATGAATTTAGCTTTTGTAATGAAACTTCATATATAGATACCTTACTGCAAGACCTTGCTTTGGATTGCATATGGGGTGTGTGGGGTCAGGGTCAAGATCACTGTTGCTAAACGTTGAGATCTTGCTAAAAGTAGAAAAAAGGTTTCTGCTCAATAGGCCATTCCCAAAACTAGGTTTCTTCCCTTGCGTAATCACGAGTGATGTCCCCTGTTCACTTCCGGCGACTTTTATTTACTATAAGGCGGGATAAGCGTATTGATATTTACCAAAAAACATGCAATATATTTGATTTTTAATCTTAAAATTGTGTTGATGTCGTAAAGATAAATTTACAGATATCAACCTTTTTATATAATATACATCATGTACTTTATTTATCAATTAAATTAAATTATTATTTTGATTTTTAACAATATTGTCTACTCTTTGCATATTGACAAACAAACTGTACACGTCAATTTCATGTATGTAAACAACCTATGCCAAACAAACTGTACACATCAATTTCATGTATGTAAACAACCTATGCCTTCATCCTGTCTTCAATTTGCATAATAAAATAAATAAATAAAGTTCTGTTTAGTAAAATGATTTTGCTAAGTAACTCTAAGCTAACATTCTTCTGGCGACTAAAATTACGAAAATAAGGTATCATCGCAGAAAGTTTGAGCGTAATTCGGATGTTTTTGACAGCAACTTTTTATTTGAATTCCATACACATTTGTGTTTAACTTGAAAGCTTTTTTGGTTGCAGATATTCTTGTTGTGTGCTAAATATTATACGGTGCTTGAACATGCTTCGCTTTAATCTTTAAATATAACGGAACAAAACTACTATCTTTTTAATTACTGTTAACACAATATTACACTAACCAAAGATGATGTCACTCCTCATTAAATGTTATAATTGATGTTGTATTAAAGAGATTAAGTAAGTAATTTGTTTATTATTGTGTCATGTGTTTAAACAATGTTCATGATAACTTCATATAATCAACGAAACAAATAACACCCGACCCAATTGGTCTTATATGTCACCAGGAAATAAATATGTCGTGATTATTATGCACATAATAGGGTGAGTATCTATAATAAAACAGACATAGATGTGTACATTTTGAAAAAGTTTACACAATTCAGAATAAGTAATTAACTTAGCCAACAGTAGAGTCTAATATACGTTAGAATAAACATGTTATACTTGTTGAGTCTGTTTGATCAAGTATTTAGTTTTCCTTCATGTATATAACTCTAACTGAGATTATGTCTTCATTTCTGTCGGAATCGTGGTAAACAAACAACATTTTATTATCGCAGCAGCTAATTCCCGGATGTTTTAGAAAAATCACCATCTTTAAATTCTTCAGAATTGACAATTGAATGCTGTGCTATATTATTTCACTCTTCAATTTAAACCAATTTATTACTTGAAAAAAGTGTTTAATGCTTTTAATTATGTTCTGTTTTGTTCAATAAGGTGGGAAAATTTCATAAGGTGATAGGCAAATAACAACAACGGAGAAAACAACATTTTAAAATGTGAGATAAACTTTAATTTAAGACGCAAACAATGGATACGAAGTGTGACATGTTAGTTGCCTCTGCATGTAGATATTTATCATCAATGCATTACGCAATTGCATTGTTTAACGGTATTGTTCTATGGGTAATTTGATAAGATCCCCGCGGTTTGTGGATTTGGTATTATTATGACCCCTCTTCACACAGGTAACTAAGTATCCATTGAGTGAAAATGTGTTCATTCGTGGTATTTATGTATGCAAAACAACCGTTTAAGACGAGACAAGGAGACTACTTTTTTTTTTACGGATGCCTGTCATACTGACATGTGGCCTTAGTAATGAGTTTAAAACGATACTACATTTAGTTCTAATAATTCATTTTTGTAACATATATCCTCTACAACTTTTGTGTAATATTTAATCAAAAACATATGGTTTGAAAAATTTCCATTACCAGTTTTGAAAGCCGCTTGGTCTTAGATCTCTAATACTATTATATGGCAAGCTAGGGAAAAAGTCACCGGAAGTCGGGTTTCAAATATGGCGGATGTGAATTCGCAATAACGGGAGGTAATTTCCAAGGGAGATCACATAGTTTTGGGAAAGGCCTATAACTTGAGAACGCATTGAGATATTTTAATGAAACTTCATACATAGATACCTTATATTGAGACCTCGCTTTGGATTGCGTATGGGGTGGGTGGGGTCAAGGTTACCATTACTAAAAATAGAAAAATGGTTACTGCTCAATAACTTGAGAACACATGGAGATATTTTAATGAAACTTCATACATAGATACCTTATATTGAGACTTCGCTTGGGATTGCGTATAGGGTGGATGGGATCGAGGTCACCGTTACAAAAAATAGACAAACAAGTTTCCGCTCAATAGCTTGAGAAGACATTGATATGTTTTAATGAAACCTTATATAAAGATACTTTATATCTAGACCTCAATTGGGATTGCATATGGGGTGGGTGGGTTCAAGGTCACCATTTCTAAAAAAAATATTTTTGTGCTGACTTTAATGCATTTAATTTAAAAAAAAAGGTTTTCGGGGGGAATTTACACGTTTCTTGTTTATGTTGGAATCTTGATTTAAGATTTAAGAATATATATGGAATAGTTTTAATACCTCAACTCAATCCAGAGAGGCTGTGGAGATGTTTTAGATGCACAAATACCATGACTACCTTATTAGTTTTTGAATTTTTTCTCTTTTGTCATTGAATCTGAACCCCCAAAAAGCTTCTTTGACGGGCGTATTTTTGTGACAATAGCACTCTTGTTATACTCTGTTTTTATACCCCCACAAACGAAGTTTGGGAGGGGGGGTAATAGGAGTGAGCTTGTCGGTCTGTTGGTTTTTGGTTTCCGGATGATAACTCAAGAAGGGTTTGACATATTCAAATAATTTTTGGTACACATGTGTAACATCATAAAATACAGGTCAATTTTGAATTTGGAAACAAACCACTAAATCTTGACATAGCTATGGTTCCTTTTCGATGTAATTTCCCTAAACACTGTTTCTGGTCAATAACTCAAGAATGGCTTGACATATTCAAATAAGTTTAGGTATACATGTGTTTTGTATTTTGACATAGTTATTCCCCTTTTTCAAATATATTTTGTGGTTAAAGTTTATTTTTGAAAAGGCTTTTATCTTGAAAACTACATAAGTTATTCATTTGCAACATAGAATATACGTTTGTCATTAACTCCAACATCAGGTACAACATTCCTCGTAAGTCCGTTTTGTATTTTGACAGAGTTATGCCAATTTTTCACATAGATTTCGGGTTAGGGTTTATATTCAATAGTCTTATAGCTTGAAAACTACACAAGTTGTTCACTTGGAACTTGGAATGTACCTTTGTCATCAACTCCAGCATCACATAAAACATTTCCCATACCTCTGTTTTGTATTTTGTTATATTAATGCCCCTTTTCAAATAGATTTCATGGTTAAATCTTATATTCATAAGCTTATGACTTGAAAACTACACAAGTTATTCACTTAAAACTTGGAATATACCTTTGCCATCAACTCCAGCATCAGGTGCAACATTCTATAGTTATTTCCCTTTTTACATAGATTAAGTTTTTGTATAGAAGTTTCATAACTTCAAAACTTGATAGGTTATTCACTTGAAAATTGGAATTCACCTTTGTCTTCAACTACAGCATCAGGTGCCACAATTCATATAACCCTTTGCACACTTTATACACAGATTTTGGGGTTAAAGTTTGTGTTCCGAAGTCTAAGTGGTGTGTAGTTTCCACACAATTTGCATTATCAGCAAACACTTATTTTAGAACAAATAATATCGGGCATCTGATTGCCTTTAAAGATGCCGGAACCGCAGTCTTTTCGGAAAATGATGGAAAAAAATGCGGACTGTTTACAAACGATGCAGTGTATTAATTATCCATACATCTTGTCTAATTAAATACCGGAAGTATGATTCATGAAACTGACATATGTATTAAATGAGCGGTTTTCGGATATTAGAATTATAACAAATAATTGTTGTGTATAATTGTTAATGCTCATACAAATTGTATGAATAAATAATTATTATAGCAACATAAGGTTTAAATATATAAATATAATATCTCTCCACAAGCAAACAAGACATTCATCATTGCAAGTGATTTCTACGTTGTCACTTAACGACTACTGCTACTGGTTAGCTGATCAGATATTCCTAAGTGTCAAATTGCTTGGGATAACCAAATTAATAAAATCGGTAACCTTCAAATAGGTAACCCAGTAAAACGTCTAATAATTCTTTTCAGATTTGGTCTAACTCACAGCCCATACTAGCGCGTACCTGTATGCTTGACGATATGGTTAGGTTGTTCGATGCAGTCCAGCTCATATCTGTTATTACATATAAACAAAGTGAAGCTCCAGCTGCGTCAGCATGAGAGAACTCTTATTGGCGACACGAGGTCCTTTATTATGGCAAATGACCAATTGTCAAAAACATATCATATATATATATATATAAATATATATATATATATATATATATATATATATGGAATACGAACAAATCAGATACTTAAACCAAAGTGACACGGGTTGATAACGGATATTTCATTATATTTGCTATATATATAATAGTAGCATCTGTGATTATACAAATTAGAAATGGACTACATGTATTCGGTTTTGGAAGCAATGAATGTATCATATGCACAACAGAAGTATTTAGTCGCATTAACAAACAAGCATGAATGCATTTAATTTAGAAGAAACATTTATACAGTCATAACCAGAATAATTTATAATTGATGAACTTTTTTTCTGTTAAAATAAGTATATTTTACATAAATTGATCATTATTCATACATGATACGTCAAAGACTGGGTCACTATAAGGTCTCAAAATAAATGTTAAAAAGCTGAAACTATGTTTTCTTTTCATTTGTTTCTATTTATCGGTAAGAAATAAACATAAACAATATCATTAGATAAACGAAATGCGTTATTTTAAATTCTAAAATGACCACATATGACATGTTCCCGAGATACATCATGGACTATTTCTTATGAGAAAATATATTATATATATGGGTAAATCCTATATTCATAAGTCTTATGACTTGAAAACTACACAAGTTATTCACTTAAAACTTGGAATATATCTTTGCCTTAGACTCCAGCATCAGGTGCAACATTCTCCATAACTCTGTAGTTTGGAATAGTTATTTCCCTTTTTACATACGTTTTTGTATAGAAGTTTAATAACTTCATTCACTTGAAAATTGGAATTCACCTTTGTCATTAACTACAGCATCAGGTGCCACAATTCATATAACCCTTTGCACACTTTATACACAGATTTTGGGGTTAAATTTTGTGTTCCGAAGTCTAAGTGGTGTGTAGTTTCCACACAATTTGCAATATCGGCAAACACTTATTTTAGAACAAATAATATCGGGCATCTGATTGCCTTTAAAGATGCCGGAACCGCAGTCTTCCGGAATGCCGGAATTACATATAAACAACGTGAAACTCCAGCTGCGTCAACTATTTCTTATGAGAAAATATATTATATATATGGTTAAATCCTATATTCATAAGTCTTATGACTTGAAAACTACACAAGTTATTAACTTAAAACTTGGAATATATCTTTGCCATCGACTCCAGCATCAGGTGCAACATTCTCCATAACTCTGTAGTTTGAAATAGTTATTTCCCTTTTTACATAGATTACGTTTTTGTATAGAACTTTAATAACTTCATTCACTTGAAAATTGGAATTCACCTTTGTCATTAACTACAGCATCAGGTGCCACAATTCATATAACCCTTTGCACACTTTATACACAGATTTTGGGGTTAAAGTTTGTGTTCCGAAGTCTAAGTGGTGTGTAGTTTCCACACAATTTGCATTATCAGCAAACACTTACTTTAGAACAAATAATATCGGGCATCTGATTGCCTTTAAAGATGCCGGAACCGCAGTCTTTTCGGAAAATGATGGAAAAAAATGCGGACTGTTTACAAACGACGCAGTGTATTAATTATCCATACATCTTGTCTAATTAAATACGGAAGTATGATTCATGAAACTGACATATGTATTAAATGAGCGGTTTTCGGATATTAGAATTATAACAAATAATTGTTGTGTATAATTGTTAATGCACATACAAATTGTATGAATAAATAATTATTATAGCAACATAAGGTTTAAATATATAAATATAATATCTCTCCACAAGCAAACAAGACATTCATCATTGCAAGTGATTTCTACGTTGTCACCTAACGACTACTGCTACTGGTTAGCTGATCAGATATTCCTAAGTGTCAAATTGCTTGGGATAACCAAATTAATAAAATCGGTAACCTTCAAATAGGTAACCCAGTAAAACGTCTAATAATTCTTTTCAGATTTGGTCTAACTCACAGCCCATACTAGCGCGTACCTGTATGCTTGACGATATGGTTAGGTTGTTCGATGCAGTCCAGCTCATATCTGTTATTACATATAAACAAAGTGAAGCTCCAGCTGCGTCAGCATGAGAGAACTCTTATTGGCGACACGAGGTCCTTTATTATGACAAATGACTAATTGTCAAAAACATATCATATATATATATATATATATATGTTTGTTTAGTAATGTCAGTTAAACAAATAAATCAAGCATAATTATCCAAGAAATAATCTGGTTCCCGTCAGCACGTGTCGAAAGAATGCGTCATTTAAACACCAAAAAATGGTGGCTCCAAATGACAGCAAACTGGGAATTTCGGTCACATTGTTAATGAATTAAAATCAGGTATGACCAATTGAAAGATCTGTAAACGTATATTCGAGTATCTTATGCATGGTAATTTATAGTATTATATTTGTTATTTAAGCTCATGATGCTTATGGTAAGAATGCGTTAATTTGCGTTGTATATTAAGGATTGTATCATGTTTGTAAATCTATATTAGAATGTTGTTGTGTTTGAAAAGCAACAGTATGACTGGTAGGCAATTTGGATATTTCATAAAATAGGGATTAAATTGAATTTGCTAGAAATAATCGGAAAACATACGATCCTGCGATAACGGAATGCGGATGTCGTCTCGACCTTAAGCTTCGTGTAGACTCGATGAGATAGAATGCGTGGAATAATTGACCCCACATGCATTTTGGAGGTCACTTCAGAGACAATTGGCCGTTTGAAAATGCTTCCTTTGGGACCGGATGTCCAAAAAAGCGATCTTTAAGTAAGCTGCAGCCGTATCTCTGCCACCTCCAGGTCGCCTGACCGGTGTACCTAACTGCTTAAGTCTCGCCCAAGCTCTGGTGATAACTGTTGTGATTTAATTGCTTTACATGCCATGTACTTATAGAAAATACCCCGTTCTCTTTAAAGAACTCATAACGCACAGCTATCATACACTTTTACTTGTGCACGCGGCCTAAATACATATTCGGTATTATCTCCATGCATTTTTATGTAGTACTAACATAAAACTCCA
This sequence comes from Congeria kusceri, assembly GCA_027627225.1. Classification (NCBI taxonomy): domain Eukaryota; kingdom Metazoa; phylum Mollusca; class Bivalvia; order Myida; family Dreissenidae; genus Congeria; species Congeria kusceri. The sequence goes on from CM051027.1 coordinate 63,269,145, forward strand.
CATGCGTCTCACATTACCATTGCTTAGTAAGATATAATATCTTGGTGCTTAGCAAACTCTGGGTAGTGTAGCATTATATGCAACTTTACACTGCGATTTATGTGTTTTTTTTTCAATAAATATTTATATACAGATTTCCTGCATAGTAAAAGTAAACCTTTCGTGAACAGAAACTTTAAATTCAATGAATCTTCAACAGAACACGTATCACAGAGAGTTTGTGTCTCAAAATGAAACGTTATCAGTGATTTCACAATTTCGTTTGGTATTTAATTTCACCGAGTTAGTATTTTGTAAATTGAGATCACGATGTTACCGATAAGCGTTATATTTGGCCCAACACGCCATACTTTGCATCATTCCAAAAGGTGGATGGCAACCAGGACTAAACGTATACACGTGTCTCGGAAACTTGACATTGCACTCTTGTAATCTAGAAACCCTTTATTCTCAGTGTACAGTCGAGATTGGTTACCATAGTCGTTAAGCTTCAACTATATTATATAATTTACACACTTAAATATCGCCCCTTGAAAGCAAAACGGGCTTATCAGCCTTCTTTATGCATATGCTTATAGGGCCTTTTTGGCTATAAAAGGACGAATGGCGGTCTTTTGCACTCAAATGTTGACAATAATAGTCTAATACTATTTAAACAAATCTAAAAATAACGCGTAAACTTATACATGTATTAGGAATTTAACTGTAGTCTAAGTGATACCGGTGACTTACAGTCTTTGTATGCAATTTAAGTTATATTTAAAGCATATGATGTATTCCTTGATAAATTAAAATCCTTTAAAAATGTATGATGACGGATAATACGTATTGTCCTGAAATGGTGTGTAAATGCCACTTTCTTAAAATCAACTTTGAATTGTTGACTAATGATATCTTAAAAACATGTTGCGAGTGGTTCTACAATAAAGAAACCATGCGCCGTAAGAAAAATGCTAGTATGATGTTCCGTTGATTGCACTCAAAAGAACCAAGCATACTGAAAAAATAAAACACAGTGAAGCACACACATAATGCATATAACATCTAATCCACGACCTTGCTAGTGATGTTTGATGTGGGCACAGTACTTACTTGTTGTTATTTCATTTTATAATGTTTCAGAAACTTGCTACTTTGTTGCTGTGATTATTTCATGGTATAACCAGTGAAGTGTTCATCGTATAAACATGTTTGCCTTTTGTGATTGCGTCGCGGTTTTCTTGTTGTGTTGTCACTTTGGTGGTGACTACAATGGCAGCTAAACTACTGACTATCGTTATCATTAATGAATGTACATCTCTGGGATATTTCACTTTTATTTGTGGATGTCGTTAGTTATCACAAATTCTCTTTCAAGTCTATGTCAAAGTGAATGAAAAATGATATAGCTATGACGATGGTATTATAAGATAAACCAAAACACCAACAAAACAAAACAAACACGCGTCGTTAAGACATTTCTATCACTTCAATGATCCCCAGCACGACGCCCAATCTTTACCCATTGTTCAGCCCACGATGGGGTTGGAGGCGCCTCCCCCGATGGTGGCGTACACCTCCAGACAGCCCAGGGTGTAGGGCCCGTCCACTGTCTCCTTAGCCCTCAGCACTGCCTTGTAGTCTCCCTGGGGTATTTATATCGCAATCAATGGCATTAAGGGCAATTTTCGTCAGGGAAATATATTAATCAGAAACGCAGTGAATAAATATAAATATACACATCTATAAATATACAAATACTTACATATATATAAATACTAAATAAATATATAAGTGTATAAATACATAAATTTATAAATATTAACCCTGACTAAATAACAATGTTAATGCTTATCTGTGAAGCTTTCATTCGAAAATGCTTTTAAACACCTTGTATTCGGTATTCGTTAGCAAATCTGATATTTGGATTTTTAATTTGGTTGTATTAATGATACATTTAAATTACTACGTTATTACATTTCTGCATGGACGTTGGTGACAATTGTTTTACTAACGTGTGAAATCAGATCCAGAACTGCTGGCATGGGGTCAAGGTGGAACACTCCATTGTCCACCACCATGTTCTCGGCTGCTATAGGACACTGGATGTAGTGTCCCAGATCTGCAAAGAACACGTTCTCTGCCTGGTGGCCGTAGTCTGTCTGGTGGTTGTGATCCAGTATGATGCTTTGGAATATGTGACACGTGTCTATGTTGTTGCTATAAAGATTCGACATATATAGCTAATTAAAATTACAGAAAACAGCGCAGATATATATAGCGAATAACATGCTGGTCTTTATGTAGGTAATGTTCGATCAATCATTGGCAGAGTATACGTGGATTGATAGCATTCACACAAACCCATTCTCAGTTATTAAAATAAAGGTATTAACCGTATATTCCCCAAAACAAGGCAACGCGAAATTGTCACATCCGAGATTGCTTACAGTGCAAACAATACAGACGACTTTAAAGGGACTTGTTCACAGATGTTTGCCTGTGTTAAAGTATGCCATTAAATGTCTTAACTTGACCGATTTAAGCATTGGAACTAAAGAGCTAGAGTATAATGACATGAAAATGATTCTAAAAAAGAAAAGGAAAAAAAAGTTGGTCCCATTGGGGTTCGAACCAGGGACGTCTGGAGTAAAAGGCTACCGCCTTAACCACTCGGCCATTCCGTTTCATTCAGTTTTCCCTGCATTATTTACTTTATAAAAGTGATCCACCTGTTTCCACATTCCAAATTATCCCATCGTTTAGCGTTACAAACGCTTTATAATTTTATCGATTTCAACTGATGATTACTCATAAACGAAACGGTATTTACGGTATATTTCTATGTCCGTAGCGTTATTTAGCTCCACATATACTCTTCCTTTATTTTTGGAATCTGTGACAAAAAGTTGAAAAATTGTCATCTGCGAACAGGTCCTTTAAAAGGCAAACAATCAGTGTTTGAATGATACTAGCTACACATATTTTACAATTCAATACGTATGTCCAGATTAACATTTTGAGAAAAAAATTAAATACCTAATTCAACGCATGTAGCATTAATAACAATATTAACAATAACAATTTTAATAATAATTCATGATCAACCATACCATGAACCGATCATGCTGGTCCCCGACAGACAAGGAACCTTGATTGGGATGCCGAATATCATTTTGTAGAACTCGACATCTATGTAAGCGGATGACACGTTCCGGGTGAACGTTATGTTCAAGTGCAGGTGAGCTTCGCCGGGGAACGGAATGGCTTCCGGAGTGATGTCAATGCTATGCATTTGGACGGCATCTGTGTCTTTTGTTGTGGCTGGACAATATAATGTGTTTAATTTAGCATATGACTATAAAGTTATTATATCTGAAGCCATGTGTAAGGGGCACTAACGACGTTCATTATAATATCAATGTTGTTTTGATTATAGTTATAATACTAATAGCAACATATAAGCATTGTTCTCAAGCTGCAGCGGATGTCATACAATGTCATACATACTGTATAGCTCACATTCGGTTAAAATGTTAATCACTAGCTGTCAAATTCCATATTCTTCCTTATTCAAATGGCATATTCTCTTGTTTAAATCGATAATATATTATATTTAATGACACCTTTGGTTGACTGTCTGTTTTCTTTTAAAACATGTTTGCACAAAACCGATATATATTTTATCAGCGTAATACACGTTTCGTAAAAGAACGTTTATATAGCTGTATAATGTATCTTTTGCTAATAATATATGAAACCTTTATTTAATTAGCATTAATTTAACCATGGTAGTTATAATGACATTTAAAACATAGAAAACAAACTACAGCGAATGCATCAGTAACATTTCATCAAAAGTTCTATGATCTCATGCATTGAACATATTTCACACTTACAACAAGAGGACCACTTGAGTGCGGATGCCAGTCCAATCGCTAGTGTGAAGAACAAAATGTTAATCGTATTCATCGCCATGCCTTCGCCACGAAATAAATGAGGGTCACGGGTCAGTCGTGCTTGTCATATACATCGCCAATTATAGTGGTGAGATAAGGATACTAGAACAGAAGGCTACGTTAAAAGTAGTGTGTCATACTATATACACATTCTGTGATAAAATCCTGAAATTGTCATTTTAAATACGTGTATTTAAAGCTAATAATTAAATTTTCATTATTTTATAAACTTGTAAATACCAGATAATGCAAAAAGATAACCATACTTTATTGTAGAAAACGGCCAATGAGCAATCGGTAAAGATAGAGCAGCGACGTCTCTATGAATCACATCAATATAACAGGCCCAGTGTCCTACATATAGGACTATGTATGTTATAATTTGTCTTGCTGCACATGCGATTGATCTTAATGTGAATTGTCATTACTGGACTCTCAACTTTGATTGACCAAATATAGAGGATATTTGTTGATTTCGGTGAATGATCGAATTTTATTTAATGCTAAATAGTGAAATGTAGAAAAATAACAGTGAGATATATCCCTATATCACTCACAGTGAGGGACTACTGTTTTAAATTTTATTTGATTTGAACAATATTTAATTGTAGGTGTTGACACCATTTGTCACACATAATTACCAAACAAGAAAAGTAGGAAAGATTTATAACAGCAAATGTTAAGAATACCTCTCTGATATATTAAAGTGCCTTATCTCTTATTTTCTCTTAGATTTTCCTCAGTCGTATTGAGCCAAAGAGACTAGAACAGACAATGCCTTGCGGGTACAAGTTTTGCCCTTAAGGCATTAGAGCTCGTAATCTTGGTATAAAATTAATGTTTGCATCCAAAGTATTTATTTTATCCTTTGCACTTGATTAATTCCAGCATAGCACACTTACACTTGTTGTTTTCTGTTGCTATGGATACTAGTTTCACTTTGTTTACATAATTGTTTTTTTGCCGGTTCTCCAATTCCAAAATCCAACAAGAATTTAATGTACTCTTAAGTAATAACTTGTGTTCATTTAGCAAATACTTATATATTGTTTTGTGTGTATTAAGTCTTTATATCCAGAAATCACGCATAAGTATTTAAGTATCCAATGTCTTATTATAAGAAGTTTTCAGCGTTTTATTCTCCACCATCTTGTGTTCTTCAAATTCTTGAACGACTTTTAATCCAATTAGGTTGTTAAATCCGAATAATTAATATAGAAACACGTTATACGTATAAGTTATCAATTTCAGAACACTCTTTCACAGTACACCGATCGCTATTTTACATTTTAATGCGCATCTACGAGTTTAATGATCTTGAATTGCTTGCGAAAACACATGTGCGTTTGAATGTCGTGACTGTGTTAACTATTGTTTACATCATAACACGTATGCACACGCTATTTTTAGAAAATTTTGGAGAACTGAAGGCACTTTCACAGAAACCTGGATTCTGTTTTGTCAATGAATAATCTGAATAGCATATTAGACTGTTGTACTGTTACCACGCTGCACTGATAATGCCTGGAGTCTAACATTTTGCTGTTTAAATTGCGTAAATAATCCACGGCACATATTATTGTAATCCAACATGGCGCAGAAATGTTTATTATTAATACCGATCACTACGCATTAAGGAGAAAATAGTACTGACATAAAACTGAAAACATCGTGTACAAAATTCGTTCACATTAATTCAAATGTAAAGAATACTCAATATCATAAAAAAAGTGTTTTCGGCGTGATAAGGCGTAAAAAAAAAATGTTTGTTTCCGGTTCCCCAAAATTAGGGTAGGTAGGTCGGGATTGTTTCTTTTTTTTTAAATGGTCAACTTGAAGATCCTAAAACTGAATAAATATTCAAAACATATCAGTAATATCCTTAAACATTGTTTATAAGTGTATACTATCAAAACAAAACACTTATTTATCCAGAACACATTTAATTATTTAAAAAGGTAAATAAAACAAAAATCAATAAGACAACCCCAATTAAATGTTCTAGGGTCGGGGCATTTCTTTAGTGTAGTTCGGGTTAACTGAAACAAACATATTGTTTTTGTACGCCTAACGCGTGATATCATCACCGGAAAGGGAGACAATTTATATATATTCATCACGCAAGCGCTCGTAAAATTATTAATTGTCTCCCTTTCCGGTGATGATATCACGCGTTATCACACCGAAAACAAACTAATATCCTCTATTTATATCACGAGTGATTGTATAGCAAAATGTTTTAACGAGTGGAGAAGCCACGAGGGAAAATATAAGTTTCTACTACCACGAGTGAAATTAATAATCAATCATTACCCGAAATCAACACATTTTCTTTTTATTTTATGCTTTTGGACAATAAACAAATAAAATTGCGTGAGACATAAAGCTTAAACGTCACACGTTTGTGTATTCTAACGTCATAAGAATAACGTCATAAATGATTCCAAAATTGTTTATCTTAAGTATGGTGGGAAAAAAAGTGCTATATAATTTTGGCGTCGTTGACGCTAAATTATATGTATGTTGAATTGTATCATGTGCTTTCTGTTAACAAATGTATGATCTACTGGTAGATCGATGCAATTGACACACACAACTTGCAGTGAAAATATGAATTCTGTTATTATTACTGCCCCAACAGTGAAAATATAAAAATTTATGTCACCAATAAAATTCTATAATTCACTGAAAAACAAATAATACAAACATATAGTGTGTGTGTGTGTGTGTGCGTGTGCGTGTGCGCGTGTGTGTGTGTGTGGGGGGGGGGGGGTATTTCGAAGTTCATGTGGTCCTTCCGCGCCTGAGGCTGCATTATTTGTGGACCCGAATATATCCCAGCACAACTACCTAATAACTTTATTAGAGACTCAAGAAAGTTGGGATGAATTTTGAATTATAGCTGCAATTTCCAGCTATTTATTTTTACTGAACTATATTTTGATTTTGTTGTGGTCTTGTGCTGTGGGGGAAAACAGGAGAACCAGGAGGAAACCCCATATGTACGGTATGGTGACCACCAACCAAACTCACATGCGCCGGGAGTGGGAAGCGAATCTAACCGCTGCGATAGCCGGGCAACCATAGAAACATACATACATTTGCATTGCCTTAAATTGTGTAAGCATTCTGTCACGGGTAATGGTTGTAATGTTTAAGAATAAGATAATGCAGTATACTGTTGTAAAGTGTTGAAGACCAGGCATCATGCTCCTACAACAGGTTATGCCTGATTCTCTGGTGGATTTGAGTAAGATATTTCTGGATCAGGCCAAAACGGCGTTCACTAAAATATGGATTTTTTACATTAATATGTACTCTCCTCAGTGTACATTAGCTATAGGATATGAAGATTTAAATCAAAGTCTCACAACGATTCATAATATTTTATCTAAAAAGTTATTGCAATATAAAATGTACGTTGAGAGAAGTCCAAGTATATATAATATATCGTGACCAACAATTAAAACTGATCCAGATTTTGCGAACGTTATTTTTGAGTCTGAACCTGAAATACCTGGCGGAAGTTTATCTTGAACCATAACAGCCGGTTCAGCATTTTGTGAATACGGGGCCTGAGATGTTTCGTTATGATACTGTAGTATATGAAAGTCCAGTTTGATCTGAATTAGTAAACATCTCACTATTTTATATGAACCTTTCTCACTGCCTTGTCTGTTGGCTTTTTCATGAAATAGAAATAAACATTCACAGATAAAAAATGTATGCATAAACACACGTCGCTGTTCACTCTATAGCATTAACCAATCAACGCTCTGGATGGTTGTAAGGCGTTGCTCATTCGGTGACAAGCATGTTATTGGTCCAAACTTCACAAACTATATGTCCAAATAAAGATCATTGCAAACTGTTACTGTAACTATTGCGATGACCAAATGCAGCCTATCTCCCCTTATATATAACAAAAGCCCTATTGTTGCAGCTGAGCGTGTAATGATCCCAATATTTTGTTGGTACATCTTAAAAGACAAATATAAGGGTGGAATCATCGATATCATCACGTGATCTCCCTTAGCTGGTTGGTGCTATATGTGATAAATTGTAAGTCATCGGAATTGCAAAACTTTTGGATATTATTATGAATTATTTACATATAAAATCCGAAGAAGAATGAGGTATACAAAATAAATGTTAAGCTCTGTTTGTCCCTGTTTGCAAAAGGCAGTGTTGTAATGTGCTTGATTTACTTCGCACTTAATACGTATCCAACTAAGAAACAAAAGTGGTTATAATATAAAATATTATTTTTATTTGTCCGTATGTAAAGTGAGGTTAAAATATATTTGAATAAGTTAAGCACTATTTTGTGATATGCGTCATGATCTGAAAATGTAAAAAAAGTACACATATCATTAGCAAACCTTCGTTCTAATTATAAAATGTACGAGTATGCAACATTGACATATGCAATACGTGCAGAATTTTATGACCGAAACACAATTATTATTTGAGATTTAATCGTTAAAATAATATATTCACTATGCACACTCTTGCTATCAGTGAATCATGTTTAGACCACAATGGCCGTGGGAGTGCCTCCTCCAAGCGTAACAAACACCTCGAGACAGCCGAGGGTGTATGGTCCACAAAATGCCTCCTTGGCCCTGACTACCACTTTGTATTCACTCTGGAACATATGACATATTATTAATTTAACATGTAACAGGTCGATTCAATCAATACACCCATTGTTAAGTTACGCGTTTAATGTTATTATTAAAATTGTTTATTAACATTAAAAATGTCTTGAAAATGTCAACGAATGGTCTAAACTTATTTTGCTTTTTAAATATTGGCGAACAAGATAAGTTCTGATATTTCCAGAAATGTGTATTTCTTGATGTGTTTTTGGTTGTGTGTTTGTGTCGTGTTGGTTGTTTTGTGTTGTAGTTTTGTGTCGTGTTAATTGTTTTGTGTCGTGCTGGTTGTTTTGTGTCGTGTTGGTTGTTTTGTGTCGTGTTGGTTGTTTTGTGTTGTGTTGGTTGTTTTGTGTAGTGCTGTATTGGCAATTTGAAACTTGCAATAGACAAAATACCGTTTTGTGTTAAATCAGTTTTCTCTCTTGCTAAAGCTACTGCAATTTCACATACTGATATAATATGATGTGATATGTTATACTTGGTTTGTGTGGGTTCATACATTGCATTCACTCACATGTAAGATTAGTTCCAGTATGCCTGAAAATGGATCGAGGGGGAACACACCATCGTCCATGAGCATGTTCTCAGCTTGAAGTGGACACTGAATGTAGTGTCTCAGAGCAGCGTTTAAAACACTTTCTGTCAAACGACCGTAGTCCGTCAGGTGGTTGGGATCCCGCATGATGATATCAAATATGTGACACGCGTCTATGTTGTTGCTGGAAAAATAACAAGGAATAATGAAAACATACGAAAGACATCAAACCCTTATTTCTTGCATTTTGGCAAACAAAATGAAGATGCCACCAGGACAGCAAAATAACACAGCAACTCGTACCAGGTTATTTATACACGCATGCATACGCAAGTCATGTTAACAGTCATCAACACATAAATGACTATACAAACCTAAAACGCGCATTTGATTTTAACCCAAGCAATACAATGAGTCACATAATGTTTGTTAGTAAAGAAATCTCTCAATAGGATCGAAGTTTTGAATTTGATTTTTTCATCGCTCATCATTGTCAATACAAATATACATGTGAGTCGCACAATTCTTGTTTTCCTACTCTCTATGAGCCAATGATACCAGTGCCCGACAGACAAGGCACCTTGATTGCAATGCCGAACATCATTTTGTGGAACTCGACATCTATATGTATGCTGTGGACACGTTTCTCGTGAACGTTAGGTTCAATTGCAGGTGCGATTCTCCGGGAGATGGAATCGTATCCGGCTTGGTGTCGAAGTCCATGCACGTGGACAACATCCGTGACTTTTGTAGTTGCTACAAATCTTTCGGAAAACGAACATTTGCCCGCCCGTTAATATTACTATGTTGGAGCGTTGAAAATACTGTTTTAGTTTGTGCGACGTTTAATGCTTTGCAATACAACGTTTAAACACGTCTAGTATCATGTGCATATTAAATTAGTGTTCATAACATTAGAACACTTATTTATAGTTTTGTTATGAATGCAAAGACGTGTTGTCAGCATAATAAATGATGCTAATACTGCCATTGCTTTACGATTATCATGTTTGTCAATATGACGTACATTAAAAACTAAGGTTTTTATAGTGAAAAATATGTTTTCATAATTTATTTATATAATTAATCTCAGTTAATTAAAAGGGTCACCAAAATAAATCGCGTAGATGTTTTAGTAAGTAAAACGCCAGATACGCATGCACATGTTGAGTCTAAAACGACACAATACTTAATTCTACAAGGCACGTGGCTAGTTTTTCATAGACAAAGAAGGAAATCAACCGTGGGTTATTCTGCAACAAATCATGGGCGGATCCTAATGTTTTAAAACTAGTTCTGAAAATTCGAAGAAATTAATCCGTAAAGTGCACGTGCTTAAACGCGCGATACCAAAATAGTGACAAATCATGTCTACATTATGTAGGGCAATAAAACCACATTTGTACGACATATTTTATATTTAAGTTCACAAATTCACAAAATTTACTAATTTCCCATTCATTTGCGATTGTAAGCATAACATTTCAACTGTATTTATCAACAAGTATGACGTCATTTGCTCAATGTTTATCAATAAAGCTGACGTCATTTTGAATTGTTATTTATTGACGTAACAGAAACGCACGAGTGAATGTGCTTTGCAGATTCATAACCTTGAAAAATACAGACGAAATTTATATTATATCATGTTAGAATCGAAATAATTGACGGGTAAGCGTTGGTTATTGCGGTAATAACGAACGGTTTGTCTTGTTATCAAACCACCCGGGCTATCGCCCTCGTGGTTTAATTCCTAGGCATCGGAACTCCAAACAGTTGGTTATTACCGCAACAACCAACACTTACCAGTACATTATTTTTTAATTATATAGTAGTTTAAAATAATTTATTTCCCTTGGTTGATAATTTCGAAGGTAAATAATGTATTACCTTGAATATATTGGAAAAAAAAGTCGCTCGAACTAATATAAACTTCGAAAACCATTTAAGTGAAAATTTCGTGAGCAAATAGGTGAGATTGAATCATGGTACTAGGTGTGAGAGGCGGAAAATGAGGCTGAAGAGCTAGACCAACAGCGATGGCTATTTTATGTGTGTGCATATGTCTTGTTATCTAAACTGCACACAAAGGCATTTGATTAATATTTTAAACTTACATGTTTTATCAGCCAGCAATGGATCGATGGCTAATCTCACAGACCAAACTTTGAATATTATCAGCCGGGGGAAATGTATTTCACTTGAAAAACTGGCAATATTACATACAGTGTTATTATTTGCTTTTGGATAGGATTGACCTAGTCGGGTATGTATTGTTAAAAACTAGTACTTGCTATGTCACAGATTAGGAAAATACAGACAAGTATAACAAATGATGTTTCCAATCTAGTAAAATTATATATTGTATAATGCACATATATTATATGAAAAAACGGTTGGCACAAAGTTCTAAACACTCTAGTTTAAATATTACAACGCATTGTTTGAACCTAACTTAAAAAGCGTTTTGAGACGTTTTCAACTATTTATAAATACTTATGATGTTGTTGTTGTTGTGAAATTACCATGCGGTCCATATAGCCAACTGATTTCATTTCCGGCGTCCGTTGCTTTGACAACATACTAGTACATGTACGTCCGAAATGACAAGAAGGCACTACAGTGAAAATAAACAGAAAACATCGATTTTGTAAAATGCATTTAGGCGACAATTTAGATAGATGGACACCTGGTGATGAAATTCTGATCACACTGATAAAGATGGTTATGTCTGAACGCTGTAAGACTATGAAGTAACTTCTAACAATATCGCTGTTGGTCTAGCTCTTCAGCCTCAGCTTTCGCCTCTCACACCTAGTACCAGGATTCAATCTCACCAATTTGCTCAGGACATTTCAATTTTATTTGCTTTCGAAGTTTAACCTACTTCGAACGACTTTTTCCCCTACATATTTAAGGTAATACATTGTTTACCTACGAAATCTATCAACCAAGGGAAATAACTTAAATTATTTTAAACTATTATATAATTAAGTATTATGTCGTTTTAGATTCAACAAGTGCATACGTATCTGGCGTGTTTACAAACGACGCGAAATCACAACAACTACGTGTCACAGAATGGACATCAATCTTGATTCTTTCTACTCAAAAAGAGGTAATCTAATTTCAGAAGTGCTTTCCAAAACCAGCAGTAAAAATTCGCTATTCTCGTTATTGTTATTAAAGTTGCTACGTCACAGATTGGGAAATGACAAATATGATAAAACTGTTACTTTTTTCGACACACGTGACGGAAATAACATTGTTGGCTCATTAACAAAGTTTGAAACACATTGGTTTAATCATTACAACGCATTGTTTAAACCCATTTCAAAATAGTCTCGAGACGCTTTTCAACTATTTATATTTTAGGTTTTTGTTGTAAAATTGCCACATGGTCCATAGAGCCAATCAATTTCGCTTCCGGAGTTCCGTAGTTAACACATCCGCAACAAAAAGTAGCGCTAAGACCTTTCCAAAATATGTGAACGTCTTTACAGACGCGGTTAGAGTGTCAGTCTAACGCAGAGGACCCGAGTTCAATCCCGTGAAGCACTCGGGATTTTTACGCTTTAAAATTAGTTTGTATGACGCTTTTCAATATATTTCATGTAATATATATAATAAAAAAAGAAATATATCAATGAACGAAAAAATCACATGCTATACCTTGTTTTCCATGCAATACAACCATTACGAATATTTTATCTTACACATGTGTAAGATAACATTTTGAGCGTTTTCATTGGCTACATATTGTTTGACTGACCAATCGCGTGACGTTATTTGGTGAAATGACGTCGTCAACATGAAATGATGTCAATGCAGTAAACAACTTTTATGATGTATCTACATGCTTTGGTAAAATTAGAAGCATTTCTTTCGTTTAAAAGCATGCGATAAAAAAGATCTGACACTCGTTGTCATTTCATATCATGTTTTATTAAACTCGTCCAGGAAATTCATTAGTAAGCTCGCCAAAAACTCGCTTACTATCAAAATTCCTGAACTCGTTTAAAAAATATGATATGAAATGACAACTCGTGTCAGATCCTTTTATTTATATTGTAAAGACGATTTTCGGCATCAGTTATATATGTCTCATTATCTGTAGCAGCGGCAATATTTAATAATAAATCAGATGAATATTATTCTACAGTTTAAAGGGACTATGTCATCGAAATGGATCTCAAGGGGGTAATTTCTTTAAAAGTATCTGAAATTAAGGTATTAATAATAACATATGAAAAGGTATATCTATTGGGAAGAAAGTTTTCGCATTCTGAAATAAAAATCAATTTAAACTATGGGAAGTGCCTGTTTGGCCCTTTTCATGTTTACAGTTTGACGTCAGACTTGTGAGTATTTTGTATAACCATAGTTTACACAAGTTTCGTTACAAAGCAGAATAGCGCAGTTGGTTAAAGCGCTGTCTTCTGTCATTTTTTCGTATGTATCCTAAGTCGTGAGTTCGATACCCTCTTGGGGTTTTAATTTTTACACAGATTTTGCTGATTTGTTTTATAAAATATTTCATTATACATTATATTATTTATTCCTCATTTAATGTACATGTCTTAGTATATAGCATTTCCATCATCTAATATCATTTATAGTGCTATAGGAAACCACTGTTTCGTTGACATAGTCATCAACTTCATCAAAAGCAATTAAGCGTTATTTTAACTATTTGAGGTTTTACAATTCTACGAAGCTGGTGAAACCCATTAGTATCCTTCTTGTTATAATGCAAATTACTATATTGTACATAATCACTTTTTTTTTGAAAAGGTTATGAAATTACAGTGCTACATGCGTTATACAGATTTATATATTACACATTGTCTTTTTTAGAGTACATTGACCAACCATCTATTGGGTAAGTTCAACTAAGTTGGGAATTACATTAGAATAAATTGTTCTGCTCAGTTGTAAAAATTTTGCGAGGGTCCGCTTTAAATTAACACTTTTTTGAAAATTGTATTTGTCTTCAAAATGTATATGTATTTTGACAAAATCATAGTATTCCATGTCATACGTTACTGATAATCAATTTTTATTCCTAGTTAAGATGTCTAGATATGTATATTTGTTTATACTGTGAATAACATTGACACAGAATTGAGGTGGGAAATGACATGGCAAATAAACATTATTAAGACATATAAACAACTTAAAATGGAATGTATGCTTTGACAAAAACCGTTTGAAAAAACAGGTATACCTCACTTTAAGAACAGAGCTATCGCTGTACCAAATTGCAAGGATGCCAAATTAAATGGCTTTAAAATTTCAATACAATTGGCAGTTTGCATATACCTTTGATCTAAGGACTCAATAATCAATACGGACCCTTTACTATTCATGACCAACCTACCGATCCAGTTTTAATAACCTAGGGAGAAGGGTTCTGTAGTAATTACCCGGAGAAAGTTTTACATCTATTGGTCAGTTTTTACATGTTCTGGTCAGTTTGGCAATGCCCTTTGACACAATGACGCAACAATCACTTTAGGACCTTTGGAATCAATGACCAATCTACCTTCCAATTTTAAATAATCTAGGCCTTAGGGTTATTTAGTTATTGTCCGGACAAACATTTATAATTATTTGGTATTTTGATTTTTAATTAGTTTGATTGGCTTAACCTTAACCTTTGAACCAAAAACTTAAAAATCAATAGAGATCATCTACATGTTACATGACCAACCTACCTACCAAGTTTGAGGAATATAGACCAAAGGGTTCTGTATTTATTGCCCAAACACGCTTATAGAAGTATTTAATACAGTTTGTTTAATTATCTGTTGTCGTTTTAAAACGTTGACACAATGATCCCATACTGAATAGGGTGCCTCTACTAGTTTAAAGATCCTAGGCTTAAAGGTTCTGTAGTTTTATCCTGGAAAAACTCGTATTTCCGTTGTGCCAGGTCAATCAAAACAATCTGCAAATATAAGAACAATGCAATCGAACCGTATAAATATTTTTGCTGTACACGTTTTTTTAAATAGGTTATCGTTAATGCGTCGGGGAACTAAGTTTAATTTTTTTCAAGGCATTGATGCTTTTCTATATACGTTTTAGCTCTGCTTAATAGTGACTTACGCATTGTTGTTGAACAGATGCGATGGCGATTGTAATAAAGATACGGATGCCATATTGATTGGTGGGATTGCAATGTCCTTCAGCTGCTTAAGTATTATATGTATCATCGTGGGACTAATCTGCATCTGTGCCAAGAAATGCTTTCGGAAGCCTGCGCAACCAGCTCCTGGTATGTGTATCTGCGCACCTAGATTGAGTTACCTTAACAATTGTATTAAGCGTTAAACAATTCTGCACGTTGTGTACAGTACAGCCGACATTTGATTTATTATTATAGCACAAGTAAGATATTTTGATAATAGACTCAATTTTTGCCGATGTTTGTTATTATATTTTACAGAGATGGGTTTTGCCTCTGGTAGTGCTGTTCCTGATAACCAGCTGCAATTTATGCACGTTCAACATCAGCAAGTATTTAACAACAGAGACACTTCTCTTTCACAACCGTCAGCTCTGCGTTAACTGATCATGTCATCGTAGGCCATAATGTCCACTACTTAGACTTAAACGAAGACATTACAACAATCATTGAGAACAAACGGAAGACTCTTTTTTTGAACAGTTGAACTGCTATAAGGCCAAAAACAAAATAAGTTCCGTTTCTGGTATCCTGCCCCGAAAACTAAGTGTCGGTAGGTAGGGATTTTTTGTTGTTGTTGATGATGATGGGAGATTGATATGTGTGTTCCATATATGTTTCTATATAGATGAGTATCGTGTATTATGGTACTTCATGTATTACGCGCACATTTTTACCCTAAACTTCGGCGCGCGTTGTACACGGTAACAGTCTTTTTTTTATTCATGTTTTTGTTTGAGAATTTTAGTGACAGTTTATTTTATATTTAATTCATATTTTTTATTAACAAAACATTGCATCCTAATTACCTTGCAATCATATTTCCAATTTAAACAAACAATAAAATCCGTTAAAAACTCAGTCATTTGTAATAACACCCGTTACAACTGAGAACAGTTAAAGCGCAACGTCATCAATTAACCAGGTGTTTAAAATCTGCAAGCCGTTAGCAACAACCATAGCAACGGCGTCGGCTTGACTTCAAAAAGTATTTGATATGACTGCTGATCTGGGGCCATTGTCTTGCAGTTTGTAGCACTATGCGTGTAACACGATTAACACGTGGTCAGTATAAAAAGCATCAATCAATACTGTTGTACCTGAACAATGCAAGCAGTGTCGATAGAGCATTAATTAATTAGCGTTCAAGAGGAAATGTCAAGGGTGAAAAAAATTACACAGTTGTTTTTTTGCATCGGATAAATTGTAGATTTAAATGGGAGTGACGAAATATACATGTATTGGAATTAACATGGATATTGTATTACGGCATGAAACTTATTGAATAGTAACATGAATATTTGCGTAAAATGCGGATTAATATGTGTTTTGCGCACAAGGTAATTATGTATGCGTATCTGAAATTTACATTGATTACGTTTTTTATGAAAGTAAATTTAGTTCTATATTCCAGAAAATAACAATAAAAACATGGACACAATTTGGTAAAATATGTACCATGTGCAACAGTGAATCATTATCAGGTATATGAAACGCGATAGCCTATTAAAATCCTGTTTGGTAAAATAAATAATAATAGTTATCGGCGGTAATAAATACATTATTTTTTTACCAAACATATGTAGGGTCGGCAACAAAAGTAAAGGGTCCAGTCGGGAGACCAGAAACGGGACTATTTTGGGGGGCCTAAAAACACTGTGAAATACTTTTTTAAACCACTTTCATCCAAAGCACAAACTATTTAAAACATTTAGTTAAATGATTGAGTAGTTGAAGCACAATCAAATGTAATTTTTTAAATGATTGATAAAACAATGTATGTATGTTCATTGGCCATTTTGCTGCTATGCATTTATACGCACTAAATATCAGACGTATTAAAAACATTATATTGCAAACTGAAAACACACGTTTACGCGTCTTTGTGTTTTATCAAACAAACCCATAGTCTAGATACGAAGGGAAGCAGCGTGTTTCCCCAATTTCAAACAGGGTTGCCAGCAGGTTATCTTTTGTGGATAATCATGATTTCGTTAAAATGCAAAATTATGTTTATTCAAACAAAAAATAGCTTTTCACAAAATATCCCTTAAAAGGAATGAAGATTTTAAGAAGGATAGATGTAACGAAACATTGTCATGCATTTAAGACATTACTTGTTCGGTTTCACGACCGGTCTCAGAGATAAGATATCATGTTTAGAAAGCGCATATGCTTATTTCTCATGGTGTTTTCAGTTTTACGTGAATCTTTAAGATATGGCTATACAATGCTTATTTATCACAACATTTCAAGTCCACAAGCTTTATTTTGAACTGATCAATAACTACCGTTTTATTAATGATTCCTTTACATAGGCCTATCATGGCATAAACAACTAAAGAGAAAAAACACTAGTCGGCATATGTATTTTCAGACTGGTTTCACATAAAGAGATGACCGTATGACTTATATATTTCATGTTTGCCTTTGGATAGGATTGACACAGTTATGTATGTTTATTAAATATTTATTTGTTCGTAAATATTGGATTATCAACTTAATAAAAATTTTATTTTTACATAAACATCAACAACAGTTAAGCATGATTCAAACAAAATGTGTTTTCCCTTTTTATTTTATAAAGTAGTTGATGTCCATTTAAATTGTAATTCAACTTGTTTGCAGACACATTCTTTCCTTTAAACGTCAATGCTTATTTACGCAGCTGACAATTCAACTTACATTGGTTTCAAAACCACAGTATTATATGCAGTATGCAGATTAAACTGTTTTCTCTTTTAGTGTCAGCACGCGATTCAGAATGGTAAGTAAGACATATGTCGTTAACCAAATGTTAAAGGGTCTATGTCAACGAAAAATTTATCTCATTAATGTTATACTTTTCAAGAAATGAACAATACAAAATCGCATTCAATAAATAACGTATGAATGTAGAGAATATTAGGCTAGTGTTAAACAAAGATTAAGTTTAACATTCTTGGCACGAGAATTAAAAGCACACTCCAAAGCTCGTGTATTTCATTTTTTATGCATCGCATGACAAACTTGCGAGGTTTAGAAAATGAAATGGACGAGCCTTGGCGAGTGCTGTTCATGTTCATGCCCAAAATGATAAACTTGATCTTTAATCAACACTTACCTAATATTCTATTTATCTCATTTTTTAAGCATTAAAGTATCGATAAATGTGTGTTTTCCTTAATGCATGACGTTAACAATGAATGTAATTTGAGGAACATTTTGAGAACAACTCGAATATAACAAGTTTTTATTCTTTATTTTCATTAACATTCATTGACAAAATATGCACATTGTTCTTATTTCAACCAATAATTACCACAACTGACCTTGAGTGCAACAATGCGTAAAAAAAGTATTAACATTCATCGACAGAAAATGCACATTGTTCTTGTTTTACCCAATAATAAACACAACTGACCTTGAGTGCAAAAATGCGTAATAAGTACAGTTGGTTTAAATTTTGTTGATAATGAGTGGATCAACCATTTTATTGTAAACAGGGGGAATCGTGGTTTCCTGTTCATAAACACGCTGCAATCGTCTGCTTTTAAAAATCGTCTAAATTACCTGTATCGACGCGTCCATGTTTATAACGGTTCTCATTTGCATTTTTACAGACAGTAGTCCGGTCTGTTTCTAAAAATAACAGTTGAGTAAACCCTACATTTTGAATAAACCTTATGTTTACAACACGGGGTGAAATCCAACCGATTTCGCGGTAAAAGTGGGATACAATTTACTGCATTATTAGAATTTTAACATGAGAACGCATTGAGATATTTTAATGCAACTTAATACACAGATAGATTATATAAAGACCTTCCTTGGGAATGCATATGGAATGGGTGGGTCAAGGTCAAGGTCACTCTTACTAAAAATAGAAGAACGATTTCCGCTCAATAACTTGAGCACGCATTGATGCATTTTTATGAAACTTAATGCATAGATACCTTATATCGAGACCTACCTTGGAATTGAATATGGGGTGGGTAGGATTAAGGTCAATGTCACTGTTACTAAAACTAGAAAACGGTTCCGCTCAATAAGTTGAGAACGCATTGAGATATTTTAATAAAACTTAATACATAGATATATTATATTGAGACATCGCCTGGGATTGCACATGGAATGGGTGGGGTCTATGTCACCGCTACTAAAATTAGACAAACAGTTCCCGCTCAATAGCTTGAGAACACATTGAAAACATTTAATGGAACTTCATATGTACATACCTTATATCTGGACCTCGCTTGGGATTGCATATGGTGTGGGTAAGGTCAAGGTCAAGGTCACCTTTACTAAAATTGTGTTTTTGAGCTGACTAATGCATTTCGTTCGAAAAATTAGATTTTGATGGAATTTCTACGTTTCTTTTAATTTATTAATATAATTGAACTCTTTAAATTCAAATAAAACAATTTGTGTTTACATCGTTCAAAGTGTTGTTTTTGAGGCGCGGACCTCATTATGTAAATCATCCTATATAAGCGTTCCGAAGGTGAATGGCTTAAGAATGTGAATTTTAATGCTACTAGTGTTTTATAGGCATTAGTAGATCTATCTACCTTAAACATTCTACCTTTAATTGTCTTAAAACGTGTCGTTGTATAGTTACGATTATCATATCTTGACAGGGAAGCCATATTGATTGGTGCGATTGCCCTTTCGTTCAGCTCCTTAAGTCTATTCTGTATCTTCGTGGGACTGATCTACATCTGTGCCAAGAAATGCTTTCAGAAGCCTGTACAACCAGCTCCTGGTATGAGTTACTGTGCACCAAAATTGATTTACATGCTTATAAAACTATTTAACGTAACTATTTAAATTCTGTCTAAGATGTACAGTTAACAGACAAAGCGATGCTTTTAAATTTTAATTTATAATTATGCAAAGCTAATATTTTAACATTGTATGCATTCGTTGTCGTAAAAGTATTACACATATAGTTTTCATGTTTATTTACATCTATTTCATTGTACAGGCATGGGTTTGGCGTTTGTCAGCGCTGTGCATAGTTACCAGGGTTACACATCATGTGGACAGCCGCAAGCGATGTATGGTCAACAACAGCAGCCATTTTACAACAGAGGCCACTCTCGCCCACAACCTTTATCTTTTCCTCAACGGGTCGTAGTATTAGAGGCCCAAGTTGCAGCACAATAGGCTCACACAACGGAATAACATGACTATACAAATACGATCAAGATTAATCTTAACTTGAATGGAACTAAACAAACATTATATGATGTCGAAGGCAATAAAGAAAGACATATTTTTAATAAACTCAATAATATATTTGTGCCACAAAGAACATTTATTAAACTAGACCTGGTATACTGACTGTTGTTAGTGAAATTGCGAATCAAATATGGAAGAAAAGTGATTAAACGATTTTGCCATTTAGCCTGAAAGAAAGGAATGTAGGTTGTTTATACGTGTTTTTTCTCTTGCTGTAGCAGCTGGAGGTTTCTATGTATTATATATCATTTTCAAGGTAAATGATGCCTTAAACTGCTTCTTTCTTTAACAATTACAGTGCGCTAATCAAGGGTAACTTGAGTCATTGGTTGCCTGCAGACAACATGAACTGTTGATCTAACTTCTTTCTATTCCTACGCGCCGAAAGACAGTACTTTTCAATATAACACACATCAACATATTTAGCTTTTCAAAAATGAAGTCCAAATTAGAGTAGCTAACTTCCATAATTTTCATTAATTTCATTATAATTGTTAACAACTTATTTACCACATTACCTTTCATACCATTGGATATAAGCGAGTATGTTTTGTGAATAGGCTTTATTTATTTAGGCAACAAGTATCATGTTATTCAACACAAAAATAATCCTTTGTCTGAAAGTTTGTTGAGTAAAAAAGAATGTTAGAAGTTAGAACAGAACTCGTTTGCAATTCGACTATATTGAATTCGAGTATTAGCGTGCTGCAATTACTACTCCGACAACAACAACAACAAAAATAACTACATAAAAACTACTACAACAACTACTACTATTACTCCTCCTACTCCTCCTCCTTCTCCTCCTACTACTACTGCCACTTCTACTACTACTTCTACTGCTGCTGCTGCTACTACTACTACTACTATTATTACTACTACTACTACTACTACTACTACTACTACTACTACTACTTCTACTTCTACTACTACTACTACTACTACTACTACTACTACTACTACTACTACTACTACTAAAACTACTACTACTACTACTACTACTACTACTACCACTACCACTACCACTACCACTGCTACTACCACTACAACAACTACTACTACTTCCGCTGTTACTGTTACTACAGTAGAACCTGTCTAAACCGAACGGCGTCGGGACCGGGCCGATCGTTCGGTTTTCTGAGGTGTTCGGTTTACCTAGATTTTTTAAAATAAATATCATTTTCCTTTACAATGTACACTCTATTTTATATGTTAATTTGAGTATATAATAAGACAACAACATGTTAATGTTTACATTTTTTTACTGTTCATTGTTTTTATTATTTGCATACATGTAAACATGTATATTTGTACATAAACCGACACTCAAACTATCAATCAAACAGGTTCATGTATTCAACGTACAACTTAGTTACATATGTTTTAAGAAATCACCAATTGTTGACTGCTTTGATAAGTTTAAACCTATTATTTTAGCAAGATTGTATCGCAAGCTTAGGCTTGTAGAGATCAGTGATCGAAATATTGCCAGAATTTACTGTTTGTATAAATTAATTACACTGTTGTAAAACATTTCAAATTTTCCACTGTACGTAAATTTCAACATAAAACACAACAGACTAATCTGTTTTTCACAAGTTGACAATTGTCGTATGTACCGACTAGCTTATCGCTAATTGCACCACTGCCCTATCACTATGGCGATTATGCCCTTTGTGTTTAATTGTGTCACCAATTATCGGGTCCACACCTCTGCGGTAGCTCGAAATGACATCTGACAGGATACACCGTTCGGTTTATTACGGGTTTTTAAGGTTGAATGAGATCAAATTTGTGATAAAATCGTTCGGTATTCGGTTTGGACAGGGTTCGGTTTATTAGGGTTTTTTGATATATAAAACAAGAAGGACAAAACTCGGGACCGACACAGCCGTTCGGTTTTCACAGGGATTCGCTTTTCACAGGGTTCGGTTTGGACAGGTTTGACTGTACTTCTATTACTACTACTACTACTACTACTACTACTACTACTACTACTAAAGTCCAACATAACGTGCTGCAAAAACTCGCAATATATTTGTGTCGTTCGCTCCACTAGACAGATCCGGGTTTTGCTACAAATAGTTGAAACTCCTCCCCAGCTATAAAAGGATTAACCGTTATTCGTCAAGAATCACAAACATTTCCACGAGCTTTTTCGATTATCACAAACATTATGCAAGTGCTCATTTGTGTTAAATAGTTAAACCGCTGAACACTTGATACCCCAGTGCGATCATTGGATAATATTGCAGATTTATTTGAATATGAATAAATGTATTATCGTAGTTTAATATGTTTTATACGGTATGTGTTTTTAGTTTATACGGTAATTTGCCCGCTGAAATTTCCTAAATTTCCTCGTGGAAGTATTGAAGATTTGAAACTAACTGGTTTGAGAAATCACTCGACTAGCAAGCGGGGTGTAGTGCCGACTGAATTTACAGCGTGTCAAACTATTTCATTTTTTGTTTTTGATAGCTATATTTTCAGTCTAGTTTAATTTAGTTTAATTATACCGACTCTAATGTCTATCTACAAGTATGAGGGTTGCTACTGGCGGCCAGGAATCCAACCCAAGTTGCGTGGATACGTCTGAAGGGGATAGGGAGCAGCCACGTGGCGGTGAGATTCGAAATGAATTGCCGTTATAATTAATTATTGTACCTTTTGCATCTGGTATAAACGGATATATATACTATATAAATGAGGGAAATGTGAGATGTGAAATGTTTTAATAATTGTATTCTGGTACCGTTTGTCACTAGTACAAACGAAGTCGTGTTCTGTACACGATGAAATTGTGAGATAGGAAATGTTGTTTAATAATTGTATTCTGGTTCCGTTTGTATCTGGTACAAACGAAGTCGTGTACTGTACACGAGGGAATTGTGAGATGCGAAATCTTGTTTAATAATTGTATTATGGTACCGTTTGTATCTGGTACTAACGAAGTCGTGTACTGTACCCAAGGGAATTGCGAGATGTGAACTGTTTTTTAATAATTGTATTCTGGTTCCGTTTGTATCTGGTATAAACGAAGACATATACTGTACACAAGGGAATTGTGAGATGCGAAATGTTGTTTAATAATTGTAATCTGGTACCGTTTGTATCTGGTATAAACGAAGACATGTATACTGCACACGAGGAGAAGTGTGAGATGTGAAATGTTGTTTAATAATTGTATTCTGGTACCGTTTGTATCTGGTACAAACAAAGTCGTGTACTGTACACGAGGGAAATATGAGATGTGAAATGTTTCATAATTTTATTCTGGTACCGTTTGTATTTGGTACAAACGAAGTCGTGTACTGTACACGAGGGAATTATGAGCTGCGAAAAGTTTACTAATTGTATTCTGGTACCGTTTGTATCTGGTACAAACGAAGTTGTGTACTGTACACGAGGGAAATATGAGATGTGAAATGTTTTAATAATTTTATTCTGGTACCATTTGTATTTGGTACAAACGAAGTCGTGTACTGTACACGAGGGAATTATGAGCTGCGAAATGTTTAATAATTTTATTCTGGTACCGTTTGTATCTGGTACAAACGAAATCGTGTACTGTACACGAGGGAAATGTGAGATGTGAAATGTTTTAAAGACATTTGGTGTCCTAGTTACCCATATAAGGAATGTAGTTCCCATGAATGATTTTTGAATGGAGAAATGCCATTATTGTGGTCATTAATGTGTTTCAATGTCGAGGGTTGTCCAATCAATCTAAACTAGTATTAAACATTGAAACACGACACGGGTACAGCAAATTGAGAAAACATAGGTCATTATAAACCAAGTGACATGGTTTTTTCTGTGCACATGTAGTTATTAGTGGTCATAAACTTACCAAGTGTTTTTCATTTCGTAAATTCAAAAAGTATTTGATATGACTGCTGATCTGGGGCCATTGTCTTACAGTTTGTAGCACTATGCGTGTAACACGATTAACACGTGGTCAGTATAAAAAGCATCAATCAATACTGTTGTACCTGAACAATGCAAGCAGTGTCGATAGAGCATTAATTAATTAGCGTTAAAGAGGAAATGTCAAGGGCGAAAAAAATTAGACATTTGTTTTTTTGCATCGAATAAATTGTAGATTTAAATGGGAGTGACGAAATATACATGTATTGGAATTAACATGGATATTGTATTACGGCATGAAACTTATTGAATAGTAACATGAATATTTGCATTTAATGCGGATTAATATGTGTTTTGCGCACAAGGTAATTATGTATGCGTATCTGAAATTTACATTGATTACGTTTTTTATGAAAGTAAATTTAGTTCCATATTCCAGAAAATAACAATAAAAACATGGACACAATTGGGTAAAATATGTACCATGTGCAACAGTGAATCATTATCAGGTATATGAAACGCGATAGCCAATTAAAATCCTGTTTGGTAAAATAAATAATAATAGTTATCGGCGGAAATAAATACATTATTTTTTTACCAAACATATGTAGGGTCGGCAACAAAAGTAAAGGGTCCAGTCGGGAGACCAGAAACGGGACTATTTTGGGGGGCCTAAAAACACTGTGAAATACTTTTTTAAACCACTTTCATCCAAAGCACAAACTATTTAAAACATTTAGTTAAATGATTGAGTAGTTTAAGCACAATCAAATGTATTTTTTTAAATGATTGATAAAACAATGTATGTATGTTCATTGGCCATTTTGCTGCTATGCATTTATACGCACTAAATATCAGACGTATTAAAAACATTATATTGCAAACTGAAAACACACGTTTACGCGTCTTTGTGTTTTATCAAACAAACTCATAGTCTAGATACGAAGGGAAGCAGCGTGTTTCCCCAATTTCAAACAGGGTTGCCAGCAGGTTATCTTTTGTGGATAATCATGATTTCGTTAAAATGCAAAATGATGTTTATTCAAAAAAAAAATAGCTTTTCACAAAATATCCCTTAAAAGGAATGAAGATTTTAAGAAGGATAGATGAAACGAAACATTATCATGCATTAAGACATTAATTTTTCGGTTTCACGACCGGTCTCAGAGATAAGAGATCATTTTTAGAAAGCGCATATGCTTATTGCTCATGGTGTTTTCAGTTTTACATGAATCTTTAAGATATGGCTGTACAATGCTTATTTATCACAACATTTCAAGTCCACAAGCTTTATTTTGAACTGATCAATACCTACCGTTTTATTAATGATTCCTTTACATAGACCTATCATTGCATAAACAACTGAGAAAAAACACTAGTCGGCATATGTATTTTCAGACTGGTTTCACATAAAGAGATGCCCGTATGACTTGTATATTTTCATGTTTGCCTTTGGATAGGATTGACACAGTTATGTATGTTTATTAAATACTTATTTGTTCGTAAAGATTGGATTATCAAGTTGATGAAAATTATATTTTTACAAAAACATCAACAACAGTTAAGCATGATTCAAACAAAATGTGTTTTCCCTTTTTATTTTATAAAGTATTTGATGTCCATTTAAATTGTAATTCAACTTGTTTGCAAACACATTCTTTCCTTTAAACGTCAATGCTTATTTACGCAGCTGACAATTCAACTTACATTGGTTTCAAAACCACAGTATTATATGCAGTATGCAAATTAATCTGTTTTCTCTTTAAGTGTCAGCACGCGATTCAGAATGGTAAATAAGACATATGTCGTTAACAAAATGTTAAAGGGTCTATGTCAACGAAAAATTTATCTCATTAATGTTATACTGTTCAAGAAATGAACAATACAAAATCGCATTCAATAAATAACGTATGAATGTAGAGAATATTAGGCTAGTGTTAAACAAAGATTAAGTTTAACATTCTTGGCACGAGAATTAAAACCACACTCCAAAGCTCGTGTATTTCATTTTTTATGCATCGCATGATAAACTTGCGAGGTTTAGAAATTGAAATGGACGAGCCTTGGCGAGTGCTGTTCATGTTCGTGCCCAAAATGATAAACTTGATCTTTAATCAACACTTACCTAATTTATTCTATTTATCTCATTTTTTAAGCATTAAAGTATCGATGAATGTGTGTTTTCCTTAATGCATGACGTTAACAATGAATGTAATTTGAGGAACATTTTGAGAACAACTCGAATATAACTAGTTTTTATTCTTTATTTTCATTAACATTCATTGACAGAATATGCACATTGTTCTTATTTCAACCAATAGTTACCACAACTGACCTTGAGTGCAACAATGCGTAAAAAAGTATTAACATTCATCGACAGAAAATGCACATTGTTCTTGTTTCACCCAATAATAAACACAACTGACCTTGAGTGCAAAAATGCGTAATAAGTACAGTTGGTTTAAATTTTGTTGACAATGAGTGGATCAACCATTTTATTGTAAACAGGGGGAATCGTGGTTTCCTGTTCATAAACACGCTGCAATCGTCTGCTTTTAAAAATCGTCTAAATTACCTGTATCGACGCGTCCATGTTTATAACGGTTCTCATTTGCATTTTTACAGACAGTAGTCCGGTCTGTTTCTAAAAATAACAGTTGAGTAAACCCTACATTTTGAATAAACCTTATGTTTACAACACGGGGTGAAATCCAACCGATTTCGCGGTAAAAGTGGGATACAATTTACTGCATTATTAGAATTTTGACAAAAACAAATAAAGAAAAAAACTTGAAAAAAGAACAGCCAGACAGGGTATGAATCTCACGACGACGGAGTCGTAAGAACAAATGACAGTGCTGTAACCAATTGCTTTATTCTGAATTGTTAAAATGCATGTGCATACTATAGTTATATAAGATACCCACAAACCTGATGTCAAAGTGTATACAAGAAAAGGGCCAAACAAACACGATCTTAATTATATAATGATTTTTTTTCTCAGTATGCATAAACTCTTTTTTCATTATATATACATTGTTTAAACATTTATTATATGAAAATATTAATATTTATATGTCAGATTGTAAGTGCAGTTGCCCCTTTGGGTCCCTTTCGTTGACATAGTCCCTTAAAACAGATTGGACGCGGTTTAGGTGTATTAGGTAACATACCAATTATAACATAAGTAGCTATATTGAAAAGCGCGTTGAAAAATGATTGTACTTGTTAACCAAATTTTTCGAAGAAATATTTCGGTTATTAGATTGGGGTATGTCGTTGGGCATCAGGCGTGCTGGAGGGCGGGCGGGGTGGCGGCGTCAACTTTTCGTTCCTGCCCTCTAACTCAAGAACGGATTGAGCTACTGTAATGATACTTCATAGATATATACCTTCTATTGAGACATCGCTTGTAATTGCATATAAGGTGGACGGGGTCAAGGCCAAGGTTACTGTTACTAAAAGTAGATAAACGGTTTCCGCTCAATAACTTTAGAACCCATTGAGATATTTTAATGAAACTTCATACATATATGCCTTATATTGGGACCTTGCTTGGGATTGCATATGTGGTGGGTGGGATCAAGGTGAAGGTCACCGTTACTAAAAATAGATAAACGGTTTTAGCTCAATAACTTGAGATCGCATTTAGATATTTTAATGAAATTTCGAACATAGATACCTAATATTGAGTACTCGCTAGGAATTGCATATGGGTGGGTGGGATCAAGGTCAAGGTCACCGTTACTAAAAATAGAAAAACGGTTTCCGCTCAATAAATTGAGAAGGAATTCAAGTATTTTCATGAAACTTAATACACATATACCTCGCTTGCGATTGCATTTGGGGTGGGTGGGGTCGAGATCAAGGTCACTGTTACTTAAATTATATAACGGTTTTCGCTTAATAACATGAGAACGCATTGAGATATTTTAATGCAACTTAATACACAGATAGATTATATAAAGACCTTCCTTGGGAATGCATATGGAATGGGTGGGTCAAGGTCAAGGTCACTCTTACTAAAAATAGAAGAACGATTTCCGCTCAATAACTTGAGCACGCATTGATGCATTTTTATGAAACTTAATGCATAGATACCTTATATCGAGACCTACCTTGGAATTGAATATGGGGTGGGTAGGGTTAAGGTCAATGTCACTGTTACTAAAACTAGAAAACGGTTCCGCTCAGTAAGTTGAGAACGCATTGAGATATTTTAATAAAACTTAATACATAGATATATTATATTGAGACATCGCCTGGGATTGCACATGGGATGGGTGGGGTCTATGTCACCGCTACTAAAATTAGACAAACAGTTCCCGCTCAATAGCTTGAGATCACATTGAAAACATTTAATGGAACTTCATATGTACATACCTTATATCTGGACCTCGCTTGGGATTGCATATGGTGTGGGTAAGGTCAAGGTCAAGGTCACCTTTACTAAAATTGTGTTTTTGAGCTGACTAATGCATTTCGTTCGAAAAATTAGATTTTGATGGAATTTCTACGTTTCTTTTAATTTATTAATATAATTGAACTCTTTAAATTCAAATAAAACAATTTGTGTTTACATCGTTCAAAGTGATGTTTTTGAGGCGCGGACCTCATTATGTAAATCATCCTATATAAGCGTTCCGAAGGTGAATGGCTTAAGAATGTGAATTTTAATGCTACTAGTGTTTTATAGGCATTAGTAGATCTATCTACCTTAAACATTCTACCTTTAATTGTCTTAAAACGTGTCGTTGTATAGTTACGATTATCATATCTTGACAGGGAAGCCATATTGATTGGTGCGATTGCCCTTTCGTTCAGCTCCTTAAGTCTATTCTGTATCTTCGTGGGACTGATCTACATCTGTGCCAAGAAATGCTTTCAGAAGCCTGTACAACCAGCTCCTGGTATGAGTTACTGTGCACCAAAATTGATTTACATGCTTATAAAACTATTTAACGTAACTATTTAAATTCTGTCTAAGATGTACAGTTAACAGACAAAGCGATGCTTTTAAATTTTAATTTATAATTATGCAAAGCTAATATTTTAACATTGTATGCATTCGTTGTCGTAAAAGTATTACACATATAGTTTTCATGTTTATTTACATCTATTTCATTGTACAGGCATGGGTTTGGCGTTTGTCAGCGCTGTGCATAGTTACCAGGGTTACACATCATGTGGACAGCCGCAAGCGATGTATGGTCAACAACAGCAGCCATTTTACAACAGAGGCCACTCTCGCCCACAACCTTTATCTTTTCCTCAACGGGTCGTAGTATTAGAGGCCCAAGTTGCAGCACAATAGGCTCACACAACGGAATAACATGACTATACAAATACGATCAAGATTAATCTTAACTTGAATGGAACTAAACAAACATTATATGATGTCGAAGGCAATAAAGAAAGACATATTTTTAATAAACTCAATAATATATTTGTGCCACAAAGAACATTTATTAAACTAGACCTGGTATACTGACTGTTGTTAGTGAAATTGCGAATCAAATATGGAAGCAAAGCGATTAAACGATTATGCCATTTAGCCTGAAAGAAAGGAATGTAGGTTGTTTATACGTGTTTTTTCTCTTGCTGTAGCAGCTGGAGGTTTATATGTATTATATATCATTTTCAAGGTAAATGATGCCTTAAACTGCTTCTTTCTTTAACAATTACAGTGCGCTAATCAAGGGTAACTTGAGTCATTGGTTGCCTGCAGACAACATGAACTGTTGATCTAACTTCTTTCTATTCCTACGCGCCGAAAGACAGTACTTTTCAATATAACACACATCAACATATTTAGCTTTTCAAAAATGAAGTCCAAATTAGAGTAGCTAACTTCCATAATTTTCATTAATTTCATTATAATTGTTAACAACTTATTTACCACATTACCTTTCATACCATTGGATATAAGCGAGTATGTTTTGTGAATAGGCTTTATTTATTTAGGCAACAAGTATCATGTTATTCAACACAAAAATAATCCTTTGTCTGAAAGTTTGTTGAGTAAAAAAGAATGTTAGAAGTTAGAACAGAACTCGTTTGCAATTCGACTATATTGAATTCGAGTATTAGCGTGCTGCAATTACTACTCCGACAACAACAACAACAAAAATAACTACATAAAAACTACTACAACAACTACTACTATTACTCCTCCTACTCCTCCTCCTTCTCCTCCTACTACTACTGCCACTTCTACTACTACTTCTACTGCTGCTGCTGCTACTACTACTACTACTATTATTACTACTACTACTACTACTACTACTACTACTACTACTACTACTTCTACTTCTACTACTACTACTACTACTACTACTACTACTACTACTACTACTACTACTACTACTAAAACTACTACTACTACTACTACCACTACCACTACCACTACCACTGCTACTACCACTACAACAACTACTACTACTTCCGCTGTTACTGTTACTACAGTAGAACCTGTCTAAACCGAACGGCGTCGGGACCGGGCCGATCGTTCGGTTTTCTGAGGTGTTCGGTTTACCTAGATTTTTTAAAATAAATATCATTTTCCTTTACAATGTACACTCTATTTTATATGTTAATTTGAGTATATAATAAGACAACAACATGTTAATGTTTACATTTTTTTACTGTTCATTGTTTTTATTATTTGCATACATGTAAACATGTATATTTGTACATAAACCGACACTCAAACTATCAATCAAACAGGTTCATGTATTCAACGTACAACTTAGTTACATATGTTTTAAGAAATCACCAATTGTTGACTGCTTTGATAAGTTTAAACCTATTATTTTAGCAAGATTGTATCGCAAGCTTAGGCTTGTAGAGATCAGTGATCGAAATATTGCCAGAATTTACTGTTTGTATAAATTAATTACACTGTTGTAAAACATTTCAAATTTTCCACTGTACGTAAATTTCAACATAAAACACAACAGACTAATCTGTTTTTCACAAGTTGACAATTGTCGTATGTACCGACTAGCTTATCGCTAATTGCACCACTGCCCTATCACTATGGCGATTATGCCCTTTGTGTTTAATTGTGTCACCAATTATCGGGTCCACACCTCTGCGGTAGCTCGAAATGACATCTGACAGGATACACCGTTCGGTTTATTACGGGTTTTTAAGGTTGAATGAGATCAAATTTGTGATAAAATCGTTCGGTATTCGGTTTGGACAGGGTTCGGTTTATTAGGGTTTTTTGATATATAAAACAAGAAGGACAAAACTCGGGACCGACACAGCCGTTCGGTTTTCACAGGGATTCGCTTTTCACAGGGTTCGGTTTGGACAGGTTTGACTGTACTTCTATTACTACTACTACTACTACTACTACTACTACTACTACTACTAAAGTCCAACATAACGTGCTGCAAAAACTCGCAATATATTTGTGTCGTTCGCTCCACTAGACAGATCCGGGTTTTGCTACAAATAGTTGAAACTCCTCCCCAGCTATAAAAGGATTAACCGTTATTCGTCAAGAATCACAAACATTTCCACGAGCTTTTTCGATTGTCACAAACATTATGCAAGTGCTCATTTGTGTTAAATAGTTAAACCGCTGAACACTTGATACCCCAGTGCGATCATTGGATAATATTGCAGATTTATTTGAATATGAATAAATGTATTATCGTAGTTTAATATGTTTTATACGGTATGTGTTTTTAGTTTATACGGTAATTTGCCCGCTGAAATTTCCTAAATTTCCTCGTGGAAGTATTGAAGATTTGAAACTAACTGGTTTGAGAAATCACTCGACTAGCAAGCGGGGTGTAGTGCCGACTGAATTTACAGCGTGTCAAACTATTTCATTTTTTGTTTTTGATAGCTATATTTTCAGTCTAGTTTAATTTAGTTTAATTATACCGACTCTAATGTCTATCTACAAGTATGAGGGTTGCTACTGGCGGCCAGGAATCCAACCCAAGTTGCGTGGATACGTCTGAAGGGGATAGGGAGCAGCCACGTGGCGGTGAGATTCGAAATGAATTGCCGTTATAATTAATTATTGTACCTTTTGCATCTGGTATAAACGGATATATATACTATATAAATGAGGGAAATGTGAGATGTGAAATGTTTTAATAATTGTATTCTGGTACCGTTTGTCACTAGTACAAACGAAGTCGTGTTCTGTACACGATGAAATTGTGAGATAGGAAATGTTGTTTAATAATTGTATTCTGGTTCCGTTTGTATCTGGTACAAACGAAGTCGTGTACTGTACACGAGGGAATTGTGAGATGCGAAATCTTGTTTAATAATTGTATTATGGTACCGTTTGTATCTGGTACTAACGAAGTCGTGTACTGTACCCAAGGGAATTGCGAGATGTGAACTGTTTTTTAATAATTGTATTCTGGTTCCGTTTGTATCTGGTATAAACGAAGACATATACTGTACACAAGGGAATTGTGAGATGCGAAATGTTGTTTAATAATTGTAATCTGGTACCGTTTGTATCTGGTATAAACGAAGACATGTATACTGCACACGAGGAGAAGTGTGAGATGTGAAATGTTGTTTAATAATTGTATTCTGGTACCGTTTGTATCTGGTACAAACAAAGTCGTGTACTGTACACGAGGGAAATATGAGATGTGAAATGTTTCATAATTTTATTCTGGTACCGTTTGTATTTGGTACAAACGAAGTCGTGTACTGTACACGAGGGAATTATGAGCTGCGAAAAGTTTACTAATTGTATTCTGGTACCGTTTGTATCTGGTACAAACGAAGTTGTGTACTGTACACGAGGGAAATATGAGATGTGAAATGTTTTAATAATTTTATTCTGGTACCATTTGTATTTGGTACAAACGAAGTCGTGTACTGTACACGAGGGAATTATGAGCTGCGAAATGTTTAATAATTTTATTCTGGTACCGTTTGTATCTGGTACAAACGAAATCGTGTACTGTACACGAGGGAAATGTGAGATGTGAAATGTTTTAAAGACATTTGGTGTCCTAGTTACCCATATAAGGAATGTAGTTCCCATGAATGATTTTTGAATGGAGAAATGCCATTATTGTGGTCATTAATGTGTTTCAATGTCGAGGGTTGTCCAATCAATCTAAACTAGTATTAAACATTGAAACACGACACGGGTACAGCAAATTGAGAAAACATAGGTCATTATAAACCAAGTGACATGGTTTTTTCTGTGCACATGTAGTTATTAGTGGTCATAAACTTACCAAGTGTTTTTCATTTCGTAAATTCAAAAAGTATTTGATATGACTGCTGATCTGGGGCCATTGTCTTGCAGTTTGTAGCACTATGCGTGTAACACGATTAACACGTGGTCAGTATAAAAAGCATCAATCAATACTGTTGTACCTGAACAATGCAAGCAGTGTCGATAGAGCATTAATTAATTAGCGTTAAAGAGGAAATGTCAAGGGCGAAAAAAATTAGACATTTGTTTTTTTGCATCGAATAAATTGTAGATTTAAATGGGAGTGACGAAATATACATGTATTGGAATTAACATGGATATTGTATTACGGCATGAAACTTATTGAATAGTAACATGAATATTTGCATTTAATGCGGATTAATATGTGTTTTGCGCACAAGGTAATTATGTATGCGTATCTGAAATTTACATTGATTACGTTTTTTATGAAAGTAAATTTAGTTCCATATTCCAGAAAATAACAATAAAAACATGGACACAATTGGGTAAAATATGTACCATGTGCAACAGTGAATCATTATCAGGTATATGAAACGCGATAGCCAATTAAAATCCTGTTTGGTAAAATAAATAATAATAGTTATCGGCGGAAATAAATACATTATTTTTTTACCAAACATATGTAGGGTCGGCAACAAAAGTAAAGGGTCCAGTCGGGAGACCAGAAACGGGACTATTTTGGGGGGCCTAAAAACACTGTGAAATACTTTTTTAAACCACTTTCATCCAAAGCACAAACTATTTAAAACATTTAGTTAAATGATTGAGTAGTTTAAGCACAATCAAATGTATTTTTTTAAATGATTGATAAAACAATGTATGTATGTTCATTGGCCATTTTGCTGCTATGCATTTATACGCACTAAATATCAGACGTATTAAAAACATTATATTGCAAACTGAAAACACACGTTTACGCGTCTTTGTGTTTTATCAAACAAACTCATAGTCTAGATACGAAGGGAAGCAGCGTGTTTCCCCAATTTCAAACAGGGTTGCCAGCAGGTTATCTTTTGTGGATAATCATGATTTCGTTAAAATGCAAAATGATGTTTATTCAAAAAAAAAATAGCTTTTCACAAAATATCCCTTAAAAGGAATGAAGATTTTAAGAAGGATAGATGAAACGAAACATTATCATGCATTAAGACATTAATTTTTCGGTTTCACGACCGGTCTCAGAGATAAGAGATCATTTTTAGAAAGCGCATATGCTTATTGCTCATGGTGTTTTCAGTTTTACATGAATCTTTAAGATATGGCTGTACAATGCTTATTTATCACAACATTTCAAGTCCACAAGCTTTATTTTGAACTGATCAATACCTACCGTTTTATTAATGATTCCTTTACATAGACCTATCATTGCATAAACAACTGAGAAAAAACACTAGTCGGCATATGTATTTTCAGACTGGTTTCACATAAAGAGATGCCCGTATGACTTGTATATTTTCATGTTTGCCTTTGGATAGGATTGACACAGTTATGTATGTTTATTAAATACTTATTTGTTCGTAAAGATTGGATTATCAAGTTGATGAAAATTATATTTTTACAAAAACATCAACAACAGTTAAGCATGATTCAAACAAAATGTGTTTTCCCTTTTTATTTTATAAAGTATTTGATGTCCATTTAAATTGTAATTCAACTTGTTTGCAAACACATTCTTTCCTTTAAACGTCAATGCTTATTTACGCAGCTGACAATTCAACTTACATTGGTTTCAAAACCACAGTATTATATGCAGTATGCAAATTAATCTGTTTTCTCTTTAAGTGTCAGCACGCGATTCAGAATGGTAAATAAGACATATGTCGTTAACAAAATGTTAAAGGGTCTATGTCAACGAAAAATTTATCTCATTAATGTTATACTGTTCAAGAAATGAACAATACAAAATCGCATTCAATAAATAACGTATGAATGTAGAGAATATTAGGCTAGTGTTAAACAAAGATTAAGTTTAACATTCTTGGCACGAGAATTAAAACCACACTCCAAAGCTCGTGTATTTCATTTTTTATGCATCGCATGATAAACTTGCGAGGTTTAGAAATTGAAATGGACGAGCCTTGGCGAGTGCTGTTCATGTTCGTGCCCAAAATGATAAACTTGATCTTTAATCAACACTTACCTAATTTATTCTATTTATCTCATTTTTTAAGCATTAAAGTATCGATGAATGTGTGTTTTCCTTAATGCATGACGTTAACAATGAATGTAATTTGAGGAACATTTTGAGAACAACTCGAATATAACTAGTTTTTATTCTTTATTTTCATTAACATTCATTGACAGAATATGCACATTGTTCTTATTTCAACCAATAGTTACCACAACTGACCTTGAGTGCAACAATGCGTAAAAAAGTATTAACATTCATCGACAGAAAATGCACATTGTTCTTGTTTCACCCAATAATAAACACAACTGACCTTGAGTGCAAAAATGCGTAATAAGTACAGTTGGTTTAAATTTTGTTGACAATGAGTGGATCAACCATTTTATTGTAAACAGGGGGAATCGTGGTTTCCTGTTCATAAACACGCTGCAATCGTCTGCTTTTAAAAATCGTCTAAATTACCTGTATCGACGCGTCCATGTTTATAACGGTTCTCATTTGCATTTTTACAGACAGTAGTCCGGTCTGTTTCTAAAAATAACAGTTGAGTAAACCCTACATTTTGAATAAACCTTATGTTTACAACACGGGGTGAAATCCAACCGATTTCGCGGTAAAAGTGGGATACAATTTACTGCATTATTAGAATTTTGACAAAAACAAATAAAGAAAAAAACTTGAAAAAAGAACAGCCAGACAGGGTATGAATCTCACGACGACGGAGTCGTAAGAACAAATGACAGTGCTGTAACCAATTGCTTTATTCTGAATTGTTAAAATGCATGTGCATACTATAGTTATATAAGATACCCACAAACCTGATGTCAAAGTGTATACAAGAAAAGGGCCAAACAAACACGATCTTAATTATATAATTATTTTTTTTCTCAGTATGCATAAACTCTTTTTTCATTATATATACATTGTTTAAACATTTATTATATGAAAATATTAATATTTATATGTCAGATTGTAAGTGCAGTTGCCCCTTTGGGTCCCTTTCGTTGACATAGTCCCTTAAAACAGATTGGACGCGGTTTAGGTGTATTAGGTAACATACCAATTATAACATAAGTAGCTATATTGAAAAGCGCGTTGAAAAATGATTGTACTTGTTAACCAAATTTTTCGAAGAAATATTTCGGTTATTAGATTGGGGTATGTCGTTGGGCATCAGGCGTGCTGGAGGGCGGGCGGGGTGGCGGCGTCAACTTTTCGTTCCTGCCCTCTAACTCAAGAACGGATTGAGCTACTGTAATGATACTTCATAGATATATACCTTCTATTGAGACATCGCTTGTAATTGCATATAAGGTGGACGGGGTCAAGGCCAAGGTTACTGTTACTAAAAGTAGATAAACGGTTTCCGCTCAATAACTTTAGAACCCATTGAGATATTTTAATGAAACTTCATACATATATGCCTTATATTGGGCCTTGCTTGGGATTGCATATGTGGTGGGTGGGATCAAGGTGAAGGTCACCGTTACTAAAAATAGATAAACGGTTTTAGCTCAATAACTTGAGATCGCATTTAGATATTTTAATGAAATTTCGAACATAGATACCTAATATTGAGTACTCGCTAGGAATTGCATATGGGTGGGTGGGATCAAGGTCAAGGTCACCGTTACTAAAAATAGAAAAACGGTTTCCGCTCAATAAATTGAGAAGGAATTCAAGTATTTTCATGAAACTTAATACACATATACCTCGCTTGCGATTGCATTTGGGGTGGGTGGGGTCGAGATCAAGGTCACTGTTACTTAAATTATATAACGGTTTTCGCTTAATAACATGAGAACGCATTGAGATATTTTAATGCAACTTAATACACAGATAGATTATATAAAGACCTTCCTTGGGAATGCATATGGAATGGGTGGGTCAAGGTCAAGGTCACTCTTACTAAAAATAGAAGAACGATTTCCGCTCAATAACTTGAGCACGCATTGATGCATTTTTATGAAACTTAATGCATAGATACCTTATATCGAGACCTACCTTGGAATTGAATATGGGGTGGGTAGGGTTAAGGTCAA
The DNA here is from genome assembly GCA_027627225.1 of Congeria kusceri. Lineage (NCBI taxonomy): Eukaryota > Metazoa > Mollusca > Bivalvia > Myida > Dreissenidae > Congeria > Congeria kusceri. Next base: position 63,306,967 of record CM051027.1, read on the forward strand.
TGTCACTGTTACTAAAACTAGAAAACGGTTCCGCTCAGTAAGTTGAGAACGCATTGAGATATTTTAATAAAACTTAATACATAGATATATTATATTGAGACATCGCCTGGGATTGCACATGGGATGGGTGGGGTCTATGTCACCGCTACTAAAATTAGACAAACAGTTCCCGCTCAATAGCTTGAGATCACATTGAAAACATTTAATGGAACTTCATATGTACATACCTTATATCTGGACCTCGCTTGGGATTGCATATGGTGTGGGTAAGGTCAAGGTCAAGGTCACCTTTACTAAAATTGTGTTTTTGAGCTGACTAATGCATTTCGTTCGAAAAATTAGATTTTGATGGAATTTCTACGTTTCTTTTAATTTATTAATATAATTGAACTCTTTAAATTCAAATAAAACAATTTGTGTTTACATCGTTCAAAGTGATGTTTTTGAGGCGCGGACCTCATTATGTAAATCATCCTATATGAGCGTTCCGAAGGTGAATGGCTTAAGAATGTGAATTTTAATGCTACTAGTGTTTTATAGGCATTAGTAGATCTATCTACCTTAAACATTCTACCTTTAATTGTCTTAAAACGTGTCGTTGTATAGTTACGATTATCATATCTTGACAGGGAAGCCATATTGATTGGTGCGATTGCCCTTTCGTTCAGCTCCTTAAGTCTATTCTGTATCTTCGTGGGACTGATCTACATCTGTGCCAAGAAATGCTTTCAGAAGCCTGTACAACCAGCTCCTGGTATGAGTTACTGTGCACCAAAATTGATTTACATGCTTATAAAACTATTTAACGTAACTATTTAAATTCTGTCTAAGATGTACAGTTAACAGACAAAGCGATGCTTTTAAATTTTAATTTATAATTATGCAAAGCTAATATTTTAACATTGTATGCATTCGTTGTCGTAAAAGTATTACACATATAGTTTTCATGTTTATTTACATCTATTTCATTGTACAGGCATGGGTTTGGCGTTTGTCAGCGCTGTGCATAGTTACCAGGGTTACACATCATGTGGACAGCCGCAAGCGATGTATGGTCAACAACAGCAGCCATTTTACAACAGAGGCCACTCTCGCCCACAACCTTTATCTTTTCCTCAACGGGTCGTAGTATTAGAGGCCCAAGTTGCAGCACAATAGGCTCACACAACGGAATAACATGACTATACAAATACGATCAAGATTAATCTTAACTTGAATGGAACTAAACAAACATTATATGATGTCGAAGGCAATAAAGAAAGACATATTTTTAATAAACTCAATAATATATTTGTGCCACAAAGAACATTTATTAAACTAGACCTGGTATACTGACTGTTGTTAGTGAAATTGCGAATCAAATATGGAAGCAAAGCGATTAAACGATTATGCCATTTAGCCTGAAAGAAAGGAATGTAGGTTGTTTATACGTGTTTTTTCTCTTGCTGTAGCAGCTGGAGGTTTATATGTATTATATATCATTTTCAAGGTAAATGATGCCTTAAACTGCTTCTTTCTTTAACAATTACAGTGCGCTAATCAAGGGTAACTTGAGTCATTGGTTGCCTGCAGACAACATGAACTGTTGATCTAACTTCTTTCTATTCCTACGCGCCGAAAGACAGTACTTTTCAATATAACACACATCAACATATTTAGCTTTTCAAAAATGAAGTCCAAATTAGAGTAGCTAACTTCCATAATTTTCATTAATTTCATTATAATTGTTAACAACTTATTTACCACATTACCTTTCATACCATTGGATATAAGCGAGTATGTTTTGTGAATAGGCTTTATTTATTTAGGCAACAAGTATCATGTTATTCAACACAAAAATAATCCTTTGTCTGAAAGTTTGTTGAGTAAAAAAGAATGTTAGAAGTTAGAACAGAACTCGTTTGCAATTCGACTATATTGAATTCGAGTATTAGCGTGCTGCAATTACTACTCCGACAACAACAACAACAAAAATAACTACATAAAAACTACTACAACAACTACTACTATTACTCCTCCTACTCCTCCTCCTTCTCCTCCTACTACTACTGCCACTTCTACTACTACTTCTACTGCTGCTGCTGCTACTACTACTACTACTATTATTACTACTACTACTACTACTACTACTACTACTACTACTACTACTACTTCTACTTCTACTACTACTACTACTACTACTACTACTACTACTACTACTACTACTACTACTACTAAAACTACTACTACTACTACTACCACTACCACTACCACTACCACTGCTACTACCACTACAACAACTACTACTACTTCCGCTGTTACTGTTACTACAGTAGAACCTGTCTAAACCGAACGGCGTCGGGACCGGGCCGATCGTTCGGTTTTCTGAGGTGTTCGGTTTACCTAGATTTTTTAAAATAAATATCATTTTCCTTTACAATGTACACTCTATTTTATATGTTAATTTGAGTATATAATAAGACAACAACATGTTAATGTTTACATTTTTTTACTGTTCATTGTTTTTATTATTTGCATACATGTAAACATGTATATTTGTACATAAACCGACACTCAAACTATCAATCAAACAGGTTCATGTATTCAACGTACAACTTAGTTACATATGTTTTAAGAAATCACCAATTGTTGACTGCTTTGATAAGTTTAAACCTATTATTTTAGCAAGATTGTATCGCAAGCTTAGGCTTGTAGAGATCAGTGATCGAAATATTGCCAGAATTTACTGTTTGTATAAATTAATTACACTGTTGTAAAACATTTCAAATTTTCCACTGTACGTAAATTTCAACATAAAACACAACAGACTAATCTGTTTTTCACAAGTTGACAATTGTCGTATGTACCGACTAGCTTATCGCTAATTGCACCACTGCCCTATCACTATGGCGATTATGCCCTTTGTGTTTAATTGTGTCACCAATTATCGGGTCCACACCTCTGCGGTAGCTCGAAATGACATCTGACAGGATACACCGTTCGGTTTATTACGGGTTTTTAAGGTTGAATGAGATCAAATTTGTGATAAAATCGTTCGGTATTCGGTTTGGACAGGGTTCGGTTTATTAGGGTTTTTTGATATATAAAACAAGAAGGACAAAACTCGGGACCGACACAGCCGTTCGGTTTTCACAGGGATTCGCTTTTCACAGGGTTCGGTTTGGACAGGTTTGACTGTACTTCTATTACTACTACTACTACTACTACTACTACTACTACTACTACTACTACTACTAAAGTCCAACATAACGTGCTGCAAAAACTCGCAATATATTTGTGTCGTTCGCTCCACTAGACAGATCCGGGTTTTGCTACAAATAGTTGAAACTCCTCCCCAGCTATAAAAGGATTAACCGTTATTCGTCAAGAATCACAAACATTTCCACGAGCTTTTTCGATTATCACAAACATTATGCAAGTGCTCATTTGTGTTAAATAGTTAAACCGCTGAACACTTGATACCCCAGTGCGATCATTGGATAATATTGCAGATTTATTTGAATATGAATAAATGTATTATCGTAGTTTAATATGTTTTATACGGTATGTGTTTTTAGTTTATACGGTAATTTGCCCGCTGAAATTTCCTAAATTTCCTCGTGGAAGTATTGAAGATTTGAAACTAACTGGTTTGAGAAATCACTCGACTAGCAAGCGGGGTGTAGTGCCGACTGAATTTACAGCGTGTCAAACTATTTCATTTTTTGTTTTTGATAGCTATATTTTCAGTCTAGTTTAATTTAGTTTAATTATACCGACTCTAATGTCTATCTACAAGTATGAGGGTTGCTACTGGCGGCCAGGAATCCAACCCAAGTTGCGTGGATACGTCTGAAGGGGATAGGGAGCAGCCACGTGGCGGTGAGATTCGAAATGAATTGCCGTTATAATTAATTATTGTACCTTTTGCATCTGGTATAAACGGATATATATACTATATAAATGAGGGAAATGTGAGATGTGAAATGTTTTAATAATTGTATTCTGGTACCGTTTGTCACTATTACAAACGAAGTCGTGGTCTGTACACGATGAAATTGTGAGATAGGAAATGTTGTTTAATAATTGTATTCTGGTTCCGTTTGTATCTGGTACAAACGAAGTCGTGTACTGTACACGAGGGAATTGTGAGATGCGAAATCTTGTTTAATAATTGTATTATGGTACCGTTTGTATCTGGTACTAACGAAGTCGTGTACTGTACCCAAGGGAATTGCGAGATGTGAACTGTTTTTTAATAATTGTATTCTGGTTCCGTTTGTATCTGGTATAAACGAAGACATATACTGTACACAAGGGAATTGTGAGATGCGAAATGTTGTTTAATAATTGTAATCTGGTACCGTTTGTATCTGGTATAAACGAAGACATGTATACTGCACACGAGGAGAAGTGTGAGATGTGAAATGTTGTTTAATAATTGTATTCTGGTACCGTTTGTATCTGGTACAAACAAAGTCGTGTACTGTACACGAGGGAAATATGAGATGTGAAATGTTTCATAATTTTATTCTGGTACCGTTTGTATTTGGTACAAACGAAGTCGTGTACTGTACACGAGGGAATTATGAGCTGCGAAAAGTTTACTAATTGTATTCTGGTACCGTTTGTATCTGGTACAAACGAAGTTGTGTACTGTACACGAGGGAAATATGAGATGTGAAATGTTTTAATAATTTTATTCTGGTACCATTTGTATTTGGTACAAACGAAGTCGTGTACTGTACACGAGGGAATTATGAGCTGCGAAATGTTTAATAATTTTATTCTGGTACCGTTTGTATCTGGTACAAACGAAATCGTGTACTGTACACGAGGGAAATGTGAGATGTGAAATGTTTTAAAGACATTTGGTGTCCTAGTTACCCATATAAGGAATGTAGTTCCCATGAATGATTTTTGAATGGAGAAATGCCATTATTGTGGTCATTAATGTGTTTCAATGTCGAGGGTTGTCCAATCAATCTAAACTAGTATTAAACATTGAAACACGACACGGGTACAGCAAATTGAGAAAACATAGGTCATTATAAACCAAGTGACATGGTTTTTTCTGTGCACATGTAGTTATTAGTGGTCATAAACTTACCAAGTGTTTTTCATTTCGTAAATTCAAAAAGTATTTGATATGACTGCTGATCTGGGGCCATTGTCTTGCAGTTTGTAGCACTATGCGTGTAACACGATTAACACGTGGTCAGTATAAAAAGCATCAATCAATACTGTTGTACCTGAACAATGCAAGCAGTGTCGATAGAGCATTAATTAATTAGCGTTAAAGAGGAAATGTCAAGGGCGAAAAAAATTAGACATTTGTTTTTTTGCATCGAATAAATTGTAGATTTAAATGGGAGTGACGAAATATACATGTATTGGAATTAACATGGATATTGTATTACGGCATGAAACTTATTGAATAGTAACATGAATATTTGCATTTAATGCGGATTAATATGTGTTTTGCGCACAAGGTAATTATGTATGCGTATCTGAAATTTACATTGATTACGTTTTTTATGAAAGTAAATTTAGTTCCATATTCCAGAAAATAACAATAAAAACATGGACACAATTGGGTAAAATATGTACCATGTGCAACAGTGAATCATTATCAGGTATATGAAACGCGATAGCCAATTAAAATCCTGTTTGGTAAAATAAATAATAATAGTTATCGGCGGAAATAAATACATTATTTTTTTACCAAACATATGTAGGGTCGGCAACAAAAGTAAAGGGTCCAGTCGGGAGACCAGAAACGGGACTATTTTGGGGGGCCTAAAAACACTGTGAAATACTTTTTTAAACCACTTTCATCCAAAGCACAAACTATTTAAAACATTTAGTTAAATGATTGAGTAGTTTAAGCACAATCAAATGTATTTTTTTAAATGATTGATAAAACAATGTATGTATGTTCATTGGCCATTTTGCTGCTATGCATTTATACGCACTAAATATCAGACGTATTAAAAACATTATATTGCAAACTGAAAACACACGTTTACGCGTCTTTGTGTTTTATCAAACAAACTCATAGTCTAGATACGAAGGGAAGCAGCGTGTTTCCCCAATTTCAAACAGGCTTGCCAGCAGGTTATCTTTTGTGGATAATCATGATTTCGTTAAAATGCAAAATGATGTTTATTCAAAAAAAAAATAGCTTTTCACAAAATATCCCTTAAAAGGAATGAAGATTTTAAGAAGGATAGATGTAACGAAACATTATCATGCATTAAGACATTAATTTTTCGGTTTCACGACCGGTCTCAGAGATAAGATATCATTTTTAGAAAGCGCATATGCTTATTGCTCATGGTGTTTTCAGTTTTACATGAATCTTTAAGATATGGCTGTACAATGCTTATTTATCACAACATTTCAAGTCCACAAGCTTTATTTTGAACTGATCAATACCTACCGTTTTATTAATGATTCCTTTACATAGACCTATCATTGCATAAACAACTGAGAAAAAACACTAGTCGGCATATGTATTTTCAGACTGGTTTCACATAAAGAGATGCCCGTATGACTTGTATATTTTCATGTTTGCCTTTGGATAGGATTGACACAGTTATGTATGTTTATTAAATACTTATTTGTTCGTAAAGATTGGATTATCAACTTGATGAAAATTATATTTTTACAAAAACATCAACAACAGTTAAGCATGATTCAAACAAAATGTGTTTTCCCTTTTTATTTTATAAAGTATTTGATGTCCATTTAAATTGTAATTCAACTTGTTTGCAAACACATTCTTTCCTTTAAACGTCAATGCTTATTTACGCAGCTGACAATTCAACTTACATTGGTTTCAAAACCACAGTATTATATGCAGTATGCAAATTAATCTGTTTTCTCTTTAAGTGTCAGCACGCGATTCAGAATGGTAAATAAGACATATGTCGTTAACAAAATGTTAAAGGGTCTATGTCAACGAAAAATTTATCTCATTAATGTTATACTGTTCAAGAAATGAACAATACAAAATCGCATTCAATAAATAACGTATGAATGTAGAGAATATTAGGCTAGTGTTAAACAAAGATTAAGTTTAACATTCTTGGCACGAGAATTAAAACCACACTCCAAAGCTCGTGTATTTCATTTTTTATGCATCGCATGATAAACTTGCGAGGTTTAGAAATTGAAATGGACGAGCCTTGGCGAGTGCTGTTCATGTTCGTGCCCAAAATGATAAACTTGATCTTTAATCAACACTTACCTAATTTATTCTATTTATCTCATTTTTTAAGCATTAAAGTATCGATGAATGTGTGTTTTCCTTAATGCATGACGTTAACAATGAATGTAATTTGAGGAACATTTTGAGAACAACTCGAATATAACTAGTTTTTATTCTTTATTTTCATTAACATTCATTGACAGAATATGCACATTGTTCTTATTTCAACCAATAGTTACCACAACTGACCTTGAGTGCAACAATGCGTAAAAAAGTATTAACATTCATCGACAGAAAATGCACATTGTTCTTGTTTCACCCAATAATAAACACAACTGACCTTGAGTGCAAAAATGCGTAATAAGTACAGTTGGTTTAAATTTTGTTGACAATGAGTGGATCAACCATTTTATTGTAAACAGGGGGAATCGTGGTTTCCTGTTCATAAACACGCTGCAATCGTCTGCTTTTAAAAATCGTCTAAATTACCTGTATCGACGCGTCCATGTTTATAACGGTTCTCATTTGCATTTTTACAGACAGTAGTCCGGTCTGTTTCTAAAAATAACAGTTGAGTAAACCCTACATTTTGAATAAACCTTATGTTTACAACACGGGGTGAAATCCAACCGATTTCGCGGTAAAAGTGGGATACAATTTACTGCATTATTAGAATTTTGACAAAAACAAATAAAGAAAAAAACTTGAAAAAAGAACAGCCAGACAGGGTATGAATCTCACGACGACGGAGTCGTAAGAACAAATGACAGTGCTGTAACCAATTGCTTTATTCTGAATTGTTAAAATGCATGTGCATACTATAGTTATATAAGATACCCACAAACCTGATGTCAAAGTGTATACAAGAAAAGGGCCAAACAAACACGATCTTAATTATATAATGATTTTTTTTCTCAGTATGCATAAACTCTTTTTTCATTATATATACATTGTTTAAACATTTATTATATGAAAATATTAATATTTATATGTCAGATTGTAAGTGCAGTTGCCCCTTTGGGTCCCTTTCGTTGACATAGTCCCTTAAAACAGATTGGACGCGGTTTAGGTGTATTAGGTAACATACCAATTATAACATAAGTAGCTATATTGAAAAGCGCGTTGAAAAATGATTGTACTTGTTAACCAAATTTTTCGAAGAAATATTTCGGTTATTAGATTGGGGTATGTCGTTGGGCATCAGGCGTGCTGGAGGGCGGGCGGGGTGGCGGCGTCAACTTTTCGTTCCTGCCCTCTAACTCAAGAACGGATTGAGCTACTGTAATGATACTTCATACATATATACCTTCTATTGAGACATCGCTTGTAATTGCATATAGGGTGGACGGGGTCAAGGCCAAGGTTACTGTTACTAAAAGTAGATAAACGGTTTCCGCTCAATAACTTTAGAACCCATTGAGATATTTTAATGAAACTTCATACATATATGCCTTATATTGGGACCTTGCTTGGGATTGCATATGTGGTGGGTGGGATCAAGGTGAAGGTCACCGTTACTAAAAATAGATAAACGGTTTTAGCTCAATAACTTGAGATCGCATTTAGATATTTTAATGAAATTTCGAACATAGATACCTAATATTGAGTACTCGCTAGGAATTGCATATGGGTGGGTGGGATCAAGGTCAAGGTCACCGTTACTAAAAATAGAAAAACGGTTTCCGCTCAATAAATTGAGAAGGAATTCAAGTATTTTCATGAAACTTAATACACATATACCTCGCTTGCGATTGCATTTGGGGTGGGTGGGGTCGAGATCAAGGTCACTGTTACTTAAATTATATAACGGTTTTCGCTTAATAACATGAGAACGCATTGAGATATTTTAATGCAACTTAATACACAGATAGATTATATAAAGACCTTCCTTGGGAATGCATATGGAATGGGTGGGTCAAGGTCAAGGTCACTCTTACTAAAAATAGAAGAACGATTTCCGCTCAATAACTTGAGCACGCATTGATGCATTTTTATGAAACTTAATGCATAGATACCTTATATCGAGACCTACCTTGGAATTGAATATGGGGTGGGTAGGGTTAAGGTCAATGTCACTGTTACTAAAACTAGAAAACGGTTCCGCTCAGTAAGTTGAGAACGCATTGAGATATTTTAATAAAACTTAATACATAGATATATTATATTGAGACATCGCCTGGGATTGCACATGGGATGGGTGGGGTCTATGTCACCGCTACTAAAATTAGACAAACAGTTCCCGCTCAATAGCTTGAGAACACATTGAAAACATTTAATGGAACTTCATATGTACATACCTTATATCTGGACCTCGCTTGGGATTGCATATGGTGTGGGTAAGGTCAAGGTCAAGGTCACCTTTACTAAAATTGTGTTTTTGAGCTGACTAATGCATTTCGTTCGAAAAATTAGATTTTGATGGAATTTCTACGTTTCTTTTAATTTATTAATATAATTGAACTCTTTAAATTCAAATAAAACAATTTGTGTTTACATCGTTCAAAGTGATGTTTTTGAGGCGCGGACCTCATTATGTAAATCATCCTATATAAGCGTTCCGAAGGTGAATGGCTTAAGAATGTGAATTTTAATGCTACTAGTGTTTTATAGGCATTAGTAGATCTATCTACCTTAAACATTCTACCTTTAATTGTCTTAAAACGTGTCGTTGTATAGTTACGATTATCATATCTTGACAGGGAAGCCATATTGATTGGTGCGATTGCCCTTTCGTTCAGCTCCTTAAGTCTATTCTGTATCTTCGTGGGACTGATCTACATCTGTGCCAAGAAATGCTTTCAGAAGCCTGTACAACCAGCTCCTGGTATGAGTTACTGTGCACCAAAATTGATTTACATGCTTATAAAACTATTTAACGTAACTATTTAAATTCTGTCTAAGATGTACAGTTAACAGACAAAGCGATGCTTTTAAATTTTAATTTATAATTATGCAAAGCTAATATTTTAACATTGTATGCATTCGTTGTCGTAAAAGTATTACACATATAGTTTTCATGTTTATTTACATCTATTTCATTGTACAGGCATGGGTTTGGCGTTTGTCAGCGCTGTGCATAGTTACCAGGGTTACACATCATGTGGACAGCCGCAAGCGATGTATGGTCAACAACAGCAGCCATTTTACAACAGAGGCCACTCTCGCCCACAACCTTTATCTTTTCCTCAACGGGTCGTAGTATTAGAGGCCCAAGTTGCAGCACAATAGGCTCACACAACGGAATAACATGACTATACAAATACGATCAAAATTAATCTTAACTTGAATGGAACTAAACAAACATTATATGATGTCGAAGGCAATAAAGAAAGACATATTTTTAATAAACTCAATAATATATTTGTGCCACAAAGAACATTTATTAAACTAGACCTGGTATACTGACTGTTGTTAGTGAAATTGCGAATCAAATATGGAAGAAAAGCGATTAAACGATTTTGCCATTTAGCCTGAAAGAAAGGAATGTAGGTTGTTTATACGTGTTTTTTCTCTTGCTGTAGCAGCTGGAGGTTTATATGTATTATATATCATTTTCAAGGTAAATGATGCCTTAAACTGCTTCTTTCTTTAACAATTACAGTGCGCTAATCAAGGGTAACTTGAGTCATTGGTTGCCTGCAGACAACATGAACTGTTGATCTAACTTCTTTCTATTCCTACGCGCCGAAAGACAGTACTTTTCAATATAACACACATCAACATATTTAGCTTTTCAAAAATGAAGTCCAAATTAGAGTAGCTAACTTCCATAATTTTCATTAATTTCATTATAATTGTTAACAACTTATTTACCACATTACCTTTCATACCATTGGATATAAGCGAGTATGTTTTGTGAATAGGCTTTATTTATTTAGGCAACAAGTATCATGTTATTCAACACAAAAATAATCCTTTGTCTGAAAGTTTGTTGAGTAAAAAAGAATGTTAGAAGTTAGAACAGAACTCGTTTGCAATTCGACTATATTGAATTCGAGTATTAGCGTGCTGCAATTACTACTCCGACAACAACAACAACAAAAATAACTACATAAAAACTACTACAACAACTACTACTATTACTCCTCCTACTCCTCCTCCTTCTCCTCCTACTACTACTGCCACTTCTACTACTACTTCTACTGCTGCTGCTGCTACTACTACTACTACTATTATTACTACTACTACTACTACTACTACTACTACTTCTACTTCTACTACTACTACTACTACTACTACTACTACTAAAACTACTACTACTACTACTACCACTACCACTACCACTACCACTGCTACTACCACTACAACAACTACTACTACTTCCGCTGTTACTGTTACTACAGTAGAACCTGTCTAAACCGAACGGCGTCGGGACCGGGCCGATCGTTCGGTTTTCTGAGGTGTTCGGTTTACCTAGATTTTTTAAAATAAATATCATTTTCCTTTACAATGTACACTCTATTTTATATGTTAATTTGAGTATATAATAAGACAACAACATGTTAATGTTTACATTTTTTTACTGTTCATTGTTTTTATTATTTGCATACATGTAAACATGTATATTTGTACATAAACCGACACTCAAACTATCAATCAAACAGGTTCATGTATTCAACGTACAACTTAGTTACATATGTTTTAAGAAATCACCAATTGTTGACTGCTTTGATAAGTTTAAACCTATTATTTTAGCAAGATTGTATCGCAAGCTTAGGCTTGTAGAGATCAGTGATCGAAATATTGCCAGAATTTACTGTTTGTATAAATTAATTACACTGTTGTAAAACATTTCAAATTTTCCACTGTACGTAAATTTCAACATAAAACACAACAGACTAATCTGTTTTTCACAAGTTGACAATTGTCGTATGTACCGACTAGCTTATCGCTAATTGCACCACTGCCCTATCACTATGGCGATTATGCCCTTTGTGTTTAATTGTGTCACCAATTATCGGGTCCACACCTCTGCGGTAGCTCGAAATGACATCTGACAGGATACACCGTTCGGTTTATTACGGGTTTTTAAGGTTGAATGAGATCAAATTTGTGATAAAATCGTTCGGTATTCGGTTTGGACAGGGTTCGGTTTATTAGGGTTTTTTGATATATAAAACAAGAAGGACAAAACTCGGGACCGACACAGCCGTTCGGTTTTCACAGGGATTCGCTTTTCACAGGGTTCGGTTTGGACAGGTTTGACTGTACTTCTATTACTACTACTACTACTACTACTACTACTACTACTACTACTAAAGTCCAACATAACGTGCTGCAAAAACTCGCAATATATTTGTGTCGTTCGCTCCACTAGACAGATCCGGGTTTTGCTACAAATAGTTGAAACTCCTCCCCAGCTATAAAAGGATTAGCCGTTATTCGTCAAGAATCACAAACATTTCCACGAGCTTTTTCGATTATCACAAACATTATGCATGTGCTCATTTGTGTTAAATAGTTAAACCGCTGAACACTTGATACCCCAGTGCGATCATTGGATAATATTGCAGATTTATTTGAATATGAATAAATGTATTATCGTAGTTTAATATGTTTTATACGGTATGTGTTTTTAGTTTATACGGTAATTTGCCCGCTGAAATTTCCTAAATTTCCTCGTGGAAGTATTGAAGATTTGAAACTAACTGGTTTGAGAAATCACTCGACTAGCAAGCGGGGTGTAGTGCCGACTGAATTTACAGCGTGTCAAACTATTTCATTTTTTGTTTTTGATAGCTATATTTTCAGTCTAGTTTAATTTAGTTTAATTATACCGACTCTAATGTCTATCTACAAGTATGAGGGTTGCTACTGGCGGCCAGGAATCCAACCCAAGTTGCGTGGATACGTCTGAAGGGGATAGGGAGCAGCCACGTGGCGGTGAGATTCGAAATGAATTGCCGTTATAATTAATTATTGTACCTTTTGCATCTGGTATAAACGGATATATATACTATATAAATGAGGGAAATGTGAGATGTGAAATGTTTTAATAATTGTATTCTGGTACCGTTTGTCACTAGTACAAACGAAGTCGTGTTCTGTACACGATGAAATTGTGAGATAGGAAATGTTGTTTAATAATTGTATTCTGGTTCCGTTTGTATCTGGTACAAACGAAGTCGTGTACTGTACACGAGGGAATTGTGAGATGCGAAATCTTGTTTAATAATTGTATTATGGTACCGTTTGTATCTGGTACTAACGAAGTCGTGTACTGTACCCAAGGGAATTGCGAGATGTGAACTGTTTTTTAATAATTGTATTCTGGTTCCGTTTGTATCTGGTATAAACGAAGACATATACTGTACACAAGGGAATTGTGAGATGCGAAATGTTGTTTAATAATTGTAATCTGGTACCGTTTGTATCTGGTATAAACGAAGACATGTATACTGCACACGAGGAGAAGTGTGAGATGTGAAATGTTGTTTAATAATTGTATTCTGGTACCGTTTGTATCTGGTACAAACAAAGTCGTGTACTGTACACGAGGGAAATATGAGATGTGAAATGTTTCATAATTTTATTCTGGTACCGTTTGTATTTGGTACAAACGAAGTCGTGTACTGTACACGAGGGAATTGTGAGCTGCGAAAAGTTTACTAATTGTATTCTGGTACCGTTTGTATCTGGTACAAACGAAGTTGTGTACTGTACACGAGGGAAATATGAGATGTGAAATGTTTTAATAATTTTATTCTGGTACCATTTGTATTTGGTACAAACGAAGTCGTGTACTGTACACGAGGGAATTATGAGCTGCGAAATGTTTAATAATTTTATTCTGGTGCCGTTTGTATCTGGTACAAACGAAATCGTGTACTGTACACGAGGGAAATGTGAGATGTGAAATGTTTTAAAGACATTTGGTGTCCTAGTTACCCATATAAGGAATGTAGTTCCCATGAATGATTTTTGAATGGAGAAATGCCATTATTGTGGTCATTAATGTGTTTCAATGTCGAGGGTTGTCCAATCAATCTAAACTAGTATTAAACATTGAAGCACGACACGGGTACAGCAAATTGAGAAAACATAGGTCATTATAAACCAAGTGACATGGTTTTTTCTGTGCACATGTAGTTATTAGTGGTCATAAACTTACCAAGTGTTTTTCATTTCGTAAATTCAAAACGTATTTGATATGACTGCTGATCTGGGGCCATTGTCTTGCAGTTTGTAGCACTATGCGTGTAACACGATTAACACGTGGTCAGTATAAAAAGCATCAATCAATACTGTTGTACCTGAACAATGCAAGCAGTGTCGATAGAGCATTAATTAATTAGCGTTAAAGAGGAAATGTCAAGGGCGAAAAAAATTAGACATTTGTTTTTTTGCATCGAATAAATTGTAGATTTAAATGGGAGTGACGAAATATACATGTATTGGAATTAACATGGATATTGTATTACGGCATGAAACTTATTAAATAGTAACATGAATATTTGCATTTAATGCGGATTAATATGTGTTTTGCTCACAAGGTAATTATGTATGCGTATCTGAAATTTACATTGATTACGTTTTTTATGAAAGTAAATTTAGTTCCATATTCCAGAAAATAACAATAAAAACATGGACACAATTGGGTAAAATATGTACCATGTGCAACAGTGAATCATTATCAGGTATATGAAACGCGATAGCCAATTAAAATCCTGTTTGGTAAAATAAATAATAATAGTTATCGGCGGAAATAAATACATTATTTTTTTACCAAACATATGTAGGGTCGGCAACAAAAGTAAAGGGTCCAGTCGGGAGACCAGAAACGGGACTATTTTGGGGGGCCTAAAAACACTGTGAAATACTTTTTTAAACCACTTTCATCCAAAGCACAAACTATTTAAAACATTTAGTTAAATGATTGAGTAGTTGAAGCACAATCAAATGTAATTTTTTAAATGATTGATAAAACAATGTATGTATGTTCATTGGCTATTTTGCTGCTATGCATTTATACGCACTAAATATCAGACGTATTAAAAACATTATATTGCAAACTGAAAACACACGTTTACGCGCCTTTTTTTTAATCAAACAAACTCATAGTCTAGATACGAAGGGAAGCAGCGTGTTTCCCCAATTTCAAACAGGGTTGCCAGCAGGTTATCTTTTGTGGATAATCATGATTTCGTTAAAATGCAAAATGATGTTTATTCAAAAAAAAAATAGCTTTTCACAAAATATCCCTTAAAAGGAATGAAGATTTTAAGAAGGATAGATGTAACGAAACATTATCATGCATTAAGACATTAATTTTTCGGTTTCACGACCGGTCTCAGAGATAAGATATCATTTTTAGAAAGCGCATATGCTTATTGCTCATGGTGTTTTCAGTTTTACATGAATCTTTAAGATATGGCTGTACAATGCTTATTTATCACAACATTTCAAGTCCACAAGCTTTATTTTGAACTGATCAATACCTACCGTTTTATTAATGATTCCTTTACATAGACCTATCATTGCATAAACAACTGAGAAAAAACACTAGTCGGCATATGTATTTTCAGACTGGTTTCACATAAAGAGATGCCCGTATGACTTGTATATTTTCATGTTTGCCTTTGGATAGGATTGACACAGTTATGTATGTTTATTAAATACTTATTTGTTCGTAAAGATTGGATTATCAACTTGATGAAAATTATATTTTTACAAAAACATCAACAACAGTTAAGCATGATTCAAACAAAATGTGTTTTCCCTTTTTATTTTATAAAGTATTTGATGTCCATTTAAATTGTAATTCAACTTGTTTGCAAACACATTCTTTCCTTTAAACGTCAATGCTTATTTACGCAGCTGACAATTCAACTTACATTGGTTTCAAAACCACAGTATTATATGCAGTATGCAAATTAATCTGTTTTCTCTTTAAGTGTCAGCACGCGATTCAGAATGGTAAATAAGACATATGTCGTTAACAAAATGTTAAAGGGTCTATGTCAACGAAAAATTTATCTCATTAATGTTATACTGTTCAAGAAATGAACAATACAAAATCGCATTCAATAAATAACGTATGAATGTAGAGAATATTAGGCTAGTGTTAAACAAAGATTAAGTTTAACATTCTTGGCACGAGAATTAAAACCACACTCCAAAGCTCGTGTATTTCATTTTTTATGCATCGCATGATAAACTTGCGAGGTTTAGAAATTGAAATGGACGAGCCTTGGCGAGTGCTGTTCATGTTCGTGCCCAAAATGATAAACTTGATCTTTAATCAACACTTACCTAATTTATTCTATTTATCTCATTTTTTAAGCATTAAAGTATCGATGAATGTGTGTTTTCCTTAATGCATGACGTTAACAATGAATGTAATTTGAGGAACATTTTGAGAACAACTCGAATATAACTAGTTTTTATTCTTTATTTTCATTAACATTCATTGACAGAATATGCACATTGTTCTTATTTCAACCAATAGTTACCACAACTGACCTTGAGTGCAACAATGCGTAAAAAAGTATTAACATTCATCGACAGAAAATGCACATTGTTCTTGTTTCACCCAATAATAAACACAACTGACCTTGAGTGCAAAAATGCGTAATAAGTACAGTTGGTTTAAATTTTGTTGACAATGAGTGGATCAACCATTTTATTGTAAACAGGGGGAATCGTGGTTTCCTGTTCATAAACACGCTGCAATCGTCTGCTTTTAAAAATCGTCTAAATTACCTGTATCGACGCGTCCATGTTTATAACGGTTCTCATTTGCATTTTTACAGACAGTAGTCCGGTCTGTTTCTAAAAATAACAGTTGAGTAAACCCTACATTTTGAATAAACCTTATGTTTACAACACGGGGTGAAATCCAACCGATTTCGCGGTAAAAGTGGGATACAATTTACTGCATTATTAGAATTTTGACAAAAACAAATAAAGAAAAAAACTTGAAAAAAGAAAAGCCAGACAGGGTATGAATCTCACGACGACGGAGTCGTAAGAACAAATGACAGTGCTGTAACCAATTGCTTTATTCTGAATTGTTAAAATGCATGTGCATACTATAGTTATATAAGATACCCACAAATCTGATGTCAAAGTGTATACAAGAAAAGGGCCAAACAAACACGATCTTAATTATATAATGATTTTTTTTCTCAGTATGCATAAACTCTTTTTTCATTATATATACATTGTTTAAACATTTATTATATGAAAATATTAATATTTATATGTCAGATTGTAAGTGCAGTTGCCCCTTTGGGTCCCTTTCGTTGACATAGTCCCTTAAAACAGATTGGACGCGGTTTAGGTGTATTAGGTAACATACCAATTATAACATAAGTAGCTATATTGAAAAGCGCGTTGAAAAATGATTGTACTTGTTAACCAAATTTTTCGAAGAAATATTTCGGTTATTAGATTGGGGTATGTCGTTGGGCATCAGGCGTGCTGGAGGACGGGCGGGGTGGCGGCGTCAACTTTTCGTTCCTGCCCTCTAACTCAAGAACGGATTGAGCTACTGTAATGATACTTTATACATATATACCTTCTATTGAGACATCGCTTGTAATTGCATATAGGGTGGACGGGGTCAAGGCCAAGGTTACTGTTACTAAAAGTAGATAAACGGTTTCCGCTCAATAACTTTAGAACCCATTGAGATATTTTAATGAAACTTCATACATATATGCCTTATATTGGGACCTTGCTTGGGATTGCATATGTGGTGGGTGGGATCAAGGTGAAGGTCACCGTTACTAAAAATAGATAAACGGTTTTAGCTCAATAACTTGAGATCGCATTTAGATATTTTAATGAAATTTCGAACATAGATACCTAATATTGAGTACTCGCTAGGAATTGCATATGGGTGGGTGGGATCAAGGTCAAGGTCACCGTTACTAAAAATAGAAAAACGGTTTCCGCTCAATAAATTGAGAAGGAATTCAAGTATTTTCATGAAACTTAATACACATATACCTCGCTTGCGATTGCATTTGGGGTGGGTGGGGTCGAGATCAAGGTCACTGTTACTTAAATTATATAACGGTTTTCGCTTAATAACATGAGAACGCATTGAGATATTTTAATGCAACTTAATACACAGATAGATTATATAAAGACCTTCCTTGGGAATGCATATGGAATGGGTGGGTCAAGGTCAAGGTCACTCTTACTAAAAATAGAAGAACGATTTCCGCTCAATAACTTGAGCACGCATTGATGCATTTTTATGAAACTTAATGCATAGATACCTTATATCGAGACCTACCTTGGAATTGAATATGGGGTGGGTAGGGTTAAGGTCAATGTCACTGTTACTAAAACTAGAAAACGGTTCCGCTCAGTAAGTTGAGAACGCATTGAGATATTTTAATAAAACTTAATACATAGATATATTATATTGAGACATCGCCTGGGATTGCACATGGGATGGGTGGGGTCTATGTCACCGCTACTAAAATTAGACAAACAGTTCCCGCTCAATAGCTTGAGAACACATTGAAAACATTTAATGGAACTTCATATGTACATACCTTATATCTGGACCTCGCTTGGGATTGCATATGGTGTGGGTAAGGTCAAGGTCAAGGTCACCTTTACTAAAATTGTGTTTTTGAGCTGACTAATGCATTTCGTTCGAAAAATTAGATTTTGATGGAATTTCTACGTTTCTTTTAATTTATTAATATAATTGAACTCTTTAAATTCAAATAAAACAATTTGTGTTTACATCGTTCAAAGTGATGTTTTTGAGGCGCGGACCTCATTATGTAAATCATCCTATATAAGCGTTCCGAAGGTGAATGGCTTAAGAATGTGAATTTTAATGCTACTAGTGTTTTATAGGCATTAGTAGATCTATCTACCTTAAACATTCTACCTTTAATTGTCTTAAAACGTGTCGTTGTATAGTTACGATTATCATATCTTGACAGGGAAGCCATATTGATTGGTGCGATTGCCCTTTCGTTCAGCTCCTTAAGTCTATTCTGTATCTTCGTGGGACTGATCTACATCTGTGCCAAGAAATGCTTTCAGAAGCCTGTACAACCAGCTCCTGGTATGAGTTACTGTGCACCAAAATTGATTTACATGCTTATAAAACTATTTAACGTAACTATTTAAATTCTGTCTAAGATGTACAGTTAACAGACAAAGCGATGCTTTTAAATTTTAATTTATAATTATGCAAAGCTAATATTTTAACATTGTATGCATTCGTTGTCGTAAAAGTATTACACATATAGTTTTCATGTTTATTTACATCTATTTCATTGTACAGGCATGGGTTTGGCGTTTGTCAGCGCTGTGCATAGTTACCAGGGTTACACATCATGTGGACAGCCGCAAGCGATGTATGGTCAACAACAGCAGCCATTTTACAACAGAGGCCACTCTCGCCCACAACCTTTATTTTTTCCTGAACGGGTCGTAGTATTAGAGGCCCAAGTTGCAGCACAATAGGCTCACACAACGGAATAACATGACTATACAAATACGATCAAAATTAATCTTAACTTGAATGGAACTAAACAAACATTATATGATGTCGAAGGCAATAAAGAAAGACATATTTTTAATAAACTCAATAATATATTTGTGCCACAAAGAACATTTATTAAACTAGACCTGGTATACTGACTGTTGTTAGTGAACTTGCGAATCAAATATGGAAGAAAAGTGATTAAACGATTTTGCCATTTAGCCTGAAAGAAAGGAATGTAGGTTGTTTATACGTGTTTTTTCTCTTGCTGTAGCAGCTGGAGGTTTATATGTATTATATATCATTTTCAAGGTAAATGATGCCTTAAACTGCTTCTTTCTTTAACAATTACAGTGCGCTAATCAAGGGTAACTTGAGTCATTGGTTGCCTGCAGACAACATGAACTGTTGATCTAACTTCTTTCTATTCCTACGCGCCGAAAGACAGTACTTTTCAATATAACACACATCAACATATTTAGCTTTTCAAAAATGAAGTCCAAATTAGAGTAGCTAACTTCCATAATTTTCATTAATTTCATTATAATTGTTAACAACTTATTTACCACATTACCTTTCATACCATTGGATATAAGCGAGTATGTTTTGTGAATAGGCTTTATTTATTTAGGCAACAAGTATCATGTTATTCAACACAAAAATAATCCTTTGTCTGAAAGTTTGTTGAGTAAAAAAGAATGTTAGAAGTTAGAACAGAACTCGTTTGCAATTCGACTATATTGAATTCGAGTATTAGCGTGCTGCAATTACTACTCCGACAACAACAACAACAAAAATAACTACATAAAAACTACTACAACAACTACTACTATTACTCCTCCTACTCCTCCTCCTACTACTACTGCCACTTCTACTACTACTTCTACTGCTGCTGCTGCTACTACTACTACTACTATTATTACTACTACTACTACTAATACTACTACTACTACTACTTCTACTTCTACTACTACTACTACTACTACTACTACTACTACTACTACTACTACTACTACTACTACTACTACTTCTACTTCTACTACTACTACTACTACTACTACTACTACTACTACTAAAACTACTACTACTACTACTACCACTACCACTACCACTGCTACTACCACTACAACAACTACTACTACTTCCGCTGTTACTGTTACTACAGTAGAACCTGTCTAAACCGAACGGCGTCGGGACCGGGCCGATCGTTCGGTTTTCTGAGGTGTTCGGTTTACCTAGATTTTTTAAAATAAATATCATTTTCCTTTACAATGTACACTCTATTTTATATGTTAATTTGAGTATATAATAAGACAACAACATGTTAATGTTTACATTTTTTTACTGTTCATTGTTTTTATTATTTGCATACATGTAAACATGTATATTTGTACATAAACCGACACTCAAACTATCAATCAAACAGGTTCATGTATTCAACGTACAACTTAGTTACATATGTTTTAAGAAATCACCAATTGTTGACTGCTTTGATAAGTTTAAACCTATTATTTTAGCAAGATTGTATCGCAAGCTTAGGCTTGTAGAGATCAGTGATCGAAATATTGCCAGAATTTACTGTTTGTATAAATTAATTACACTGTTGTAAAACATTTCAAATTTTCCACTGTACGTAAATTTCAACATAAAACACAACAGACTAATCTGTTTTTCACAAGTTGACAATTGTCGTATGTACCGACTAGCTTATCGCTAATTGCACCACTGCCCTATCACTATGGCGATTATGCCCTTTGTGTTTAATTGTGTCACCAATTATCGGGTCCACACCTCTGCGGTAGCTCGAAGTGACATCTGACAGGATACACCGTTCGGTTTATTAAGGGTTTTTAAGGTTGAATGAGATCAAATTTGTGATAAAATCGTTCGGTATTCGGTTTGGACAGGGTTCGGTTTATTAGGGTTTTTCGATATATAAAACAAGAAGGACAAAAATCGGGACCGACACAGCCGTTCGGTTTTCACAGGGATTCGCTTTTCACAGGGTTCGGTTTGGACAGGTTTGACTGTACTTCTATTACTACTACTACTACTACTACTACTACTACTACTAAAGTCCAAGATAACGTGCTGCAAAAACTAGCAATATATTTGTGTCGTTCGCTCCAATAGACGGATCCGTGTTTTGCTACAAATAGTTGAAACTCCTCCCCAGCTATAAAAGGATTAACCGTTATTCGTCAAGAATCACAAACATTTCCACGAGCTTTTTCGATTATCACAAACATTATGCACGTGCTCATTTGTATTAAATAGTTAAACCGCTGAACACTTGATACCCCAGTGCGATTATTGGATAATATTGCAGATTTATTTGAATATGAATAAATGTATTATCGTAGTTTAATATGTTTTATACGGTATGTGTTTTTAGGTTATACGGTAATTTGCCCGCTGAAATTTCCTAAATTTCCTCGTGGAAGTATTGAAGATTTGAAACTAACTGGTTTGAGAAATCACTCGACTAGCAAGCGGGGTGTAGTGCGGACTGAATTTACAGCGTGTCAAACTATTTCGTTTTTTGTTTTTGATAGCTATATTTTCAGTCTAGTTTAATTTAGTTTAATTATAACGACTCTAATGTATATTTACAATTATGAGGGTTGCTACTGGCTGCCAGGAATCCAACCCAAGTTGCGTGGATACGTCTGAAGGGGATAGGGAGCAGCCACATGGCGGTGAGATTCGAAATGAATTGCCGTTATAATTAATTATTGTACCTTTTGCATCTGGTATAAACGAATATATATACTATATAAATGAGGGAAATGTGAGGTGTGAAATGTTTTAATAATTGTATTGTGGTACCGTTTGTCACTAGTACAAACGAAGTCGTGTTCTGTACACGATGAAATTGTGAGATAGGAAATGTTGTTTAATAATTGTATTCTGGTTCCGTTTGTATCTGGTACAAACGAAGTCGTGTACTGTACACGAGGGAATTGTGAGATGCGAAATCTTGTTTAATAATTGTATTATGGTACCGTTTGTATCTGGTACTAACGAAGTCGTGTACTGTACCCAAGGGAATTGCGAGATGTGAACTGTTTTTTAATAATTGTATTCTGGTTCCGTTTGTATCTGGTATAAACGAAGACATATACTGTACACAAGGGAATTGTGAGATGCGAAATGTTGTTTAATAATTGTAATCTGGTACCGTTTGTATCTGGTATAAACGAAGACATGTATACTGCACACGAGGAGAAGTGTGAGATGTGAAATGTTGTTTAATAATTGTATTCTGGTACCGTTTGTATCTGGTACAAACAAAGTCGTGTACTGTACACGAGGGAAATATGAGATGTGAAATGTTTCATAATTTTATTCTGGTACCGTTTGTATTTGGTACAAACGAAGTCGTGTACTGTACACGAGGGAATTGTGAGCTGCGAAAAGTTTACTAATTGTATTCTGGTACCGTTTGTATCTGGTACAAACGAAGTTGTGTACTGTACACGAGGGAAATATGAGATGTGAAATGTTTTAATAATTTTATTCTGGTACCGTTTGTATTTGGTACAAACGAAGTCGTGTACTGTACACGAGGGAATTATGAGCTGCGAAATGTTTAATAATTGTATTCTGGTACCGTTTGTATCTGGTACAAACGAAATCGTGTACTGTACACGAGGGAAATGTGAGATGTGAAATGTTTTAAAGACATTTGGTGTCCTAGTTACCCATATAAGGAATGTAGTTCCCATGAATGATTTTTGAATGGAGAAATGCCATTATTGTGGTCATTAATGTGTTTCAATGTCGAGGGTTGTCCAATCAATCTAAACTAGTATTAAACATTGAAGCACGACACGGGTACAGCAAATTGAGAAAACATAGGTCATTATAAACCAAGTGACATGGTTTTTTCTGTGCACATGTAGTTATTAGTGGTCATAAACTTACCAAGTGTTTTTCATTTCGTAAATTCAAAAAGTATTTGATATGACTGCTGATCTGGGGCCATTGTCTTGCAGTTTGTAGCACTATGCGTGTAACACGATTAACACGTGGTCAGTATAAAAAGCATCAATCAATACTGTTGTACCTGAACAATGCAAGCAGTGTCGATAGAGCATTAATTAATTAGCGTTAAAGAGGAAATGTCAAGGGCGAAAAAAATTAGACATTTGTTTTTTTGCATCGAATAAATTGTAGATTTAAATGGGAGTGACGAAATATACATGTATTGGAATTAACATGGATATTGTATTACGGCATGAAACTTATTGAATAGTAACATGAATATTTGCATTTAATGCGGATTAATATGTGTTTTGCTCACAAGGTAATTATGTATGCGTATCTGAAATTTACATTGATTACGTTTTTTATGAAAGTAAATTTAGTTCCATATTCCAGAAAATAACAATAAAAACATGGACACAATTGGGTAAAATATGTACCATGTGCAACAGTGAATCATTATCAGGTATATGAAACGCGATAGCCAATTAAAATCCTGTTTGGTAAAATAAATAATAATAGTTATCGGCGGAAATAAATACATTATTTTTTTACCAAACATATGTAGGGTCGGCAACAAAAGTAAAGGGTCCAGTCGGGAGACCAGAAACGGGACTATTTTGGGGGGCCTAAAAACACTGTGAAATACTTTTTTAAACCACTTTCATCCAAAGCACAAACTATTTAAAACATTTAGTTAAATGATTGAGTAGTTGAAGCACAATCAAATGTAATTTTTTAAATGATTGATAAAACAATGTATGTATGTTCATTGGCCATTTTGCTGCTATGCATTTATACGCACTAAATATCAGACGTATTAAAAACATTATATTGCAAACTGAAAACACACGTTTACGCGCCTTTTTTTTAATCAAACAAACTCATAGTCTAGATACGAAGGGAAGCAGCGTGTTTCCCCAATTTCAAACAGGGTTGCCAGCAGGTTATCTTTTGTGGATAATCATGATTTCGTTAAAATGCAAAATGATGTTTATTCAAAAAAAAAATAGCTTTTCACAAAATATCCCTTAAAAGGAATGAAGATTTTAAGAAGGATAGATGTAACGAAACATTATCATGCATTAAGACATTAATTTTTCGGTTTCACGACCGGTCTCAGAGATAAGATATCATTTTTAGAAAGCGCATATGCTTATTGCTCATGGTGTTTTCAGTTTTACATGAATCTTTAAGATATGGCTGTACAATGCTTATTTATCACAACATTTCAAGTCCACAAGCTTTATTTTGAACTGATCAATACCTACCGTTTTATTAATGATTCCTTTACATAGACCTATCATTGCATAAACAACTGAGAAAAAACACTAGTCGGCATATGTATTTTCAGACTGGTTTCACATAAAGAGATGCCCGTATGACTTGTATATTTTCATGTTTGCCTTTGGATAGGATTGACACAGTTATGTATGTTTATTAAATACTTATTTGTTCGTAAAGATTGGATTATCAACTTGATGAAAATTATATTTTTACAAAAACATCAACAACAGTTAAGCATGATTCAAACAAAATGTGTTTTCCCTTTTTATTTTATAAAGTATTTGATGTCCATTTAAATTGTAATTCAACTTGTTTGCAAACACATTCTTTCCTTTAAACGTCAATGCTTATTTACGCAGCTGACAATTCAACTTACATTGGTTTCAAAACCACAGTATTATATGCAGTATGCAAATTAATCTGTTTTCTCTTTAAGTGTCAGCACGCGATTCAGAATGGTAAATAAGACATATGTCGTTAACAAAATGTTAAAGGGTCTATGTCAACGAAAAATTTATCTCATTAATGTTATACTGTTCAAGAAATGAACAATACAAAATCGCATTCAATAAATAACGTATGAATGTAGAGAATATTAGGCTAGTGTTAAACAAAGATTAAGTTTAACATTCTTGGCACGAGAATTAAAACCACACTCCAAAGCTCGTGTATTTCATTTTTTATGCATCGCATGATAAACTTGCGAGGTTTAGAAATTGAAATGGACGAGCCTTGGCGAGTGCTGTTCATGTTCGTGCCCAAAATGATAAACTTGATCTTTAATCAACACTTACCTAATTTATTCTATTTATCTCATTTTTTAAGCATTAAAGTATCGATGAATGTGTGTTTTCCTTAATGCATGACGTTAACAATGAATGTAATTTGAGGAACATTTTGAGAACAACTCGAATATAACTAGTTTTTATTCTTTATTTTCATTAACATTCATTGACAGAATATGCACATTGTTCTTATTTCAACCAATAGTTACCACAACTGACCTTGAGTGCAACAATGCGTAAAAAAGTATTAACATTCATCGACAGAAAATGCACATTGTTCTTGTTTCACCCAATAATAAACACAACTGACCTTGAGTGCAAAAATGCGTAATAAGTACAGTTGGTTTAAATTTTGTTGACAATGAGTGGATCAACCATTTTATTGTAAACAGGGGGAATCGTGGTTTCCTGTTCATAAACACGCTGCAATCGTCTGCTTTTAAAAATCGTCTAAATTACCTGTATCGACGCGTCCATGTTTATAACGGTTCTCATTTGCATTTTTACAGACAGTAGTCCGGTCTGTTTCTAAAAATAACAGTTGAGTAAACCCTACATTTTGAATAAACCTTATGTTTACAACACGGGGTGAAATCCAACCGATTTCGCGGTAAAAGTGGGATACAATTTACTGCATTATTAGAATTTTGACAAAAACAAATAAAGAAAAAAACTTGAAAAAAGAAAAGCCAGACAGGGTATGAATCTCACGACGACGGAGTCGTAAGAACAAATGACAGTGCTGTAACCAATTGCTTTATTCTGAATTGTTAAAATGCATGTGCATACTATAGTTATATAAGATACCCACAAATCTGATGTCAAAGTGTATACAAGAAAAGGGCCAAACAAACACGA
This sequence comes from Congeria kusceri, assembly GCA_027627225.1. Classification (NCBI taxonomy): domain Eukaryota; kingdom Metazoa; phylum Mollusca; class Bivalvia; order Myida; family Dreissenidae; genus Congeria; species Congeria kusceri. The sequence continues at coordinate 63,333,536 of CM051027.1, forward strand.
TCTTAATTATATAATGATTTTTTTTCTCAGTATGCATAAACTCTTTTTTCATTATATATACATTGTTTAAACATTTATTATATGAAAATATTAATATTTATATGTCAGATTGTAAGTGCAGTTGCCCCTTTGGGTCCCTTTCGTTGACATAGTCCCTTAAAACAGATTGGACGCGGTTTAGGTGTATTAGGTAACATACCAATTATAACATAAGTAGCTATATTGAAAAGCGCGTTGAAAAATGATTGTACTTGTTAACCAAATTTTTCGAAGAAATATTTCGGTTATTAGATTGGGGTATGTCGTTGGGCATCAGGCGTGCTGGAGGACGGGCGGGGTGGCGGCGTCAACTTTTCGTTCCTGCCCTCTAACTCAAGAACGGATTGAGCTACTGTAATGATACTTCATACATATATACCTTCTATTGAGACATCGCTTGTAATTGCATATAGGGTGGACGGGGTCAAGGCCAAGGTTACTGTTACTAAAAGTAGATAAACGGTTTCCGCTCAATAACTTTAGAACCCATTGAGATATTTTAATGAAACTTCATACATATATGCCTTATATTGGGACCTTGCTTGGGATTGCATATGTGGTGGGTGGGATCAAGGTGAAGGTCACCGTTACTAAAAATAGATAAACGGTTTTAGCTCAATAACTTGAGATCGCATTTAGATATTTTAATGAAATTTCGAACATAGATACCTAATATTGAGTACTCGCTAGGAATTGCATATGGGTGGGTGGGATCAAGGTCAAGGTCACCGTTACTAAAAATAGAAAAACGGTTTCCGCTCAATAAATTGAGAAGGAATTCAAGTATTTTCATGAAACTTAATACACATATACCTCGCTTGCGATTGCATTTGGGGTGGGTGGGGTCGAGATCAAGGTCACTGTTACTTAAATTATATAACGGTTTTCGCTTAATAACATGAGAACGCATTGAGATATTTTAATGCAACTTAATACACAGATAGATTATATAAAGACCTTCCTTGGGAATGCATATGGAATGGGTGGGTCAAGGTCAAGGTCACTCTTACTAAAAATAGAAGAACGATTTCCGCTCAATAACTTGAGCACGCATTGATGCATTTTTATGAAACTTAATGCATAGATACCTTATATCGAGACCTACCTTGGAATTGAATATGGGGTGGGTAGGGTTAAGGTCAATGTCACTGTTACTAAAACTAGAAAACGGTTCCGCTCAGTAAGTTGAGAACGCATTGAGATATTTTAATAAAACTTAATACATAGATATATTATATTGAGACATCGCCTGGGATTGCACATGGGATGGGTGGGGTCTATGTCACCGCTACTAAAATTAGACAAACAGTTCCCGCTCAATAGCTTGAGAACACATTGAAAACATTTAATGGAACTTCATATGTACATACCTTATATCTGGACCTCGCTTGGGATTGCATATGGTGTGGGTAAGGTCAAGGTCAAGGTCACCTTTACTAAAATTGTGTTTTTGAGCTGACTAATGCATTTCGTTCGAAAAATTAGATTTTGATGGAATTTCTACGTTTCTTTTAATTTATTAATATAATTGAACTCTTTAAATTCAAATAAAACAATTTGTGTTTACATCGTTCAAAGTGATGTTTTTGAGGCGCGGACCTCATTATGTAAATCATCCTATATAAGCGTTCCGAAGGTGAATGGCTTAAGAATGTGAATTTTAATGCTACTAGTGTTTTATAGGCATTAGTAGATCTATCTACCTTAAACATTCTACCTTTAATTGTCTTAAAACGTGTCGTTGTATAGTTACGATTATCATATCTTGACAGGGAAGCCATATTGATTGGTGCGATTGCCCTTTCGTTCAGCTCCTTAAGTCTATTCTGTATCTTCGTGGGACTGATCTACATCTGTGCCAAGAAATGCTTTCAGAAACCTGTACAACCAGCTCCTGGTATGAGTTACTGTGCACCAAAATTGATTTACATGCTTATAAAACTATTTAACGTAACTATTTAAATTCTGTCTAAGATGTACAGTTAACAGACAAAGCGATGCTTTTAAATTTTAATTTATAATTATGCAAAGCTAATATTTTAACATTGTATGCATTCGTTGTCGTAAAAGTATTACACATATAGTTTTCATGTTTATTTACATCTATTTCATTGTACAGGCATGGGTTTGGCGTTTGTCAGCGCTGTGCATAGTTACCAGGGTTACACATCATGTGGACAGCCGCAAGCGATGTATGGTCAACAACAGCAGCCATTTTACAACAGAGGCCACTCTCGCCCACAACCTTTATTTTTTCCTGAACGGGTCGTAGTATTAGAGGCCCAAGTTGCAGCACAATAGGCTCACACAACGGAATAACATGACTATACAAATACGATCAAGATTAATCTTAACTTGAATGGAACTAAACAAACATTATATGATGTCGAAGGCAATAAAGAAAGACATATTTTTAATAAACTCAATAATATATTTGTGCCACAAAGAACATTTATTAAACTAGACCTGGTATACTGACTGTTGTTAGTGAACTTGCGAATCAAATATGGAAGAAAAGTGATTAAACGATTTTGCCATTTAGCCTGAAAGAAAGGAATGTAGGTTGTTTATACGTGTTTTTTCTCTTGCTGTAGCAGCTGGAGGTTTATATGTATTATATATCATTTTCAAGGTAAATGATGCCTTAAACTGCTTCTTTCTTTAACAATTACAGTGCGCTAATCAAGGGTAACTTGAGTCATTGGTTGCCTGCAGACAACATGAACTGTTGATCTAACTTCTTTCTATTCCTACGCGCCGAAAGACAGTACTTTTCAATATAACACACATCAACATATTTAGCTTTTCAAAAATGAAGTCCAAATTAGAGTAGCTAACTTCCATAATTTTCATTAATTTCATTATAATTGTTAACAACTTATTTACCACATTACCTTTCATACCATTGGATATAAGCGAGTATGTTTTGTGAATAGGCTTTATTTATTTAGGCAACAAGTATCATGTTATTCAACACAAAAATAATCCTTTGTCTGAAAGTTTGTTGAGTAAAAAAGAATGTTAGAAGTTAGAACAGAACTCGTTTGCAATTCGACTATATTGAATTCGAGTATTAGCGTGCTGCAATTACTACTCCGACAACAACAACAACAAAAATAACTACATAAAAACTACTACAACAACTACTACTATTACTCCTCCTACTCCTCCTCCTTCTCCTCCTACTACTACTGCCACTTCTACTACTACTTCTACTGCTGCTGCTGCTACTACTACTACTACTATTATTACTACTACTACTACTAATACTACTACTACTACTACTTCTACTTCTACTACTACTACTACTACTACTACTACTACTACTACTACTACTACTACTACTTCTACTTCTACTACTACTACTACTACTACTACTACTACTACTACTAAAACTACTACTACTACTACTACCACTACCACTACCACTGCTACTACCACTACAACAACTACTACTACTTCCGCTGTTACTGTTACTACAGTAGAACCTGTCTAAACCGAACGGCGTCGGGACCGGGCCGATCGTTCGGTTTTCTGAGGTGTTCGGTTTACCTAGATTTTTTAAAATAAATATCATTTTCCTTTACAATGTACACTCTATTTTATATGTTAATTTGAGTATATAATAAGACAACAACATGTTAATGTTTACATTTTTTTACTGTTCATTGTTTTTATTATTTGCATACATGTAAACATGTATATTTGTACATAAACCGACACTCAAACTATCAATCAAACAGGTTCATGTATTCAACGTACAACTTAGTTACATATGTTTTAAGAAATCACCAATTGTTGACTGCTTTGATAAGTTTAAACCTATTATTTTAGCAAGATTGTATCGCAAGCTTAGGCTTGTAGAGATCAGTGATCGAAATATTGCCAGAATTTACTGTTTGTATAAATTAATTACACTGTTGTAAAACATTTCAAATTTTCCACTGTACGTAAATTTCAACATAAAACACAACAGACTAATCTGTTTTTCACAAGTTGACAATTGTCGTATGTACCGACTAGCTTATCGCTAATTGCACCACTGCCCTATCACTATGGCGATTATGCCCTTTGTGTTTAATTGTGTCACCAATTATCGGGTCCACACCTCTGCGGTAGCTCGAAGTGACATCTGACAGGATACACCGTTCGGTTTATTAAGGGTTTTTAAGGTTGAATGAGATCAAATTTGTGATAAAATCGTTCGGTATTCGGTTTGGACAGGGTTCGGTTTATTAGGGTTTTCCGATATATAAAACAAGAAGGACAAAAATCGGGACCGACACAGCCGTTCGGTTTTCACAGGGATTCGCTTTTCACAGGGTTCGGTTTGGACAGGTTTGACTGTACTTCTATTACTACTACTACTACTACTACTACTACTACTACTAAAGTCCAAGATAACGTGCTGCAAAAACTAGCAATATATTTGTGTCGTTCGCTCCAATAGACGGATCCGTGTTTTGCTACAAATAGTTGAAACTCCTCCCCAGCTATAAAAGGATTAACCGTTATTCGTCAAGAATCACAAACATTTCCACGAGCTTTTTCGATTATCACAAACATTATGCACGTGCTCATTTGTATTAAATAGTTAAACCGCTGAACACTTGATACCCCAGTGCGATTATTGGATAATATTGCAGATTTATTTGAATATGAATAAATGTATTATCGTAGTTTAATATGTTTTATACGGTATGTGTTTTTAGGTTATACGGTAATTTGCCCGCTGAAATTTCCTAAATTTCCTCGTGGAAGTATTGAAGATTTGAAACTAACTGGTTTGAGAAATCACTCGACTAGCAAGCGGGGTGTAGTGCGGACTGAATTTACAGCGTGTCAAACTATTTCGTTTTTTGTTTTTGATAGCTATATTTTCAGTCTAGTTTAATTTAGTTTAATTATACCGACTCTAATGTATATTTACAATTATGAGGGTTGCTACTGGCGGCCAGGAATCCAACCCAAGTTGCGTGGATACGTCTGAAGGGGATAGGGAGCAGCCACATGGCGGTGAGATTCGAAATGAATTGCCGTTATAATTAATTATTGTACCTTTTGCATCTGGTATAAACGAATATATATACTATATAAATGAGGGAAATGTGAGGTGTGAAATGTTTTAATAATTGTATTGTGGTACCGTTTGTCACTAGTACAAACGAAGTCGTGTTCTGTACACGATGAAATTGTGAGATAGGAAATGTTGTTTAATAATTGTATTCTGGTTCCTTTTGTATCTGGTACAAACGAAGTCGTGTACTGTACACGAGGGAATTGTGAGATGGGAAATGTTGTTTAATAATTGTATTCTGGTACCGTTTGTATCTGGTACTAACGAAGTCGTGTACTGTACCCAAGGGAATTGCGAGATGTGAACTGTTTTTTAATAATTGTATTCTGGTTCCGTTTGTATCTGGTATAAACGAAGACATATACTGTACACAAGGGAATTGTGAGATGCAAAATGTTGTTTAATAATTGTAATCTGGTACCGTTTGTATCTGGTATAAACGAAGACATGTATACTGCACACGAGAAGAAGTGTGAGATGTGAAATGTTGTTTAATAATTGTATTCTGGTACAGTTTGTATCTGGTACAAACAAAGTAGTGTACTGTACACGAGGGAAATATGAGATGTGAAATGTTTTTATAATTGTATTCTGGTACCGTTTGTATTTGGTACAAACGAAGTCGTGTACTGTACACGAGGGAATTGTGAGCTGCGAAAAGTTTACTAATTGTATTCTGGTACCGTTTGTATCTGGTACAAACGAAGTTGTGTACTGTACACGAGGGAAATATGAGATGTGAAATGTTTTAATAATTTTATTCTGGTACCGTTTGTATTTGGTACAAACGAAGTCGTGTACTGTACACGAGGGAATTATGAGCTGCGAAATGTTTAATAATTGTATTCTGGTACCGTTTGTATCTGGTACAAACGAAATCGTGTACTGTACACGAGGGAAATGTGAGATGTGAAATGTTTAAAGACATTTGGTGTCCTAGTTTCGCGTATAAGGAATGTAGTTCCCATGAATGATTTTTGAATGGAGAAATGCCATTATTGTGGTCATTAAAGTGTTTCAATGTCGAGGGTTGTCCAATCAATCTAAACTAGTATTAAACATTGAAAAACGACACTGGTACAGCAAATTGAGAAAACATAGGTCATTATAAACCAAGTGACATGGTTTTTTCTGTGCACATGTAGTTATTAGTGGTCATAAACTTACCCAGTGTTTTAAATTTCGTAAATTGTTGAATCTATTATATATTTCAAACGTCTGATACTGTTCCAAATGTTTCATAGAGCGCCCTCGAAATTACGTGTCCAGTTTGATGACAGTTAATTATACTTTTAGAAGTACAGTTAGTCATGAAAAGCATTAACATTGATAAAATCAACACACTGTTTTTATGAATAGAGTGACATTTGTCTTTAATAGCTGTATTCTTGTACCGTTTTTATCTGGTACAAAACTACGTGCACTGTGATGCAAAACACATTTCGAAATGATGTATTTGTATAAAGTTCAGGGACGATGCTATAATTTTGCCAAAGTTCCCGTTCTTTTTCTGTCGATTTAGTACCCCGCTTGTTGGCACACCTATCTTGTGTTGTGTAATTTATGAAACCTGATGGTAATATAATAAATAATTTATGTTTGGCATAAATGAAATGAAAGAGAAAACATAAATAAATTAATTATCGTAGTTTAATATGGTTTATACGGTCAGTGTTTTTAGGTTATACGGTAATTTGCCCGCTGAAATTTGAAACTAACTGGTTTGAGAAATCATTCGACTAGCACGCGGGGTGTAGTGCAGACTGAATTTACAGCGTGTGAAATTATTTCATTTTTATGAGATGTTTCTGCAGCTTAAGGTGTGTCATAGTTTCCCATATAAGGAATGAAGTGTAGAAGACCTGGTTTTCTCCCGTGTTTGAATTAACTCTCTATGAATTAAAAACTACATTTTTGTTAAAATTATTTATATTGTTAATCATGTTAAATTAGTATATCTTATATCTACAATCGAATTATTTATTGTCAAGTTGTCCATATGTTGTAATGTCGCTAAAACCCGGACAAGTACATTTGTGAAGAATCCTGGTATCTATTAAAAAGGGACATATAAATCTTAACAATAATAGTCTTTAGTTATTGTGTGCGGAAATAATTGGAAGGCTTTTATAGGCAAATTATTGATTGAGGTTCAAATTTAATGTTGATTGTGATTAAGATTTAGGAATTTCGGAGAGTAAGATTTAGAGTTGACTAAGATTGAGATTAAGGATTTTTTGACATTGAGATTGAGGGTTAACTGAGATTTTAATTTAAGAGTGCTTGTGATTTAGGGTTGATTGAGATTTAGGATTATTTGAAATTAAGATTTAAGGTTCATTGAGACTGAGATATAAGGTTAATTGAGATTGAGATTTAAAGCTGCTTGATATCGATATTATAGGTGGATTAAGATTGAGAATTAATGAGAATTAAGGAGATCGGGATTAAAGGTTGATTATGGTTGAGATTTAAAGCTGCTTTAGATTGAGAATAAAGGCTGGTTGAGATTGACATTTAAAGCTGCTTGAGATTGAGATTTAAAGCTGATTAAGACTGAGAATTAAGGTTGCTTGAGATTTAAAGCTGCATGATATCGAGATTTAAGGTAGATTAAGATTGACATTTAAAGCTGCTTGAGATTGAGATAAAAGGCTGATTGAGGTTAAATTTTTTAAAACTGCTTGAAATTGAGATTAAAGACTGATTGAGATTGAGATTTAAAGCTGTTTGAGATTGAGATTTAACGTTGATTAAGATTGAGAATTAAGGTTGCTTGAAGAACAGAACAGAAAAATACTTTATTACTCCCAGGTATGCATAGATACAACATGGGGAAAATATTATACAATATCAGAGTTACAATACACTTGTACATGTTTCCGGTTCAAGTTATAATCACTGATAGTTAGTATATTATTATATCATATATTATTTTAGGGGGAAGTCATATAATCAGCGTTAGTCACATTTAAAGTTTGAGATTAAATTATTTTAGTCGGTTCGGTTAATTAACAGAGCAAATAGGTGTTATTTAAAAATAAGAAGAAGAGGACAAGCAAACAATTTAAACAGACATAACGTGAATAATAGCCAAAAAGTCAAAAAAAGTGTATTGACATTGGGGTGATAGATTTGTCATTGGGATAGAACATTCGAGTGCAGATTTGAAAGGAAACATACTTCATTCAGAAAAAGTGGATAATCAGTCATTACTTACTGATATTAATGAGGGATTAGGGAGTCTATTGACCATGTTTTAAACTCCTAACTTTTTAGCTGGTGACTCACATCGAATGGTACACAAAGTAAAACTGTGACCAGCAGTAGGCTAAATTGAAAGTGATGGCAGCTCTTATATTCCATGTAGCAGACACCACGAAAAAATGGGGCACTTAGTGGTGTCAGTGAAGGACATTTGTATCCCAGTGCTGAAGCTTTTGGGGCACACTTTTATGATAGAAACGTTCACAGGAATGTACTCTATAGAGAATTGTATAGTGACCCTTAAGATGATAGGACAGACCACCCATTAAGGCAGAGGCTATGAACAGGAATCAAGGACTGGCAGGGCTATTGTTGGCAGTTCAAACTTGTAACTCAAGAAAAGGGGAGAGGTCCATGTACTATGAAGCCAGAAAAAACGATTGCTAAGCAGGAGGATGGTCTGATTATGTGGTTTAATTTGAGCAAATTTGTAATTTGTAAAGTGATAGCGAGAAGGGGTTTTTGTGGACCTTATTAAGGAAATCTTGAACCAGAGTTACACACCTAGAAAGCGGGTTTAAGCATACAGATGTGAATTTGAAACTTGGAGAAGATGTAGAAATGAATCAGTTTTAGTTTTTGCGACGCTCTCAGGAATTTGGGAAACAATACTTTTCCATGGATGGGGATAATTGACCTATATATTCCGGACTTTAGGCGATTTTGGTTCACAGAAACATGTCAGATGTACTCCCCTTTTATTCTTGATGCTGCGAGCAGTGGAAAAATGTTGATTCCAGGGTTCGTTATATTGATAACCTAAAGACGTACGAGTCCCATCCTCTTTAGTGACCCTGTTGATTCCCTCAGATCATACATAGGTTCAGTAGACGACCTGCAGGAAATGTTTAGTTTTATTTTAGAAGAGAGATTGAAAAATGTTTACTGAACCTCAATCAAATATGTAATAACAGCAACTTTCAGGCATACAGAGAATCTTAAAGCAGAACCTCGCAGAACCTCAGTTAAACTAATTCACGCTTTAGTAACAGATACTGCTATGTATGGTTATTATCCTCAAAATGCAAGAAGTAATATATTTGAGGAAAAGCTAATATATGACATTGATAACTACCAAAATAGGTACCATGGACCCAGGCGTCATGATATTTGAAATGCAAGACCATATCAGCAGGCTAGTTTTGAGAGAAATTACAGACCTAAATTCCATATACCTGATCATGGTCACATGAGATATACAGTTAATTCATATGAAAATTAAAACCCTCACACGGGTCCTGGAAAGTTAGATAATCTTTGTCATAATAAACTGTCATACATTAACAGACCATATATGTATAGATACTGTGAGGGAAATGGTCATGTAGAAAAATGCTGCCCAGTTAAGAACCAGGAAATATGCTACTGATTGGTAAAGAGACCGATTTACTAGTCAAAGAATCTCTAAGACAATATAACCAAGAAGTTGTGAATGCAGAAATCAACTGCTTAATGTAATATGACTGTACACTTAAAGGGGTTAATATAAACAAAAAACTAGTATAATAGGAAATTATAAAGATAATTTTGTCAGCCAAAATGATAAAGAGGTGGTAGTTCATGGTATAGAATTTGAACAAACCTGTACGAGTTCTAACGAGTATTTATATTTCAGTTCTGGTTAAGCATGTTCTTATCAACAGATGGGAGTTTGTGCGAGTTGGTGGACCGTTTGGTTTTGGAACATGACATTCCACTATGCGGAGTCATCCACTCTCTTTGAAGGACGATGAGCCACGCGTCCCTTGACGCCGTGGGAGGTACCAGCGCGTATTCAATTTGAATTGATATGTCTCTTAATTAAATACCCCGCGTGTTGGCACACCTATCTTGTGTTGTGTATTTTATGAAACCTGATGGTTAGATAATAAATTATTTATGTTTGGCATAAATGAAATGAAATAGAAATCATAATTGACATTTGTTTAAAGCGTCTATGTATAGGATAGATCACGTGTGGCCGTGTTCTATGAACTTTAGAAATAAGCGTAGCGAGAGATCTATCCGACTTAGACCACAGGTATGAAAATGCGTGTCTTCTCAGACTAAATACTATACTATAGGCTAATTGGTTTCACCTGTTATTAAAACAACCAAAATACAATAGACACTGGCCTGAAAAAAAGCTAACAAAACACGTGCATTTCGGACATAATTAGTTTGGTTCGCAAATAAGGTAACAACCTATGGATAGAACAGCCTATGGATAGAACAGCCTATGGATAGAACAGCCTATGGATAGAACAACCTACGGATGGAACAAATGAGTCAGTTTGGGACAGGATTTAATTTTGTTACCGATTCACTACGAAACCAAACCAGCATACAATACGAAAAGAAACGTTTGCAATATGTAAAGACCAAACTGAAAAAGAATCTATAGAACAATGTCGACATTATGAGGAATAGAGAAATACCAGGTAAAATTACAGATATATAACTAACATTAATATTTTAAGGGAGTAATAAACATGTAACGTGTTGCCAATTTAAATGCAAATTAGTAGTTGGACTTTTCTTAATTTAAATTTGAAGTTGTTTGTGCTTTATATGTTTATATTATTCCAGAAAGGATAGAATAGCTAAAGAAAGTATGTTACACTGTATGCCATTATCTTGTATATAGAACAAGTATAGATATGGTATTAAAAATGCTAATGTCAGTCATATTAAATTTACATAGATTCCCTAAATTAAATAGTTATAATTTCAAGGACATAGCTCAAACAATGAATAATTTAATGAATAATGAAATGACCAAGATGCTTGAAAAAATGTCTTACCTATGCATAGTTTATTTTCTGTTTCAAAATATTAACGATCATTGAAGGTACAGTGGAATAACCGTGTAATCACAAATACAATACTGAGTTAACGGGATATTAGTTTTAACTATCATAGTAAAGACAAGAAAAAATCAATATCAAATTACAGAATAAATATATGGTAGCAAATGAAGTTAAAAGTTAAATATATTGTAAAGCATATCGAAATAAACGTTTAAAAGTAACACTACTATCTTGACAGTGCGTTTATATGTTGCTTATAATTGTGAAATAAACTTATTTTCACTATACCAAACTGATGTATGTGCTCGTTTTGCATCTCAATAATATGTCTAACTATAATTGGTTGTTTCTATACATTCTATTCGTATTTTATATGAAATGGAAGGGGTTTTGTCTTTGAAGACCGCATAATCAGCAGTTAACGAATTTTGAAAACTGTTGATATAAAAGGAAATATGCATACTGGTATATAACAATACAATAGCGTTAATTTACCAACGGTTGATATTTTTAATTTCTTAATTTCGGGACGAAATCCCATACACAAGGTACACAAACCCAATGCAAAAATAAGATAGTCTTTCATTAACACAGCTACAGTGAACCGTATTAAAGACAGTGAACGGGAAATGCGGGTTACTTAGGCAAGAATAAAGCCGTTTACTAGGCGATTTAGTAAACGGCTATTCTTGCTGACAGCAACTGTGGTCTAGGTGTACGTTTATTATCCAGTATTTTGCTACCTGTTACATTTATTTTGAAATATTACAGATTTAATGAAATGCTTATAAACGAAGCTGCAAGGTCATCACCGACGACTGCTTGGCTCTCGTTCAATATTAGTTTCTGTGTATTTCCAAATATAATAGTTGTTATGTCCCTGTAAATTTGGTATATGAACGATTTACAAGGATATATCTTTCACAACATTTTAGCCATGCAGTCCGGTCTTAGAGATCAATGTGCAGTAATGTTTAATATCTGATAGCATGACAATTGGTATATTGTTCATGGTGTAACATTTTGTAAATACACATTTGAAATATGGCTATTTAATAGGACTAGGCAAACATCGTATACATATTATCTCCAAACCACCAACGTTCGTTTGATTAATAATATAATCTTTACAAGTTCAATAGCAGGCAATTTATTTTTCTAGATAAAGTATTATCCAAACAGTGTGAGAGAACATGCACACGTAGATGTAACAGCATTGGTATTCACAAATTGAAATCGCAACATGACCACTATTTTGATTGCTTGCATATGTATAGGATTAATAAAGTCAGGTATGTTTCATCACACACTTACTTGTTAAATTTGATTATACATTAGAAATACTTTTAGAATAGTTTTAAAAAATGTATTCATGGGCAGCAAGCGTTATCTGTGTTGTCTGCTGTAAAACTGTGTTTTTCACGGTTATTCTGTGAATAGTGAAAGGGTAGTGAAATTCTAATTAAAATGTATTTGGTTTGTTAAGCTAAATGACAATCTCGTTTCCACAAAGCAGACTAATGTTGTTCATATTGTATCTTTCAGGGTCAGCACAGGGATCATACACCAGGTAAGACGGGAATTCCGTTAACAAATACTGAAATATTAGGTAAGTTCCCTAGTGTATTGATTATAATTATTACTGTATACCTGTTTAAAATCTCAACAAAATACATGCTTTATCAATCGGTGCAATACATGTCGACAGAAAAAAATCCCGATTTATGCTACTCGCTATTTTTCCGATCCCGTATTACCATACTAGCTGGACTACTTTTTTTAATGACCTCATAGAGTATGTAAAAAATATGATCTATTCCTACAATGATTAGTCATTATTGTAGTTGTTAAACAAATACAATAAGGTTAATGCACATTTGAAGTTTATCGTGGTATATAATAAAAGGAATATTACGTCATCACACAAGCCACTTGACTAATACATACTCTTGAAACAATTGACAAGCATAATAATCCGTATATATTAAACGAGAAATTGTTATATTGAGCATATGGAAAAATAACTGCCACTCTGGCGCGCTATTGGAAATCCAATAATCCACTTAGCCGCATCGTCGATTGCAGCCGATGATTACCGAAACCCGGCGTCGTTTTCCGATATTTTATTGCTTTCAATCGATTAGGATCAGAAAATATAGCCCCTAAGCGAACAGAAATTAACTGTTAAGGTAAATTGCAAAGTTAAGCCGCAAGAATTGATTTCTAGATTTATGAAAATTAAAAATAATACATATTACTATGTGCATTAATCAATTGTTAAGAGAGTTATTTAATTAAATAAAGGAATCGTACTTCCTTATGATGAAGCTGCTAAAATCAGCTGAATAAGATGTGTTTTTTTAAATTGTATATTAATGATGTCTTTTACTCAGAAATAAAACGAGGAAGACCAATATAACTTTATAGTTAATTATTAAATAAATGTATTTATCTTCTAATTTATTTTATAATTTAATTGAAATAAACTCCAAAAAACAAAATTATATAGTGTTAATAAAACAAACATGTTTTAGTAAATTTCTTCAAAAATCTAGTAATACGAATTTCCTAATTTATCTGTTTGACATTTCAAGATGTAGTGTTGTGTGACTTAAACAGTTGTGTATTGTTGCTGTATATTGTTCAGGTTTGATAAGAAAGAAGTTTCTTCAGTGATTGCAGTTGTTTATCTTCAACAGTGTTCATCCACTTTAAAACATCCAAATTTATTTTCCTGGCATTATGAACATTAAATAAATTATTAACGTAACTTTCTTATTTAATTAATAAAAATAAATCCTGCATGACGGAGAAGGTTATTTTTTACAACAGTCAGGGTATTCAGATAGCCATCTTTATGATACAGTCATAAAACCCTATCGGATTAAGTTCACCGCGGAAGTGGGGCCGCAGCTAAAAAGGGTCAAACTATCAGCTGATTATGTTTCTGCATAATAGTTTATTTGCAGTACAGGTACACATGATTTTTTTTTTAACAGTGCACTCTTAATCTTGAAAAATGGTCATTGTGCTTATTATTCGAAATTCTAACAAATATCCGTAGATACCAAATAAGTAGAAAATTGGAAAACATTAAATAAAGAGAAAAATTTAAATTGACAAAATGAAATAAACGTAGTCCGTTTTAATAAGCAATCAAAAGTTATCCACTCACATTTACTGGATTATCTGTTCCGTTTGTACAAGTTAGCTTATCACCCGTTTACATCCATAAAATACATTATTAAATAATATGCCATTTTTACAAATATATTTAGATACATTCTCTAGTACCATTAAACTTATGTATTATTTTCTTTATTGGTGTTTTTTAGACATGTCAAAAACATTGTAGGAACATATTTTTTATTTCACAACGTCAATTGTCTTAAAGTACACTGAATAATTATGTAAACGGTTTAGATTTTATTAAATTTTGGTGTGATCTTCTATGTATGAAACTGGTAAGAGACCACATTTCAAATACTTTGTTAGGGTAACCCTCAATTTTCACTTATATGGTCCTTATTTTATTACCCCATATTAAAAACCCATATACCCGAGACGAGCAAAAATCGCGGAAAATCCCGATGTTTTACCAAACCAAAAAGGTATAACATCAACTAATTTTAACGCAAAAATGACATAAACAATCTTTGTTAAAATTCATGAAATTTATATATTGTAAAAAAATCCCATTTTCAGTAGAAATATATAGTAAATTGAGACGGTTACATATTTCAAACATAAAAAGGACTAAAAGTTTTTAACTTTAATATTCTTTCCCTACATATTTCTATATACCGCTGTAGGCTGGGTATCGACTATTTCGTGGCAATTATTCTTCCATATGGCGTTGAGGGACATTTTTGTACTTGTATTGGCTAAATTTTGCAAAGAAATAAATTAAAAGCTATTCACCCTACAGATTGTACATATTGGAATCTATAGATAAATTGTATCATAAGCTTTGTGCTAACACAAAGTAAAGCCTTTCATGTGATTTGTTCTTACATTGAAGCGAACTTGGCTATTTAATACATCGACTTTAAACTTGAATTATATGACTGTTAATGATGCATTATGTTTAAATGAGTATTTTGCAGTGCATTATGCTTATGTATGTTCGTTTATATTAAACTTTATAATGCCTTAAATACATGTTTGCGTTGTACAGTTACACAGATCGGCATTATTATGAAGATACGGGAGCTATGTTGATTGGTGGGTTTGCATTGGCGTTCAGCTCCTTAAGTCTTATCTGTATCTTCGTGGGACTGATATGCATCTGTGCCAAGAAATGCTTTCGGAAGCCTGTACAGCCAGCTCCTGGTATGAGTTACTCAGCAAGTCTAAAACTATTTTAAGGTAGTGTCACTAGTGTGTGTTTCTGCATGTACTTGTCATTGCAATAAACTTGCGATACATTTTATATATAATAGTAAGACGCAAGTAAGATAGTTTATCATTGTTTTCAGTCGTTATCGTAAAGGTGTGAAAATATGAAGTATGAGGTTTGTTTTATCTTTTACATCTGTTCATTTCACAGGCACGGGATTGGCGTTTGTCAGTACTGTGCCTGGTTACCAGGGTTACATGCCGTACGGACAGCCCGCGCTGCATGGTCAGCCAGCGATGTATGGCCAGCAAGTGATGCCTGGTCAACAACAGCAGACGTTTTACAACAGAGACGCGACTCTCATACAGCTATCCTCAGTCCCTACTCAGGTCGTTTCATCAGAGGCACCATCGACAACCCGTTAGTTTGCGGAATGTGCCACATCATTTAAATAAAATACCGCGGTATGAAATGTTCTCACAGTTTGTCTTCTTGACGTTAAAATGTAGTTTATGTTATGTTCTTGCATATAAACGTCCAATAAATCTATTTTTAAAAATGTAACTTATGTGTACGTATAAATGATACATTATGACGTAATGGGCCTTTTGGAGAATTAATGAATTTCCATCTTTATAGATAAGACACGTTGAGTTTGATAACACTAATTTTAATATTATTGTCGATGTACAGTGAATTTGTTTTTAGCAGATACAGTGTGTATTTTGTATTTAGACATAAACTTCGACTGAATAAGTAATGTCAGTTTGCGATAAGAACAATATTTATCATGACAATGGTATGTGCACAGAACGTTTATCAGCATACATGTAAATTCGGCATTAAAGAACTATAAACACGCATAAAAACGCCTTTATTTGAAATACATGGTTACCAATCTAGAAATTATTCCACATGTATTTTTCACTTAGGAATTACAGTATGAATTGTTTGCAGCAAATATTACAATTAGAGGAAATCCGTATATTGTGTTGTTGTATATCAACACACCGAGTTGTGTTGCATAACAACTAATTGCCCTCGTATTTGACACTTGGTTTCAACTTTCTTCATCATTTCATTGGCCTCTGAGTATACGAAATTATTGTTTAAATTGAAAAACACCATAACTATGTAAGATTAAGTAATTGTACTTTAACTTCATATTCCAAAGATTCTATTATAATAAGACATTTCATTCGTTTGGGAAATCACGTAAATGACAACTAATCAATTAACCAATAATTATAAAATAAATAATTATGGTCAAATGCTCTCAATTCAGACAGGAGGAAAATAACGCAGTTTTTAAAAATCTAGATTATTTGTATATTTAACTATATGCGCATTTAATAACGTATATATTCGAGTCATATGGGGCGTCATTATAAGAATGCAAATACGATCTTAAATACGCTGTTAATGTTTGAAAAGAAATATAATCCTAGATATTTAAAAGCATTTAGATGAATAACTTCTAATCATAGATTGGATAATTCAGCAACAGCCTGAGTGACAATAGTCTGTCATCGTAGCGGAATACTTACGGTCAAGACGGAACCACAACGGAATTTGTTACAGAACAACACTATTGTTAATATTACATATAATTTAATATGTTTTTGTTTTCCACTATACACATCGTTTCCATAGCGAACCACCAATACAACAAGTTTAAATAGATTATAGAAAGTAAAAACAAAAAGACAGAACATAGGATAAATGAATCCACAAACACACCAGCAGACGAGAAACCCCGAGTAAAATCCTCTGGTCTTTTATTTTAGGCAAGTGACCAATTGACAGCTCTTCAAAGTACAATACGAACAACAAAACCCAAAACATAACACGATTAAAACTGTCGTCATCGCCTCGGAACGGCCATTGTAAATAATTAGGGGTTTAAACCGGTTTTAGGGGATGCCGAAGCGCGCACTCGGCCCTCTTAGCATTGCAAATCATATTACTTAGTCATTCAAGAGAATTAGCTAGAATATTCATTCAATTGAATTACAATTCAATTACCCAATGGTGTATAGGTAAACAGAGCAAAATAATTGAAACATTTTGAGGAACGAGTACATGTATATTATATTGCGTAACAATTATTTATAATATATAGCATTGATAACCAAAATATCTAACATGGAACATTCGCAAAGTTTGAGAACAATCTGCAACTAAGTTATTGTAGGGGAGAGATAATTATTATAATGTTAGGTTAGGAAATGTAGTAATACGAATATTTCATTCAGTAATAAACTGACAATGGTATTTCATTGATCAACACAGAATACAATTAGGTACATTGCTTTTATTTATTTCTCGACTTGAAGTTTGAAGTTGCTACTTCAATAATATTCCTAATTTTAAAGGCAGAACATTTTACTTATTTGTGAACTGACTTATCATTTATGTATGATTTTGAAAATTAAAACAAATAATCACTAAGTAAATCTGATTAATATAGTTTGTTTGATATGATTTTTGTCTCAAAATTCCAAATTAAACACAAACATTAAAAGTCAATCTAATTTATATCACTATAACAGATTTGAAAATTTGTAACACATATACCATACATTATATGTATTTCTAGGCATGTTAACCCGATTTAGACATTCACTGGAAAATCATTTTAATATGAAAGTCATGCATTATTTTTCAAAAATGATCCCCCGACTTACAGTTTGAATGATATATGAATGAACCTGGTACCGATGATTATTAATATAATACTATAAGTTTACGACAATAACACAGAAGAAGCACTTGGTTTATGTTAAAGGTATTGCTATCTTCGTGTAAACATAATTTCAAACTATTAAACATATGTACAATTTCGAAACATACAACATTTCAATAATACGCAGATGATTGAATAACATTGCAACGAAAGACACAGTCTTATATACTTCTTCTCCTTACAGAATATATTTAGTTGCATGTTGTTAAAGGAAAATAACTGGTTAACAAATAGCTGTTTTAAGCAGATACGATGAGTGCGGCAAAAAAAGAAGATATTTTTACAAAGCTAAATCCATAGAGTACAACTATAACGAGATTAAGAATGGTTTAACAGATATATAATGTGAAAATGAAGGGGGAAAAGAAAAAGGAACTTAAAGTGATGTTCTGAAGCAAATATGTGTATCAAATCGTTCTAGATGTTCATTTTACGCACTACAAGTTGTTCTGATGCGTGTTTGAGGACGTCTTTCTGCGTACGGAAATAAAGGATTTTGAATTGGCCGATCAATATTGAACAGGCTTTTAAATGAGTAACTAAATTCTGCATGTTGACATCATCCGAAAGAGTATTCTATTCAGAAACAGTAGATGGTGGGAATGTTTTTGAATAACTGCTGTTCGGCCTTGAATGGATTGAAACTTTGACGCATTTCTTAGTGAATAGTGCCTAGATGCCTCAAATGTGTCGGGAACAAGTGATTGCAAGTAATTTGGTACATTGATGGAATTCAATTTATACATTAACAATAGGGTTTATGTTTGCGTCGTCTTTGACTGATGTTTTCCCACCTTACCGCATTATACAGATCTTCTATTGAGACTAATCGAGTACACCCAGATGATATACGTATACGCGTGGTCCCTGTTTTAATTTGATCTAAATCTTTTTTTCATATTGTGTGCAGTTAACAAAAACAACATCTGAATATTCAATGATTGTCTAATAAATAAAAAATATATTATTTCATGTGATTTTCTATCAAACTTTACTTTATTACCTCTAAACGAAACATTGTATGAATGCATTTCAATGTTTTTCTTTTATTAAAGAGATGTTCGTATGCCAAGTACAGTCATTAGACAAATAAAAACCAACATTTTTATTGACATTACAATTGATATACCAAGGACATCATATTAAGTGATGGGTGAGAATGTTTATTTATAATACAAAATATAAGCATTGATTTTGATTCTGAGAAATTGAAGTGCGCTAACCATTTATCAGACGTTCTGAATTTTTTTTATCTATGTCAGATTGCAATTTATCGTTAGTTTCATTTGGCGAATTTATAACCATGTAAAGACTAGTATCATCAGCAAACAGATTTATTTTGGCCAAAGACAGGACAATCATAACTGATAACAAAGGGTCGCAAATTCCAGACAGCGGTTGACTATTCCGGGTACTTTCAAAGATTTAATAAATTATTGAAGATATTTGTACCATGTAATGTCTGGGATTATGTACAATTTGTGTTAAATTATAGTGTAGGCAGATATCATCCATTTTACGTGTGGAAGATGGGGCCGGAAGATTTAAAAAAAGTCTCCTGTTATTATTATACCATTTATACATGTTTCGCTACCTAGACCGAACGAGTCTTCAATGGACTGAAGGTACGATCTATCAGCTCTAAAGGGTATACTCGGAAAAGAATTAATTTATTTGTGTAAGGACAAACTTCAATCCATATACATTCTATCTGATCGGGTCTGCGTTTAAACGCAATATTTTCCTTGACGCATATGGCAACACCGCTATGTGAATCAAGGGCGCCTTCTTTATTCAACTTCATAATCTTGCTATATATTGCTATCTTGTTGGTAACGTCTGAATTGTACTGCTTAATTAAGGAAGATCTGAAACCAGACTTGAAAGAAAATGCATATCTATAGATAACATTTGTACTACGACAGTTGTTTCGGTTCGAAAAGGTGTCAAAATGATACATACTTATATTGTTTGCATCGCGTTAGGATTGACACATTTAGGTGTGTTTAACTTACATAATTACATGTAAAACATTTGATAAATTAACTAATGAGATGAGCATTTTATTTCATCCAAAACAACTGCATATCTTGTTAAAGTTTAGCAAATTAATCAGATTTAAATTTTGTATTTCTTCATCTTTATTTATAAGACATAAAAGCATGCATTCATGAATGTCAAAATTATAATATGCAAAGGAAAAGCAACAACACAAGCCAGCTGGTTATATATCCAACATATTCAATAAAATATGCTAAAATGATGAATGCAAAACGACTGTGGTGATATAGAATGATAGAAATAAAAATGGCAGTGGGTAGCAAAAACTAATTTGTCAATTTGTAAAACGAAATTTAGGGGTTAAATTACAAACATTGTCATTTATTTACTTGCTAGTTTTGCCTTTTCAAAGAGCATTTATTGTTTCTGTTTTGAGTGCATACTTTTAAGTACGCACATGTATAAACCTTAAGATAGGAATTGTTGATTTTCACAATGTAAAACTGAATATACAATATGTTTCTAGTATAAGATACAAACTGCCTTTTTTTTTTCGATTATAAAAGAATTAATGTGCGATATCTATTGTACAGACCATGTTTGTGCAATGGTCAGTTCTTTGTCAGTTTCAGCACAAGGATCATACCCCGGGTAAGTAGGGCGTCCCGTTAAAAAAAGAAATGTGTTTCTGTTGTATGACCTAATATTATCGTTCGAGATTGGTGAATAATATTCAGTTTTGGATTGTATTGTCTTTGGCAAATTTTGCGAGTAAAGTGTCACATTGTAGACAAACTGGTGCACGAGTGGAAATCTATATAATTTACAACACTGTTTATGCACGTTGTTTGATGTGTAGTGATGTTGCATTTACTATTTGATACATTTTGCATAAGTAAATGTTAATGACACACAAATACAGTATTCAATTTGTGAAGTCAGTAATATGTTAGACTGATGCAGTCGTTTCTGTCAAAAATCGAAATTATCATATATAATGTTACTTTCTCCTACTTTGCGCATTGTATAACATCCTTGCCATTTTGATTTTGCTCAAGACCTGAAAACTGTCCCAAGGAAATGTAACTTAGTAAGATAAAACAAGAAACAGGATTTCTCTACCTTTACATTTCAGAAACAGTTTCCGCAGTTTGTGTTCAGTGACTAAAATTTGTCTTGTAATATGTGTGTTCTACGTTAATTTTTTCGAAGTATGATATTTGTAATCTGTATGTATTTACAGTAACGGTGATTACCATAACCATGACACGGAAGCCTTATTAATTGGTGTGATCGAACTGTCGTTCACACCATAAGTCTTATCTGTATCTTTGTGGGAGTGATCTGCATCTGTGCCAAGAAATGCTGTCGAACACCTGTACAACCATCTTCTGGTATGTGTACATCTAAATATCAAAATAGTCACCTTCTTATTAAGATATTTTATAATGCATTATACCATTTGGAATGTCCTGTACATTAAACAAAAATTGGAAAACAGTATGAGATGCAATTAAAATATCTTTGTGTATTGTCCTTGTTGCTAAGTATGCAAACACATGTAAGCCATAAATCTGTACATTTTCAAGGCATAGGTTTGGCCGTGGTCAGTTTTGTGCCTAGTTTCAATGGTTACATGCCATATGGACAGCCGCCAGTGATGCATGGTCAACATCATCAGCCGTTTTACAACAGAGTCGCGCCTCTTACACAAACGCCGGCTTTCCCGTCACAAGTCGGGTCGTCTGGGACACCACAGTCAACCAATTAGTTTACAAAACAAACGTTTCACATCGTTTCAATAATACAGCGACCATCATACTATGAGAACAGAGCGGACTCACTCAAACATTATTTTACATATCGCTAAATAAAGTTTAACTGTAGCCTCGTGTGCGTTTTTGACGTTTTATAATGGTGGAAGTGACTATTGTTTAGTATAATTAACATGCATTATTTGATAACAATACTAATATAGTATCTTACTAGTTGTTGGTATTTATTTTATTTTATCTTGCGGTAATAAAAGTTTGTGTCCGTGTTATTTTATGTGATAGATAGATCAGTAAATGTGTTCACTATTCATTTGAAACTGGTTGACTGCTCGTCTATTGGCCTACTGAAATATCACTCTTTAGTCCATTAATCGATCATCATATATGCGTGAATAAAGACATGATTGTGAATTCATACTCAGTGAAACTAAGCAGGGAACGAAACAAATAACACAAACAACACATGCATTAAATGTCGGATAAAGAAATAAAGCATTATGAATAGTGATTATCTCCAACCATTATTTTTCCAAACATTTTTCTAATCAAAGCCCTATCCCGACTTATCACATGTACATGAATAATAAATGTACTATTAATATAATATCTTTCTGGTGTACATAAATGACATTATCAATAATATCAATTCAGAAATAAGGTTATTCGCTGACGATACAATCTTAACCGTGATCTTAAATCCATTTATACTTGGTCTAAATCTTGACTTATTTCTTTCATTTATGCTAAAACTAAATCGATGATATTTTCCAAAACAAACCAGATATCCACCACTCTACTTTAACAATTTCCCAATAAAGACAGTCGACAAACACAAGCTTCTAGCTTTATAATGTCTGATGACGCCCGTTGGTCCGCACATATATCTGCATCTATAAACAAAGCTTGGCAGCGAATTGGCATTTTAAGATCCCTGAAGCACACACTTTCCAGGTCCAACCTCGAACGAATGTATTTTCATTGTATCCGACCTCTTCTCGAATATCTCTATTAAAGGATTCAAAATGGGAAACATCCACTTTAACAAAATGAAACATCACTTATGTCCAGAATACCTCTAAAAACTTACTCCTCCCCACCCACACAACCACTATGACCTCAGAAGAAATGAATCAGTACCACTAATTCAGGCCAAAACTGAATCGTAAAGACGTTAATTTCTTCTCACCGCAGTACGAGACTGGAATGCCCTTCCGCTAGATGAGCAACAATCTCATAGGTTGGCCTATTTCAAAGCCTCTCTTAGTAAAAATCTAACAAAATCATCTGAATTATTAAATTATTGGTACAAGAGCTGGTCAAATCCTCCACGCAAGACTGCGTCTTGGCTGCAGTTCCCTGAATAATGCTTTATTCCGTGAATGCCTTGTAGATAGATCTCTGTGCGCATGTGGAGATATTGAAACTGCAAATCATTTCCTTCTACATTGTAAACGCTTCGTGGTTCTTCGAAACAATCTACTTGGAAAATGCCCCATGTCCTCTTACAATGCTATATCGTGTTGTCAAAACGATTTTCATAATACCTGGCAAACACCCACAAACCGCGATGTCGTCGTGTGTCCTTCCTCCTTTTCCTGAACTCATTCCTCCCCCAGTATAATTTCCTTTACACAAAGTCTTACTTCTGTCCTGCTACTTAAGATATTTAGTAATGACACTCTACTTATGTGTTATTATAAGTTATATTATTTCATGTACAGTTTATTGTTCAAAGTTCCATCATTCACCATTCACCACCAGTTGGTAAATGCTTTAACTAGTTACATGTGTTAATATCTAAAATGTACTAGGAACATCAATGGAGAAGAATTCATATAAGTTTTCAGTAACTTGTTTTCTTATCCATTATTGCATGTATATCATCTATATGTCATGTCAAATTGTCCTAATAATAAATACTGTTTAAATCAATATAGTGGGTTTAAGTAATACATGCATAGTATGCAGTATACGCCGCAAAATAAACATACAGATATCGTTCCCAACAATTTCGTTTCATAAGCACTCAATATCTAGAACAGAATATTTGTTCGTACTGAAGAGGCTGAAAACTATATTTAGTTAGTTAGAGCAGTTTGTGTTAGGTAAGTATTTCCCAGGCGACCGGGTTTCATATTTCACAAAGGGAAAATGTCTTTGCTGAAAGTATACTGGTTAGGCTTGTATTATCCTGCGTAAAGTCAGAAAATGTGAGGAAAACATTATGGTATCTCTTTGCCTAGGTGAAAAATGGCACGTTGACATAAGTCCGTGTTGAAAACATTCGTTTATTTCTTTGCATTGAACGTTCTAATGCGGGGCCTCAGTTTTAGTCATTGTTATTTGTTTTGTTTCTTTTTTGTTGTGCGTATCGTTATGTGTTGTAGTGGCTATTGGTCGCATGCATCAAGTAACGGACCGTAGACTGTTTTAAGGGTTTTTCTCCTTCTGATGATTCTGGAGTTTCAGGTATGATATATTGAAACTTGCGTGAAAAAGAGGGTATACGTTGATATTCTATGTCCGGATACCGTTCAAAGAGTCCCCTGTTTACTCACGTTCTAATGTTCATTCGTGACAATATTTGAGATTTTGTTCTCATTGTCTCACTCAATATATACTTGTATGTCTAAATATATCAGTAAAATATTTGAAATGTATAAAGTAAATGGTGTGTGCAGTTAAAAAGGGTAAAAAGTTAGAATTTCTTTGTACTTATGTGCTCTCAAATACAAAATATTATAATAATAGTGTTTATTATTTAATCACTATAGCAGCTTTGAAACAAATTAGATAGGGCATTCAATGTGCACAATCATCTAGATTTACCACACGTCGACCATCTCAAGGCCGATCCTATCACAAATATATAACATGCAAAGTAATTAGCAATCTCCGACGTGTCTTTTCAAGTATTAATCTCCGAATAGTTTATTACCACAGTTCAGTGGAACGAAGAGGTTATATATTTCGCTCTCCTGTTTGGGGAATTACTCTTGCTTATCAACAAACTTTCTTTTATTCAATTTAAAGCATATATTGCTTGCATACTTCCATATACAAAACAATATTTGATTTACAAGACAAAATGATATACAATAATATGCCTTGGGGCTTATCAACAAACTTGCCGATGATAAGGAACTTTAGAGTTGCCCCTAAATGATTACATTCATATATTATTTGTTACTAACAAGATAACAGTTTAAATAAAAAAGGCAAAATTGTTAAAATATACATTTCTTAACTGTCATAAAAGCAGATCGTTCTCCCGCTTGGTCGGTCTGCCTGTCAGTTTATGTACTGATATAATATTGAATAAGAATGAATTGCACTGTATATATAAGAAACTACAAGTCAAGAGTTTGAGTTATATATTTTACCTATGTTCGCGGCTATTTATGAACCTACTTTGCGTCTCAAAATTACAATTTGCATAAATATTCAATCAATACAACAGTGTACCTTTATATGTAAAAATGTTTCTTTTGAAGTTACCTATATCGTTAGAAACTCTATAAATATTATATTTGGATTTTTTGTTTTCATTAGGCACATTTGCAGAAAATAGCACTACATGTACAATTTATCAGTTGGAATTGTTGATCTTGTTTGAAAACTATTTGGATATTAAGTTATTCAATTATAAGTGTAGATGTACTTTTGTGTTGTATTCTCTCATAATGAAATTATGACTGCTATTGATATATAGTTCTTAATATGAACACTTATATTATAATATAAGATGTACATTGTTTCTGAGGTTTTGTATTCTCTATTAATGTAATTATGAGTTCTATTGATATATAGTTCTTTATATAACGCGTATTTTTTCTCAGCAACTACAGGTGTATTTTAAATAAGTGATATCTAAGTAATTTCGTTCCTCACGCATACATATATAGAACTATTTAAATGTTAACACACAACAGAACTCTGCAATAAAACACGTGAATAGTTTTTGATGGCAAGAGTTTTATTTACACACCACAGGCTGCGTAACAAAGCATTGTGGTTCGTTGATATGCACATTTTTACAACATGTGAACAAAAATATTGTATATAAACATAATTACTGTCTTAGTAAGTAGATGAAGCTATTTTACCCTTTAATTGAGGTTTGAACAAACGACTCTGTCGATGCCAGTTAACAGCACCGTCTAAGGCAAAATGTATATGATGCAACAATTTGGAATTTTAAATGAAGGTGTTCAAAACACTGTTCCTTTTCGTGCACATATTTCGGTTTTATCAAAGTGACTTGCAAATCAAGTGCGTCTTAAGGTAAAAGTTAGAATCGGCGAGTCCTAACACCGGATTAAATTCCCGATGTTTTATTTCGACCACTCAAAGGAGGCAACCTGAGTTTGAATAATGTTATGAAGGTTGTAACAAATATATCATGTTTATGAAATAAATAATCTGTAGATGTTACTAAAGGATGCACTACAGCTGATTTAACTGAAGAGTTATAATTTAACTTTGATAATAATACAGAGCGCTTCTTTTGGATCTTATATTTAATGACCATAAATTTAAATGGGGGACGACTGTAACAATGTATATCTGTCTATCGAAAGTAGAGCAGTTATAGTCTGTAAAGACAGGTAATAATTGTTTTATCAGTTTTAATTAATCTATCGTTTTTATAAAAATTGCTCCTTATTTCATGATTTACAGAATGTTGTTCATGAGTCCATGAGTTCACTATATACCAGTTAAACACAAACTACTACACAAAGTCATATTTACTTCCTCAATTTAAAATGTAATTAATGGTTTCTCTCTGCAGCTTGGAATTCGTATAGGTTATATTAAACTTAATGCGCAGAACACATTTTAACACATTGTATATGATGAGAATAAGTATTTAACACTTGAGCAACACAACCACGATAAATGAGAAATGTGGTGATTTAACTTAATTAAAATACGGTGAATTTTTAGTAGATCTTAGATTAATGCACTTGTTAAGTTTAAAGTGTGTGGAAACGTGAAAAGATTACGTGGAACGAAAATATCATGTCCTAGTTTGCATTTCGTTAATAATGTGCGTACCTAACATATGTTGTTGCCTGCTTAGACCGACTGTTTCTGCAAACATTTCTAATAGAAAATAGAAATATCAACGTTTTGCTTTTGATTATTAGTCATGGATGATTTATTACTATATACAGACTTTCGTAAAACAAAACAAGTATGTACATGGTTTACATAATTTGATATCTCATCATCACTAAATAAGAAGGTAAATGAACA
The DNA here is from genome assembly GCA_027627225.1 of Congeria kusceri. Taxonomy (NCBI): domain Eukaryota; kingdom Metazoa; phylum Mollusca; class Bivalvia; order Myida; family Dreissenidae; genus Congeria; species Congeria kusceri. The sequence goes on from CM051027.1 coordinate 63,360,828, forward strand.
CACAAATGCATGCGCTCCTTTCAGATAAATCACATCATGGCCAGCGCACTACCAGTGTCTTTGTCAGCCACCAAGGATAGACTCCAGGTAATCACATCATGGCCAGCGCACTACCAGTGTCTTTGTCAGCCACCAAGGATAGACTCCAGATAATCACATCATGGCCAGCGCACTACCAGTGTCTTTGTCAGCCACCAAGGATAGACTCCAGGTAATCACATCATGGCCAGCGCACTACCAGTGTCTTTGTCAGCCACCAAGGATAGACTCCAGGTAATCACATCATGGCCAGCGCACTACCAGTGTCTTTGTCAGCCACCAAGGATAGACTCCAGGTAATCACATCATGGCCAGCGCACTACCAGTGTCTTTGTCAGCCACCAAGGATAGACTCCAGGTAATCACATCATGGCCAGCGCACTACCAGTGTCTTTGTCAGCCACCAAGGATAGACTCCAGGTAATCACATCATGGCCAGCGCACTACCAGTGTCTTTGTCAGCCACCAAGGATAGACTCCAGGTAATCACATCATGGCCAGCGCACTACCAGTGTCTTTGTCAGCCACCAAGGATAGACTCCAGGTTGCTGCCATAGACTTCGGAACAACCTACTCCGGCTATGCCTTCTCGTTTCGCGGAGAGTTCTTAGAAAAAATCCATTGAAAATCTTAACAAATAAGTGGAAAACGCGCGAAGGTACTAGCTCGTGCGTATCAATAAAAACACCCTCGTGCATATTATTTTCTCCGGATCAACAATTCAACAGTTTCGGATATGATGCAGAAGACACGTACATGAAACTTGCAATGGAAGGCGTCCATCAAAATATGGTTCTTCTTTTAACATTTTAAAATGTTACTATATGAACATCGGGTACGTTCAAATGTGTTATTTAATGATTGTCAGCGCACGCGTGTCAATATAAATCACATTGTTATTTCAGTTCATGGGTGCCATATTTGACTCTGCCATGAATACATGCAAATCAAACGAATTTCTATCTCTATTTAATTATAATAAAAGCATTATAAACATATGGTCCATAATTTATCACGTAGCATATGATCAAGTGTATTAATTATTTAAGCCTTAAACGCGATTATAGGGAAATCATATTAAACACGTATATCACAAAATAAACCCATCTAAGAACATCGTTTCTTATTGGACAACTTACATATTATGGATTTTAATTCGTTTAAGTCTTCTCTTCAAATATTGAATTTGAAGTTAAATTATACACGCAGTAATTATGGAACCTTTCTGTTATGTATCTGTAGAATTTGTCAAGAACAACCATGCTGATAGACGACAAAGGACTACAGATGTCTGCTTAGAAAGTATTTACAGAGAGCATCCGTTACCTAAAAGACCATCTACTGAAAGTTTGTTCGAGCAAAGGCATGGCTGCAAAGATCCAAGAAATCCACTGGGTCTTGACTGTACCCGCAATTTGGGACGATGCAGCCAAGCAGTTTATGAGAGAAGCAGCAGTTGAGGTAAGGTATTACGTATGCATTATCACAAATGAATAATCCATGTTGAGAAATAATTACAAAGGGAAACGAAACTTTAGCCTGATCAAGCTAAGATAGCCCACCATATTATTTAAGGTAAGTGAGGGATACATGTGTTGCTTACAGAAAACCTAAATTTTGCAGGCAGGAATGGAAACTGGAAACCTCTCCCTGGCTCTAGAACCGGAAGCTGCATCTCTATACTGTCGCTATCTCCCTCTCGAGAGAGTACCTGGCAGTGACGGCCAAGCTTCGATAAACGCCTTCAGTCCAGGCAAACGTTACATTGTTCTTGATGCTGGAGGTAACTGAAAATTAAGTTTAGTATAATGCAAATCATTTTAGTACTTTTAATACGCATATCATTTATCGTATATGTCTGATATATCATTTGCGATTGAAGCTGTATGAAGACATTTCAGGTAATTTTTAGTGTTTGTGATTCTTACATTAACTGGATGCGATATACTTCTAAACGTTATTGATCTAAAACACGTACACGTACCAAGCATGTTTATGTGCACTTTTACAACAACAGGTGGTACAATAGACATCACCGTGCACGAGAGTATGGATGACGGCACAGTGAAGGAGGTGTACAAGGCCAATGGAGGTCCTTGAGGAGGCACCACCGTAGACAAGGCGTTCCTAAAGTTCATGGAAAATATTGCAGGAAATGACGTCATGACACATTTTCAGAGGTATATTTCGCAATTAAAAATCATTCTAAGAAAACTGACAGAAATTGAAAATCAGTATGTATTAAGTGTTAGAGGAAATTGTGTTCACTCCCCAAAAATACATGCAAACGTTGTCAAACAATGATTTAGACAAATAACATGCGTCCAACATTTTTTTATAGCTTCATAAAGCACGTTTTAGCTTCTTTATTAGTATGACTGATGAAACATCTCCTAGTTACTTGATAAGAGAGACATTAATATCCGATTTTTATGTAAACTTTGATTTAATAAGTTTTTTTTAATTGTTAGTACTCTAAACTCACATGCCAGTTAACGCATTAACATAAGTTAAAACAAGTATTATATTGATGTGGGTGTTCGATTTATAACAGGTGTTAAATAAAAACCTTGAGCTGCTAACAAGAATTCTTTCCAGCTAATGCACCTGGAGTTTCATTTGTTAAAAGATAACCTTTCTTTTACATTTTATTTGATTGACTATATAATTTATTTACAACCATTTCAAGGACGATTATTTAGACTTGATGAGGGAATTCGAAATAAAAAAGCGAGTGATGTTATTGAGTGATGAACAAAGTTACAAGGCTGTTTTCCGATTGCCTCTTACAATACACGAAACCTTCAAAACGATCAATGGTACAGACTTTAGGTGAGTATAGTTTTTCATTCACACTGGATGTAATGTTCAGGCAAACGTGTGTGGTATGTAGTATTCATTTATGTGTTTAATGACTAAAAAGAAAGATCTTTGAAAATCCTGCTGCATCAGCAGTCTTTTTCATTAAAGTTCTGTGACTGAAAGCGTATACTTTTCAGGTTAAGCCTGGTGCAAGACGATGAACTAAATAAAGTTGTGTCATTCACCGGCGATAAGCTGAAAATCGGTTTAGCCACAATACAATCGATTTTCCAACCAACTATCGATCATATAGTAAGTCATTTGTCGGATATATTTCTCAAACCAAATGGGGCAGATACGATAATTATGATCGGCGGCTTTTCTGAGTCAGTGATTCTACAAGATGCGTTGAGGAAAGCTTTCCCGGGAAAAAGACTGGTGATTCAAGAAGATGCCGGTCTCGCTGTGTTGAAAGGTGCAGTGATCTTTGGGCATAACACGAGAGCTATAGTTGCGAGAGTAGCAAGTTAACGTATGGAAGGAGGACATATAGAAGATTTAACCAAAATATCCATCCATTGTCCAGGAAAGTCGTCATTGATGACAAAGAATATTGCAGTGGATGTTTTTCGAAACACATTGAAGTGGACACTATTATTACCAGTGGAATGCAGTTTGAGGCTCGAAGTTGCCTCCCATTAGAGAAAAGCCAAACTCGGTTATCTATCAAGGTATTAACAAGCCCGAAGCGCAGTCCTCAGTACACAGATGAGGATGGTTGCAACTTTATTGGAAAATTAACAGTAGATTTACCTGACACTGAAAGAGAGCGCGATAAAGAAGTTTCCGTGAAAATGATTTACGGCGAGACAGAGCTTGGTGTTGAAGCCACTGTTGCTAAAATGGGCCATGTCCTGAAAGCATCTTTCAACTTCTTACATTGAATGATCATCAATATCAAAAACCGTTTCGTATCCAGAAATATGATTAAGATAGAAACAATTCAAACTATGGGACAGTCTAATATTTTACAAATGTTTCTGGTCATTTAATGTCAATATTTCTGCAATTGTGTGTAATGTGTGTATGTTTTCATGTTAAAATTAAGTGATTTGATTTTAAGCGTACTTAAATTTCCTGAAAATGATGTATCATCAGCATACAAATGGCTTATTTTCAGAAACGTAAAGCCCTTACTAAATATGTATTATACAACATGAATGAATGTGTAATGGCTGACAATAATTTCATTATTTCATTAAACAGAGTAATTTTAATATAAATTTTCATATTTGCTTTAGGCAAACTTTTTAATTTCGAAGTCTCTTATTAATGTATCAACATTATGTAATGGATGTGTGTTTCCATTGTTATCAATTGTGTTTACAATATATTTGTGAAGAGTTAATAGTGCTTATGTAACAAGTATTTCGTAAATGTTTACAAGATGTGAATAATTGTACTTTAATGAGATCAAATACATATATTTTTGTTATTGTAATTCTTTAGGAATATTATCAAAATAAAAATTAGACATTTTGTTGTAATATTCAAGGAGTATCTGGTATATGCATGTTTTGCTGATTAAAATATCGTCCTTTATGCATTTTTAACGTTGTGGTTTAACGGTACAATTTATCTCAATACTTTAAACATGTTGTGCAAACACACTGCAATTTTCAAAACTTAATCGTGATTATTGTTAAATTTACTGTGATTAGTTATTATCATTTTCGTATACATGTTCACATGTGTGTGCATTGTTTATTTATTAGACCTTGTGATTAAATGTGTCTTAGTAGAAAGTGTTCGAAGTTATTATTCGTAATTTTCAATTATGAAAACTGACATTTACTTAGTCTTCTCAATTACAATCAACAATTGATATTTTGTCAAGTCAAAACGAAACTTTATGCACTTTCGTAAAATATGAAAAATTCACGTTAAATATACGAACACGGAAAAAATGATGACTAATAGGTGTGTAAACAAGTACATCAATTGCTGATCCGAAATTATTATTATTATATATACGAATAGAAAAAAAGAACTGGACATGTTTTCACTGCGTATATTTTCTGTTGTTAGATATTAATATAGATCAATTTGGTGTCAAACTTTAGGTTATAAATTGAACTCACCCATAATTATTATGCCCATAAAAATTGATCAATCAATCACTAAAAAATAAACAGTAGTGTTAAATCTTTGAAAACATCAAACACAAGGATCGTGGTCGTGGTCGTCTTTGCGACTTTTAAAATCGCTAATGTTTTGTTTTAATGACTTGAACGCTTTACTGTTGGTCAATCTGTAAGGGCATTTACATTATTGATTAGTTTAATGTATATCCTAAATTTTGATACCAAATTCATCCATATTTAAATCTAACAACATATTAAAATACGCAATCAAATCATGTGCAGTTTCTTTTTTCTATTAGTATATATTCGTATCTTAAGAATATTGACCATAATACATGTTTAAACAAAACATCGGAAATTAGTAACTGATTTTATTACATATTTATATGATATAGTGAAAATTGCAAAGTTTATACGCCAACTTTTGTACCAACTAGTATAAATTAAGAAAATCTTACAATCATCAGTCTTGGTAAAGTTGATTGCGTTAAAGACGATGCGTTCTGAAAGCTGTTCTGCTATGAAAACTATTTTATGATTTCATTTCCATACACAAAGATACCTTAGTAAAGGACTTGAATATATTTGTTTGTAGAATGATGTCAATGTATGTGTCGCACGCAGCGAAAGTGTTTATTTTAAACAATTGTTCATGTAGACAGGAATGTGTATGTATAAATGAATCCCTGAATCACTAAAAAATCATTTAAAATTTACACGTTTACTTTCACTGCTTTAAGACAGAACGACCGACAGACAGACAGACAGACAGACAGGCAGACAGGCAGACAGGCAGGCAGGCAGGCAGGCAGGCAGGCAGGCAGGCAAGCAGGCAAGCAGGCAGGCAGACAGGCAGGCAGGCAGGCAGGCAGGCAGGCAAGCAGGCAAGCAGGCAGGCAGACAGGCAGGCAGGCAGGCAGGCAAAAGTTATGCAGGTTTTTGTGACGTCACGTTACTAGCATTTGACATTAAGACGTTAGCGACACGTTGAGAACAATTGCACGCTAAAGTGCAAATCGGATTTATGACACGAAACAAAAAATGTTCATTTTATCATCTCGTCCATAATCATTGTTGGCAAAGTAGTTAAATCCATTACGCAGTCTTAAAATAAGACTTTTACTGAAGGTAAAAAATGGACAGCATAACAGCTATTAATTTTTTTTTCATTCCAAATAATGTTTAAACACTATGCCTGTTTCAATAAAACATTGAATTCCGAATTAATGTAGGAAAAATATAACGGATCAGACCAAACACGCAAAGGTTATAAGCATGTCCGTTACATCAACTAATCATAAATGAAAGTGTTTTTTTCTGATATGGAGCGTTGTGACGCGTTGAAAATGATTGCGCGCTGTATATTTTTAACGCATACAATTCAGATATGTATCCCTTCTTTAAGAACTGTCATCGATGTTTTCTTGTATATTGCAGAACGCACGTGTAAAGAATACGTTTTGTTGCCTAGCAACAATAGAGCGTTAACGTGTGCGTAGCAGACCGGTCCACGTGTGACATGATGGAATATTGCCATGATGAAAAATATGAAATTATATATAAAATTGTATAATGATTTGATAATGAAGAAATGTTTGGCTTCTAAACAAGTATATATTAATGGTTTACATGGATGTACTATATATTGCGGAAATGCATGGGTGCACGAGTTTTGCCATTACAAGTAGTTGTACAATCTCTCACTCAAACTAAGTTATTAACGTAACCGGACATTACTGTCTTATAATTTACGTCATCAAAAAAACAAGTAATTTTGATACACAATATTTTCAACTTGGTTTAGTTTATATTTGATAATGTTGCTTAGCAACCATACAACTTCATGGTCAATGTTTAATATGGTTTTAGCGAATGTTCAATGGAAATACAGAAATAATAAACAACGCAATATGCATCATCAAAATATCATGGTATAATTATTATTTCACCATAAAACTTCATTGATATGATGAACGTCATTCATGCTGTTATTCGAAACACTCAATCAGCACAGCTACACCTATTTAGCGTTTGGTCCTGGGCATATGTATTCCTGCTATGCAGGACGAACGTACGGACGGACAGATTTATGACGATAGTCCTGTCTGGTATTTCTCAGGCCGGCCGCGTTTGCAATTTCCGGTCGAGTAGTATCATTGACCCAGAACGCGGGGCTTTTGAAAATGCATAATGCCGAATGCGGCATCCCGGGCGGCCTCACCGGCTCACCGTTGGAAAACTTAAAGTACTGATACTTCCTGAAATCAACAAACACATTTTTCCTTCATGCCACAACAGCCTTATGAAACAAGGCCTCATTTAATTGAAAACTGAATGTTATACATACTTGAATATGAATGTAAAAAACGTGTTAAATTAGTCATATTACTCATAGGCACGATGCTACCTTATTCCAATTAGCGCCTTGAAATGTTCCACAAGAAACTCCTTCCAGTTCCTCCACGGCCATGCCGGGTATCGAAAGGTGGTGTTGGTGTCCGACGACTAATCTACGACGGCCTCTAATTTCTCCATACTCTCACACTCCGTCCTTCTGTATAGTCTTAATGTTACCAAACCCTCCGTCCACGAGGCATTTCGCATGAACTTAAATGATGTGTAATTAATGAAATATACAATTACTGTTGCGTAGTAAATGCGTGGTGGTAAAATTCCACTTATAGTGCTCTGTTTTTTTTTAAATTTTAAATCAAATAACGTTTTAATCATTTTTTAAACATTATACACAAATGATTTTTACAGTACGATCCCCCTGATCATATCAGTATTTTGTGTTGTTATACCAACCTGGTATCTGCATAAGATATTCGACTCTTTGTTGATGTCCAGTCATCACTCGCCACATGAAGTAACCCAACAGGAACCGGTTTTTGTTTTGGCATTGAATAAGAGAATAAAAAGTTTTAATTCATAGACAAGTCATTATTAAGATACTGACTGACAGATAGTGATGCTATTTGCTAACTATTTGCTTAATTTAATAACAATATTATAACATAGCCTTTACATAGAAGTTATTATCTTTAATAATATTTCATGAAAATATAAATTGTATAAATCTAAACAACACGCGAAGTTGACAGGCCGTTCACGTTTAATGGGTTCTGAATTTAAGAGCATTTACGTATAAATACATGGACAGTTATCAGCGTGAATGGCAAAAGACGCTGGATGCCCACAATGTCTTTCGATCGTCCAATCTCTCGGGTAATCAAAACAAACATTACTACGTTTCATTTTAAACTGAACAATATGCTGACCCTTTTCATGTCAGTTAAATATTATTTTATAGTTAATACCGGTTGGATTTTAGAGCTATTTAAAACAAGTATAAAAATTGGGAAGCTTTACTGATGCTATTGATTATTTAACATGATGTAGATCTTTATTGAAATGACATAGTGTTTTTAATAATTTTGATTCTATCAGTTAACGTTCAATTAGTTCAAGTAGTGAAACAGGACGTAGGTATGTATACAAATATCGATAAGAAAAAAAATATAAAGATGTCGGTAGCCGGTTATAAACAAGAAACGACTGATCCGAAGGCTAACTAACTATCCACTACACCACATGAACATGAAATGTTTGCAAACGTCGTATTTAAAATTAGTAAGCGAAAAGACAATCCATAGCCTAATGCTCGACACTTGACATGTTATATATGTTTAACTCCACTCTTAACCATGAATTAAAAGGACATTTTATTTTCTAAGTATTAAATATGACGTATAACTAGATCAATGCGATTATAATTATTGAATCTACAAAAAAAGCTGCAGGATTTCTGAAACTGTCATGGTATTTTTAAATGCAATCTAGAAATCTATAAAAAAAAAAAAAAAAAAAAGAAAATAGAATAAATTAAAATGTAAATCTACAGTGGCAAACAGTGGACTTAATACCTCAACATATTACAAAAATTTCGATCAATCATTTGGATTCGGACAGTGCGAACTGTATTAGTAAAACACTAGATCTGAATCAATAATTCAGTGATTGTTTACATTCAGTTTAATACTGTTCATTTTATGGTCCAAAAATTAATCAAATTCAAACAAAAACTTTATTATAATTAATAAATTGAACAAACGAACTCTAACCTCCATTTCTTCATCCAAATTGCCTTCATTTTTCAAAATAAATTATATTTAACTAATTATAACCAGACAAACTTGAATACGTCCTGAATAAAAACAATGACGTCACTTAAAATGGGTTTTTCCACAAACGTCATCAATGTCATTAAGGCCGGTTTTGTCGCGAAGCAGCCCATTCATTTAATTTTTATATAGACGGACATAGCACATGCACATAGACAGATATCTCCAAACCTTCTCAAAAGATCGAATCGATAGAACATAGGACCTTTACATTGTGTGTCTTTCGATGTTCCTGCAATAGGCAAGGCATTTCTGGTAACAGCCTTTGGGACTTTCTATTCATTTTTCATCAGATTTAGAAGAGTCATTGGCTGTTGAGGTAAATGTTTTTAAAGACACGATGTCTGTACAAAGTGTGCATTAAAATACAACAATAGAGAAAATCTTATTTAACAACTCAGTGTGTGTTATTTCAGGCACTTGAAGTATTGTCTATATAACAAAGAAAACTACATGGCAGCAAGAAACAAACACAAAACAACACTATATAAACTTGGGTTCGATAACTTGGAATGGGCAACGCGCACCAAGCCCAACAGTTCGTCAAAAATCATCTACTATGAAGGCAAACGCACATAAGTACTAAATTACTAGCATTGCTTATAAAATAATGAATTGACATTTTGAATTGAATTTAGCTTCTTGTGTATTAGTAAGACAGTAACGAAGAATATAAAAAGTACAAAAGTATCGACTCGTATAATACACTGTTGAAATATACTTGACCGCTACTTTAGAACTCATGCAGAATTGCCAATTGTGCGAAATAAATAGGGCCATTTAGACATAGCATACACTAGCGGTCCCATGGGAGGGGGGGGGGGGGGGCGCGCCTTAAACTATCGGACTAGACATATATGGGCATATATAAAACGATCAAAACTGGAAGTATATGCTAAATTCGATCCACTCGATTCGCTCGCGCAATTTGTAGTTGCAACTTTACAACTCCCAGCTATATGACCTTAGGGTCGCTGGGAGTTGTAATTGTTAAGGATCGTTTTCATACCAACGCGCCGCCCAGAATCCAGGCGGCAACTTTGAACAGTAAAAGTATCCAAATAAAATGTTGCTTGAGCAAACGGACACCAAAATATCATAAAGCTATTCTTACTGCGTCAATAAAGACATATTACTTGATACGGGCTGTTTGTGGAATAAGTTTATTAGTCCAAGTTTCTAACACGTCTAAATTTTTCCGAAAATGTTTATACTTTGCAATGAAAAATGCTGAGGATTGTCGAATCTAAAACGTCATATTATTTAACCCAAAGAAAAACTACAACAGAACACAGTGATCCGTCTTGTCATCGTTTGTGCGGCGTGTTGTTCCAAAACAATCAAGCTCTTATGAACCCATACATTTCTTTGGTAGTTGGAAGTTTATTTTAAAAATATTTTTAACAATAGTCTAGTTTTATTTTATCTATAAAATACTAACATAAATATATAATTTTATATACGTACCGCCACCGTCTGACTGAGTGTTGGTGGAACGTTAAACAAGGCTAATAGTCCTTTATTATGAGGCTTTATTTTTTACACTTGTCCGTCCGTCCGTACGTACGTACGCATGAAAGTCCCGAAATTGTGTGAACTCAACTCGTCTTTAACCGCTGTGTGAAATTTGCGCAAACTTTTTGAGCAGGATAAATTTTATGTGTAGATGAATTAAAGGAAGGAATTTTGGCTGTGACAAATTTTAGCCAGATTTTGACCCCTTATCATTGTTTCCACTATAGAATACTTGGTATGTGACAATAAATTTGTCGAGGCACAAAATAGTGTTTTCGGCATGCCCATTGTCTGCGACCAAACGTGTTGTGGGGGCATTCATGTCGGTAACACATCTAGTTTGTAGAGCTATTATGTTATTAATTAAAATATTATTTAAAAAGTAAATAGGAAACGAGCTTGTAGCTTGACATATATAGTTAAACAAACTGATGGTGCGTAGTACAGTTTGATGACGACCTTTGAGATGCCCTAAAGGAACATGAGCTGTAGGATTATACGAATTTATAAACAACGGTAAAATATATGACTCACAACACAGACACTGGAATAAATCTACTATATATATTATGTTTTATTGAAGCGTAAAATTATGCTAGTCTGTTTTAAAGATGTAAAGCCAATTTGTAAACAAGTTGTAATTTCAACATAAGCTGCTTGACCGTCATGATTATAATTCTGCTATGGTAAGATCTGCAACCATTAGTAATAATTCTAGCATATTTGTAATAACATAAATGTAATATTGTAGAGCTTACCGCCGGATATTTTGATACAGTAACACGTAACGAAGATTTCATCAAGTGCCTTTTAATGTCTTATTATACACAGAAATATATGAACAGTTGAAATTCGGTCAATACAATGCAAATACCAATATGATATTTATAGAATACCGGGTATATAACAAATGCTTCCAAAATACGATCATACAGAAATCGTCATTTGGGTTTTATAATCAAACCTTCAAACAAACTCATAATAAAACTACAGTCAATCTTTGTTTGGAAATACTATATTGTGAGTTTGAATTGCGTATTTTAAATTGCTGTAGTTTATGAAACCCTTTTAAATAGCATTGTAATTCAACTGAATACCGTTTATTAAACAAAAAAATCCTTTATACACGGTAAGGACGATTTTCTAATTACGGTGTATGTATTTATCATTGTTTAAATTAATGCTTGAAACAAATGATAAACATGTATATTAACTTATTTGTGTATACAAATGTGTCAATATAAGCTGCACGAGTTCGTGTGCAAAATGACGAATATTAAGTTAAGTATATAGTTCAAATATGTGTTAAATACAACCCGCATTAACGTATATCATGCTTTGTAACACAACTCAAACTTTCAAATGATTCTTGTTTTTTTTTTCTCGGTTAACATCAGATTAGTTTAAAATTTGGTATGTTGATACGGATTCATGAGAAACATGGTTTGCGCAACCTAATTGTTAATACATTACTTCAATACTTGTGGTAACGAAGGTTGTATTGGTCTTCTTACTATAACACCTTAATTTTCCATGTAAGTTTGCTGTCACAGAAAGACCACTTCTTTCGCAGTTATCAGCTGAGTATTTTTGCTTTATGAAAATGGAGATATTAAAATAAGACACTGTTGTACATTGTTTTTGCACTGTAAATGTGTGCTTTGCAGCTGATCAAAGAGGGAAACGCCTATATTTAAGATACCAAGGACAACGACGATTACTACACATTGTAAATTGTTAGTCATAAAAAGTACGAAAAGGGGTTCCATGTTCATTAATTTTCATAAGTCTCTAAAAATAGCGTACACTCACACTCTTTGAACATAGAAACCTCCCTTGACGCACACTACACTTTCATCCATCTGATCAATCAAAAGAGTCTTCGCACTGTCGATAACACTCATCACTATTGAATGTCTCCTTCCTGCATCGCCCACCAGCGAGCGCCCATATGGGTATACTATTATTAGACATACTTTCACTATCGAACAGCGCGAACAACAACGCACTGTAAACGTTTTATTTGTGTCGATATAGTAAATAATTTTTGGTTGAAATTATTCAATATACCTTTGTTTAAATAATATTTCAAGTGTTTTCCTTTGCCTTTGTACATTACTTTTAGACACTTCTTTGAATACTACTCCGCCAACTGAAATAACTGACACCCCTACTGGTCAGTAGAAGCTGCATGTGAAAAACATAGTGTAGTGTAGCCTTTACTTTCCCGTCGATTTAATCATCATTTCAAAACATCCGCACTTAACGTTTGTTATAAATGTTAGTTTTGAACATTTCGTCACAAAAAACATATAATTTGACGTCGATGGTAAAATATATTGATTTTGTTATGATGTGTTTGGTTCTTGAAACACGATGATATAGCTGTACTCCGGATTTTATTTTTTACATTATTTTTGCCTCTACCGAGAAGAAATTGAGCTGTATATTAATGTACACATTAGCTCAAAGTATTCAGGAAGAAAGAGCGCAATTTGGTCAAAGATACAAATCAAATTCAGTAAAACATACCTAACCTAGCCCGACCACTACGATTTCTTATGTACACCGTAATACCGTCGCAAATTTCGTCGAAAGCTATAGACAATGGGTGGTTTTGTTTTTCTTTTTTCAAATTCATATACTTCGAAAGATATTAGATGCAATACACCGTTGGCACAGGGTACCATATAAAATACATTTATAATTTTCGAATAAATATGGTTTAAAGTCGAAATTCAAGTAAAATCAATTACTTCTTTCGAGTTTAAACAGTTTTGTCTCAATAAATAGCTCAGTTCCCAAAAATCAAAATTGACAAACTTCTTGTTCATTGTTCCATTAGCAATTATACCAAATTTCATATTGTTGTATGCATTCATAAGCAAGATATACTCGTTAAGTGATAAAGTAGAGGGGTGTCCACAACGTCGGCTCCAATGCCTAGCGATTTCAATTTTTTCCGGCATCATAAGTGAGCGAAATTGACACAACGTCGGCTTTACTTGCCGTATTATTTAACAACGCAATCATACGTGTACATTTCACAATACTTCGTGTAAAGAAAAACATGCTCGTCTGTCTGTCCGTTAGTTCGGTTCGATGAAAAAACACACAGTACATAGCACAGTTGAATACAATTGATGAGCTTGACTGTGAAAATGTGAATTATTTAAATGATATTCACTTCGAAAAGAGATAAATGAACATGCGTGTGTTTGAATTTAGTCAGCTATGGATTCTTCCTGATATATATAACATTGAATGACAAATACGTATTTAGCGGACAGGCACATCAAACAAGGGAAATTTACTGCCAAAACAGGTTCATGCAATACAAATGAAACAACATGTCTTTCGAACATAACTGGGTGAAGTATTAATTTATTCAGTGAAACAAATTGCATTTAATGCTGCTACTAATGATGATAATGAGGATGAAGATGAGAAAGATTTATCACATATATTTGATACGGATCTGAAGCTGATCACTGCAAACCCACAATCAACACAAAGGGATTATATCATGCACGATCAAAAGTTTACGCCCGCTCCATAGCCCGACATCCTGGATCCGCCCCGGACATAAAGATAAGATAACAATTGTTAGCTAGCTATTCCAAGGGTTAATTATGATAGATAAATAAATTCCACTCCTGTAGATGTAACAGCATATGTAGTCAAACACCTAATATATGAGTCGCAACATGATTCCAGATGACATAGCCAGGTGTGTATTCCATAATGGATGTGATTGGATTAGTGTTAGGATGCTGATAATTATTTATTTACTAGTGACTCAGCTGGTTTTATATCATTTTTCTTATACCTACTGCTTGTGAATCAATAGGAATCAATATGAATCACTTTGTCCAGTCGGTATGTCGGTCGGTCCGTTTGTCTGTCCCGGCACTTGTCCGAACGCTAACATCCCCATGCATTGAAGGATTTCATCATAACTTGGCACAGATTTGAACCTATAAGAGAGGGTTCGTTGCGTGCAAGAATCGTATGGCTACCTTGAAGGTCATACTTTGGGGTCAAAGATCAAAACAGAGCGTTTCTTTTTAAATCTTCTTTCTTCTCTCGGCTTTACCTGCCAAGTGCAGGGAATAAGTTCAAAATAAATTAGCACCATGATAACCTAGATAAGACAGTGTGTCTCGCATAAGAACCGAATGGCTACCTTAAGTGTCAAGGTCATACTTTGACGTCAAAGGTCAAATTAAAGTGCTTTTTGTCAATATAGCACTGTTCCAAGCTCTAACTTCCCCATGCATTGATTGATTTGAAATAACTTGGCACAAATATTAACCTGTATGAGAAGGTGTGTCCCGCGTAAGAACCAGATAGCAAAAGTTTGTCCAACATGGAATGGTTTTGAAATAACTTGTCTGGATGGAAGATATCATTTGTAGACACACGCAAGAACCTTGTAACTTTCAAGGTCATTCGTCAAGATCAAACTTCAACATAGTTGTACAGGACATATATTGTACTGTACTTTTTGCTTGTCAAGCCCATTTTTCCTCTTATGTAGGTCTTCTTATAAGACAAGGCATTGTTGTGTGTCAAAGCATTACAACTGTAAACATCTATGTCTGCGTCAAAGCGGTATGTGGGGTATTAATCACCTTTAGTGACACCTTTAGTGACAGCTCCAGTCTTATTTCTGGCCCAAATCATACACTAGGATTAATGTTATTTTTCAAACAAGTGATTGTACGGTAGGGACGTAAAAACAAAATACTATATTATTTTATATTTCTTTCAATATTCGAAACAGACTGGATAAGGCGTTCCCGTTTAAAAAAACGTATGCTGGTGCAACGGTAGATTTATGACTTCGTTTCTTTAAGTACCAAGTGTTTCCGTTGTATTTTATATATAATTTAATTGCCTACATTTAAAGCGAGACAACTGTAACGAAATATTTCTTTCAATATGTATTTTTTACATCAATGCAGCCTCGACATTTTCTTTAAATGCACAACATTATGTTGTGTTTGGTTTTTATAGACGTAATTGCTTCAACGTTGCAGATATATCCATTATTATGGAGATTCGAACACCTTACTCATCGGAATATCTTGCACTGTCGTTCAGCTGCATCAGCCTGTTCTGTATATTTGTCGGATTGATTTGCATTTTTGTCAAGAAATGCTTTTGTCATCCTACCCAACCAAATCCTGGTATGCTATACAATCCGTCATCGCAGTTTTAATAAATTATCCTCGTACTGTTGTGGAAAAAAAACATTATTACGATTGTATATCTATATGCCGTATTGTTCGATATGTACAGTATATCAGACGAATACCATTTGTGTACAGTTGATTAAGACATAACAGTGTTTATTGATTTGGACATGATTCATGATTTGTCATATCTACACACATATTATGTCCGGATACTTGTACATGTCATAGGTATGGGTTTAGCATTCGTCAACACAAGGCAAAATTACATTGATTACACGCCGAATGGACAGCCAGTGATACATGGTCAACAACACCAGATGGTTTACAACAGAGACGAGACTCTCACTTACTCGCAAGCTTTCCCGTCACGTGCCGGAATATCCGGGACACAGTTGGCAACCAATTAGTCTGCAAACCGTTTCGCATCGTTTCCATAGTACAACGACCATCATACAATGTGAACACAGCGGACTAAAACAAAGTTTAATTTACATATTTGACCAAACAGGGTTTCATATTAGCGTTTGTAGTCTCATTTGTGTTTTCGACTTTATATAATGGTGGAAATGAAAATGTGTATTATTATAAAGATGTATTATTCAATAACGATACTATCTTACTACTCGTTGGTATTAATTTTATATTATTTTTTCGGTAATAAAAATGTTTGTGTCCATGTTATTGTGCGTGCTACATAGTTCAGTCAATGCGTTCAGTATTCATTTGACACTGGTTGATTGCATGTCTTTTGGCCTAATAAAAAATAACTCTTAATTGATTAATCGATCATATTGACATGAATTAATACCCAGTAAAACACGAGACAATAAAACAAACAACACATGCGTCCATTGGCGAATAAAATAAAAAGCATTATGAACGGTTATTATCTCTAGAAAAGTTTAATATTTACAACCATGCTCTAATCAAAACCTTATTACATGTAGCCGTGTACATCATAAATATATAGGGTTACATGTAAAGTAATGCATGCATATTATAGAGCCTACTCTTTCGCAATATAAAGATACAGATTTCCTTCCTCACAATTTTGTGTCATAAATACTCAATCACTAGAACAGAATATTTGTCTGAACTGAATTGGTTGATAAAATATATGGTAAGTTTGTTATGTAACAGTTTGTGATAAGTAAGGATTTCCCATGCGACCGTGTTTTGTATGTTGCAAAGGGAATATGTCCTTGCTGAAAGTATACTGGTAAGGCATGTGTCCTCCTACCTTAAGTCGGAAAATGTGTTGAACACATTACGTTTTTTTTTTGAGTTGTACGTTCTAATGCAGCCCCTCAGTTTTAGTCACGTTTATGCTTTGTGTTACTTGTGTGCTGTGCGTATCGTTTTGTGTCGCAATGGTTATTGGTCACTTGCCTCACATAACGGACCGTAGAATGGTATAAGGGTTGCTCTCTTGTTGACGATTCTGAAGTTTCAGATACTAAATAGTGACACCTGCTTGAAAAAGAGGGTATACGTTTTATATTTTATGTCCGGATACCGTTCAAAGTTGCCATGACGCCTCCCTCTGATTTAATGTTTTATAATGTTTGTTCATGGCAATTGTTTACATCCTGTAAATTGAGTTTGACCTTAACCTTGAAGTTTTATTACAATAGTTCAATCCTTTCTCGAGTAAGAGAGCGGAAACGAAAAATTGACGCCGTCAGCACGCCCGCCTGCGCGCCCAACGACATAGTCTATTCTAATAACCGATTTTTTTTTTCGAAATATTTGATTAAAAAAGATCAAATCGTTAAAAATATACATTTCTTAACTGCTTCTGCCGCTTGTTCTATCTCGTTGTTGATGTATTGTTATACACATTTTTTGTTGTGATATAATATTAAATAATAATGAATTGCACTGCAAAAACTACAAGTCAAGTGCGTAGTGTTTGAGTTATAAATGATACCTATATTCGCGGCCATTTGTAATTCAACGTTCTGGCTAAAATTACTAGTTCTATAAATATTCAATCAATAAAACATTACACGTATATGTGTGAAAAATGGTTCATTTTAATCTCCTTTAATTGTCAGAAACTCTTTAAATTATATATTTTGAAATTTATTTGATGAGTCACAGGTGTAGCAGATAGCACTTCATGTACACCTTTATCAATTAAAACAGTTGCTCTTGTATGAAAAGTATTTTACAATTATATTTTCAGATGACCGAGTAAGTAGATATTTAACCCTTGAACAGAGATTTACACAAACGCCTCTGCCACTTTCAGTTAATAGCACCGTCATGAGCAAAACGAATATGATGCCAAAGAGAGATTGTGTAACGGAATTTAAAATGAAAGTATTTAAAACAGTTTCTGATCGTCCACCTATTTCGGTTCCATCAAAGTGACTTGAAAATGCAGTGCGTTTTAAGGTCAAAGTTACACCCTTACACCGATATTTTACATTGACCGCTGAAAGGAGGCAACATCAGTTTGAATTGAAATGTTGAATTGAAATTGAATTTGAATTGAAATGTTATGAATTGTATTAAGAAATATGTAACCTTTACTAAATAAATGATCTTCGAATGTAAATTAATGTTTTTATACAGCTTATTTAATTGGAGAGTTATATACCCATATATTATAATACGAAGCTTTTGTTTTTGTAACTTATATTTACCCGGTTTAATAACCTTAAATTTAAATGGGAGACAACTGTAACAAGGTATATCTGTTTTTCTTTCGCCAGTTATGTATCCGATATTATGTTTATGCTATGATATTTGAAATCGAAAGTACTTTGTGAACACAGGTCTATCAAAAGTCAAGACAGGTAACAATTGTTTTATCAGTTATAATTAAACCATCGTTTTTTTTAAATATTATTCGTTATTTCATGATTTACATACTGTCCATAGCGAAAGCATTGTCTTAACATGTACAAGTTAAACACATACCAATACACAAAGTCATATTTACTTTCTTAATTCAAAGTTTAATTAATGGTTTCTCCCCTGCAGCTGAATATTCATATAGTTTATATTAAAATTTTAACGGATGGTCCTTACATAATGTGACAATAACAAATTAAACATTGAACAATAACACAACGCTTACAAGAGGCATGTTGTGAATGATTGTAAATTACAATATAGTGTGCTTTTAAAGACTTTAATTCATGTTTAAAGTGTGTGGATACTCGAAGTGATTATGTGAAAACAAAACGAAAGTCAGTTTATTTTTGTAAATACCATGACCTGGGTTTTATGTATATAAAACAGTGTGCGTACCTTACAAATTAGGTTCCCTGCTTTGACCGACAGCGTCTGCAATCATGTCTAATCAAAAACAGAAATATCAACCTGTTGATTATTATTGATTTATTATTATATACATACTCGTATAAATATATTTCTAAAAAACAAAAACAATTATGAACATGGTTTACACACCTTGGACTCTCTGCATAACTTAATAACATACTAGGTAACAAATTAACACAAAAATGCATGTTTTTGTTTCAGATAAATCACATCATGGCCGGCGCACTACAAGTATCTTTGTCAGCCACTAAGGACAGGCTCCAGGTGGCTGCCATAGACTTCGGTACAACCTACTCCGGCTATGCCTTCTCATTTCACGGAGAATTCTTAGAAAACCCTTACAAACAAGTGAGAAACGCGCGCAGGTTCTAGCTCGTCCGTATCAATGAAAACACCCTCTTGCATCTTATTTTCTCCGGATCAACATTTCCACAGTTTTGGATACAAGGCAGAAGACACGTATATGAATCTTGCAATGGAAGGTGCCCATGAAAGATGGTTCTTTTTCAAATATTTTAAAATGTTATTATAAGAACATAGGGTAAGTTCAAATGTGCAGGTGTTATTTTATGATCGTCAGCGATTAATACGTTTGTCAACATTAAACATATAGTAATTTCACTGTATTGGTGCCATTGCATGTTATCATGGCAGGTCTAACCCTGCCATGATAACATGCACATGAAAAGAAATTCTTCATTAAAGTACAATAAAATTACAATATACATCCAGTCCATAATCTATTATTTAGCTCATGATAAGTTTATGAAATTAATTCGCTTGTGGGAAAAATAATATGAAACACCTATATCACAACTTTTACCCATCTAAGAACATCATTTAACATTATTGGTCAACTAAGATATTATGGATTTTAATCGTTTAAGTAGACTTATCAAATATTGAACTTGAAATTAAATAATAGTCGTAGTAATTAAAAAACCTACCTGAGTGACTTCTATTATTTATCTGTAGAAATTGTCAAGAACAACCAAGCTGTTAGACGACAAAGGGCTACATATGTTTGCTCAGAAAGTGTTTACAGAGAGCATTCGTTACCTAAAAGACCATCTACTGAAAGTTTTTTCGAAAAAAGGCATGGCCGTAAAGTTCCAAGAAATCCACTGGGTCTTGACTGTCCCGCAATTTGGGACGATGCAGCCAAGCAGTTTATGAGAGAAGCAGCGGTCCAAGTTAGTTTTATTACGTCCGTATTATTTCAAATAAATAATCCATGTTGTGAATAATCACAGCGGCCAGAGACACTTTAGTCGGATCAACACTAAGGTAGCCCATAACATTATTTAAGGCAAGTGAGGGATGACCTAGCTGCAGACAAACAATCTAAATTTTGCAGGCAGGAATAGAAACTGGAAACCTCTCCCTGGCTCTAGAACCGGAAGCTGCATCTCTATACCGTCGCTATCTCCCTCTCGAGAGATTACCTGGCAGTGACGGCCAAGCTTCGATAAACGCCTTCAGTCCAGGCAAACGTTACATTGTTCTTGATGCTGGAGGTAAATGTAAATTATGTTTAGTATAATGAAAGTCATTATAGTTTTAATCCACATATTTAGGTCGTATATTGTATCTGTCTAATATATCAATTGCAAGTGCAGCTGTATGAAAGCATTTCAGGTAAATGTTAGTTTTTGTAATTCTTACACTAACTGCGTGCGATATACTTTTAAACACTATTTATCTTAAACACGTGCCAAGCATGCTTATATGCAATTAAACATTCTCCTTGATACAACAACAGGCGGTACAATAGACATCACCGTGCACGAGAGTATGGATGACGGCACAGTGAAGGAGGTGTACAAGGCCAATGGAGGTCCCTGGGGAGGCACCACCGTAGACAACGCTTTCCTAAAGTTCATGGAAAATATCGCAGGACATGAAGTCATGACACATTTTCAGAGGTATGTTTCAAACGAAATGGTGTAAACTCACGGAGGAAATGTTAAAGTACATTATATAATATACGAGTTTAATCGACATGATGAGTTCTTTGTAGATTAACACAGGATGTGTTATGTGCTTTTTATGTAAAAGTGATGTAATTTCTCAAATACATTGATATGGTGATGATTTGTCTTAAAGTGATATTCAAACATTTTTGGCTAGGCTTTATTTTAATTAGATTTGCTAACATTCACTTGCGATTTACTACATAAATATTCATGCAAATATATTATTTGGACCTTAAATGTTAATAACACTGACGTGCATGGTCAATTTTTAGCATTTATTATTAGTTTACTTTTTATTTCTTTATGTTATACGATATATGGAACTAAATTGTTCACTACATTATTCATTTTCAGTCATTTTAAAGAAGATTACTTTGACTTTATGAGAGAATTTGAAATAAAAAAGCGAGTGATGCAATTTAGTGACGTTTACAAAGCTGTGTTTCGATTGCCACTTGCAATACACGAAACATTCAAAACGCTCAATGGAACGGACTTTAGGTATGTATAGATTAGGATACATACTTGATTAGTGTCGTTTATTGATAAGAGATCTTTGTTGGTAATAAATAATATCAGTATTTCTTGTAACATGATACAGAACATAATTGACAGTCATATTCATAATTCAGTTAATAGTTTGGACTGTATTAACAAAACCAAACGACGATAAATATAAGTAAATGTCAAAGTTTATTAATCTTCATCTACACAAACTGTGGGTAAATGATTTATTCAACTTATCATGATAGTTTATATTAAAAACCAGTGACGAATTGTCAATTCATCACCCGTTCCAGGTTAAGCCTTATGCAGGACCATGACCTAGATAAAGTTGTTGCATTCACCGGCGATAAGCTGAGAATAAGTCCAACAACGATACAATCAATTTTTCAACCCACTATTGATCATATTCTTGGTCATTTGTCGGATATTTTTCACAAACCAAATGTGAGAGGGGCAGATACGATCATTATGGTCGGTGGCTTTTCTGAATCAGTGATACTACAAGATGCATTGAGGAAAGCGTTTCCGGGCAAACGACTGGTGATTCCAGAAGATGCGGGTCTAGCTGTGTTAAAAGGTGCAGTAATATTCGGGCATAACCCAAGAGCTATAGTTGCTAACCCAAGAGCTATAGTTGCTAACCCAAGAGCTATAGTTGCTAACCCAAGAGCTATAGTTGCGAGAACCGCGAAGAGCTATAGTTGCTAACCCAAGAGCCGCGAAGCTTACTTATGGAGTGAAGACAAATAGAACATTTGATCCGGCTTTTCACCCATTGTCGAAAAAGTTTGTAATTGAAGGCATTGAAAAATGTAGCGAATGTTTTGGCAAACACATTGAAGTTGATACTCTTGTACCAAGGGGATTGCAAGTCAAGGCGCATCAGTACTATCCACTTATGGCATCACAAACACAGTTATCCATCAAAATATTTGCGTCGCATAAGCGCAATCCGCAGTACACAGACGAAGACGGATGCAAATTTATCGGCGAATTAACAATAGATTTACCTGATACTCGAAAAAAGCACGAGAAAAAAGGTTTCTGTGACCATGATTTATGGAGAGACAGAACTAGGCGTGGAAGCTACAGTCGTTCAAACGGGCCAGGTTCTTAAATCGTCGTTCGATTTCTTACATGGTTAATAAACAATAGTTTTTAATTTATAATTCATTGCTTTCAATTAGTATTTGATCGCTTATTGCACGTGTAGTTGCATACTTTATGAACTTCAAGGTATATGGTTGTTTTGCATAGAGGCTAAAAAGGCTTGGACAATTGGCAATTAAAATGATTTTTATCAAAGTGAATAACAATTATAGGAATTGTCATACTAAATGTTTTCATACATGCTAAGTCCTGTTATTAATATTAACTGTATAGCTACTTCTAATATATTCATTCATTGAACGGTTTAAACAGATAATAATTTACTTAAAGGCCTTATTTAAGGAATGGCTGGCCTCTCCATGGGATATTCCACTCTGTGTAGTGGTCCACCATAAAATCTCTTATCATTATATGCAATCTTTTCTCTCAGCTGATTGAGCAATGGCTGAGTGCACAGTTTCAATTGCAGCAGTGTATTGATAACAGCTGATAAGGGTCGCCACACTGTGTCCACACTGTGACCACAGCAGGGTACCAATGCAGAGGAGTATAAAAGTCCAGGTTTGGAGGCGGGGGGGGGGGTCAAATAAAGAAGGACTAAACTAGGCCTCTAACGAACTTCAGTCGGGTATGACAAATGTTTATTACACTAACACATGCCTTGTGCTTCTGCTAGATCTTTTTAGAACAAGTAACTCAATGGGTGTGTACACGGGCATTACTATGTTAGATCTTAGAAAGAATTCGATACAGTGGACCATGATATACTGCACGGAAAACTTGATCTGGTGTGAATAAAAAGTACTTACTGGTTCATGTCTAACTTAACTGGTAGAAAAGGAACAATAAGCGTAAATAATGCAATTTCAGACTTTAAACATGTAACCTGTTATGATGAAGCTAGATTCATTAATAAAGTCATTTATGACTGGAATTCGTTACCAGATAATACCAGATTACACCAGATTATACCAGATTGTACCAGATTATATTAACACTTTTATTGCGTGTGTAACTGTTGTTTCTGTAGCACATTCAATTATGTTTGAGTAAATACTTTTTTTCGAAGTGGTATGTACTTGCATTTCAAGTTGCCCTTTATTTGCTGATGTTTTATTTTTTTATTAATACATTTTAGTTTTACCATTGTTTGATATCCTTAATTCGAATATGTAATGTACATTGTACAGTGTTTTAGCTCGACTACATCTTTCTATCTATCTATGATAAAGGTGACTTATGTCGTGTATGGTAATACAAAGTTTCTCTCAATACAGCAGTCATAATGTAAGTAAGACCATACAAAATAAAACACATGAGGAAGCAAATTATTGTTAAGCGTTTTGTTCAGTTATTTTGACATTAAAAAGGTAGAGGTAATATAAAGACTATGCGTTCTATATTCGAACTGAAATATGCATAATTACAAGCATCTATGATTTATTTATCCTATATTGAACACAACTAAAATTCCTTTGTTTAAGATACTGCATTTTTTTTATGAACGTTCGCATGTATGCACATTGGTCTGTCAGCTGATTTCTGGGTTTTGTAAGTTTGCTTGCCATTGTGCGCACAAATAACATTGTGTATGAATTATTCACAGACCAATAAACCAGTTTTGCAAGCATTTTTCTCTTAACGTAAACACATCGAATTATTGTATTTGCTGATATCAGACACTAAGTTAATAGGTCGCACACACAAGGCTAAAACAGTTGTGGTGAATTATATAATTACAAAAAATGCTTTATTTTCCAATATTTTCCTCTACAAATAAACATATTGCGCTGACGTTACCGCATAGGATTAACGTTGATTACCTGGTTATTTGTCAAATGAAATCGATTAAAAGTTAATGTTGGTTCCATGCGCCTTGGACGGTGTAATTTCATATGTACAATAAATAATATAGAGTGATGGCAAACCCAAACAGTTTATAACTTTAAAGGGACTTTGTCTATGAAAAGAGTCCCAGGAGGGGCTTTATCAGTGAACTAAATCTAAAATTTAGTTATTAATATTGTTATATTACACAATAATAAATAATGTACTTATAACGGAAAAGGAGTTTACGCATTCTGAGAAACACTAATCATATAATTAAAGTCGTGTTTGGCCCTTTTGATTTCAGAAATGTGAGTATCTTTTATAACCATATTCACGTTTATTTATCACAGGTGAGAAAAGTGCAAATGTTAAAGGCTCTGACTGTTGTTAGTTCGATACCAAAGCTGAGTTTTCGTTTTTCCAAGTTTTTTTATGTTTATTTGTTTTTATCAATTACCTCATAATGTAGTACATAATTTATTCATTATTTAAAATCTACCCCTTTATATTGCTCGTGTCTGTAACATTATAATATTTATCCCATACGTGAAACGTGATACTCTAGCAGCAATCGATTCCGGATTATGACCGAATAAAACAGCTCCTTTTAAAACAACTAAACATGATTCCTCTGGTATTATCAGCCTTTTATTCGGAAAACTAGCTTATATAGCATGTTGCAACACTTTGGCTTCTGAAAACCCACCAACCATTAGTATAGTGATTGTTTCTCGAACACACTTGTTTCTCAATACTTCGTGTAGATGGCGAACGACATTATCACATGGAAGTTTGAAGTATGCCAGGACTCGTTTGAGACTCACTCGAAAACTGTCCCCGAACACAGTCACCTCGCCACGGAGGTTTTGCTGCATACGGGATCTGGATATCAAACACATACAGCGCAAAATAAAAATATACATGAATGCTGTCTTTGTTTATATGTTATCGTTATGCTCACCGAGAAGGCATAGGTAAACGTAAATGTTCAAAAAGATTAGTTTTAGCTTACAATGCAAAGCTGAAAAAACAGCAATTATTGTTTTATAAATTATATTAAAATGTAAATTAACAATAGTCCAAAACATCTGAATAATGTGTTTCTAAAACAATAAATTATGAATAATGTGTTTCTAAAACAATAAATTAGCAATACAACCAATCTAAATTTGTGTTATACGTACCCAACATCATGTTTCATGGTCTTTTTGTAAATATCCACTAATGTACATGGGATTCGAAAAACAACTGTTGCAGAGTGGGAATCAGCATCTAGGTCAATTGTCTTCTTATTCACTTCAAAGCTACGCATCATTTCTTGATAGTCTTCAAGGTGATCTCTACATGTAATTGGATATATAAATCAGTTAAATAATGGCTAACTACAATGAATCATTCAATATTAAATTCGTTACAAAAACATTTATGTAAGATGTTGACATGAGAGGTCAAGCATTTGACTTTGGATTTTATACGTATATTAGTTTAGTTGTAAGCGTTACATATGTACATTCATTCATGTCAAATAAGTGAAATTTACATTAACCACAAACATGTTCATTTACCTTTGGAACGTTCTCATGACTGTCTGCCCAGTCAAATTCTCTAAGAATGTCAAGAACGCTTTATCGACAAGGGTGCCTATAATGGATAACTAAATCATGTGTTTAAACGGGAATAGCCAGCTGCTGAAATACAGATTTCAATATACGTTTATATATATATACAATAATACGAATAATATAAATATTAAGACACAATTGGAATAAATCTGATACATACGTTTGTTGTTTAATCGGTTCAGATCACACGTAGATCATTTACCCGCAAATATAATCATGCACGAGCATTACAGTGAATCAAAATTTGAAATTTTCAAAATCTTCAAAGTAACTACAAGGACAGAACATCTTGGTATGTGTTAACGAATCAGCCTTATATTTTGAAATACAACTATCAAACAAGTGCGCGTCTTTGGCAATGCTTACCAAACACTATATGTTAAATTGCATAACAAATGGAAATAATTAAAGGTACGAACCTCCAGCATCAAGAATGATGTACCGATCACCTGGTGAGAATGACACGACAGATACAGAATCATTTAGAACAGATATCCTTTTCACCGGCAGGTACCGACAAAAAATTAAAGCCGCCTCCGATTCCAAAGCAAGTAATAAATTCTCCGAATGTATACCAGCCTATAATAGAATGAATACACGCTATATAACAAAGATGAAAGGTGAAAATAATCAGTGTTACATACTTTATATGGCATTGCATTGTATGCGTATTCTAACGGAATAATATGCTTATGTAAACGTATCTAAATTGAGCTAACAACACATAATTTATACGTCGATGGAACACAAATAACAATCGAATTAAAAGTGCTTTATATATCGTAGTATAGAAATGCAATCATGCTTGTAATTTCAAAATCATTTATGTATGAGTGTATGCATTAATTTCGTGATATGTGTTGTCTTACTAACCCATACTAAAAGTTACTTATTGTATCATTTAATGTTTACACAAAGGGCAAGTATATCATGTTTAAACAGTTGTTTTTATATTAGGCAAAAGTTGTAATAACAAAAAATGACTTTAATGAGCCATTCAGATTTATAAGTATACAACTATTCTTGCCTCAACAGCAGCTTCCCGCATGAATTGTTTCGCAGAATCGTTCCAAATGGCTGGAACAATGAAGACCCAGCGTATCTGAGACTCCTTCAGACTCGTGTACTTTGAGCGACAGCTAGTGAGCATTTGGTTCTTTATATACGTAATGCATTCGGAAAATACGGTTAACGTTAGAAATTCCCGATCTTTGTCATCGTGGATCACAGTCGAGAAAGCCAACTCCTAGTGAAGCATAAATGTATGAAACAATTTAACTGGTATGGGAACATATATATACATGTATACTGTGTATTAACCCGTTTATGGTATATTTACACAATCTTCACTACAACTACTACTACAATAACTACTACTTCAATAACTACAACAACAACAACAACTCTTACTTCTAATTATTATTATTATTATTAGTAGTAGTAGTAGTAGTAGTAGTAGTAGTAGTAGTAGTAGTAGTAGTTGTTGTTGTTGTTGTTGTTGTTGTTGTTGTTGTAGTAGTAGTAGAAGTAGAAGAAGAAGAAGAAGAAGAAGTAGAAAAAGAAGGAAAAGTAGATTACAAAGGGGAAAAAAGGAAGAAAAAGAAGAAAAAAAACAAGGAGAGCAACAACAACCACAACAACAAAAACGATAATACACCTTGTTTTCATACAACATCATTTTAAATCTGTTGAAGTAATACCAGTCCGCATGCTCGTTTGCCTCTACAAGCTCGGTGTAATATTTCTCTGCTTCGTATCCAAAGCTGTGAAAAGTCTGATCAGGCTTAAACAAGACACACGTAGGAGCTTTCAGTGACACCACGTTACCACCACAAGTATCCCATCTGTTGGTCATAATCTTAAGTGGGTTGTGCACATACTCGTCGTGCCAGGAAAATGCATACCCGGAAAATCTTGTACCGAAGTCTATTGCTGCCACTAACATCTTGTTGATACTGTTCATTTTGCTGGTCAGAATTATTTTATTTAATTATTACTTCATTAAATGGTATGATAATTTGATAATTGTCGTTATTACACACTCTTTATTAATTAAGTTTGTTAAGTTTGTTAATTAATTAAACATTTCAATCCATCCACCATATTATACATCCATTCTTTGGATTTACAAAAGGCTTGAGTAAATTATACAAAAATCCATCTCAGCGGAAACTTTGTTTAACGCTTCTAAGCCACAAAGGAATTAGATTATCAATAGTGCAGTATTGCAATCATGCTAACAAATGTTAATTTATTCACAAAACACCTTCAACTAAGTTCACTACGTTGAAAAGGAATTGTAGAAAAAACAATAGTTCTAAATTACAACTGATAACCAAAAAAACGGAGTATTCCATACTTATACTTCCTCGTTGTATTTGTTTGGATAGTTCCAACACTGTACACTTTACTTGGGTATCTGATTCCTGTTCCTTTGTCTCTTATAACTAACCATGAATAAAACTATGCTTCAAGTTACCAACAATCATATAGAAGAACGCGTACACTTTGAAACAATACTAGTAGTAGTTTTACAATTTGCTCTTACATGGCCGTATTAACCTGGCGAACCTTAACACAGTTATGGAAAAACACAAATGTTTAAGCTGGTGCATTCATCTAGACATTTAATCTCACATTTAAAATCATATTTTGATCAATAATCTAACCTATGAAAAACCGGTGCGCTATGCTTTGGACTCAAATATTTTGATGAATAATCTAACCTATGAAAAACCGGTGCGCCATGCATTTTGAGACATGCATATTTCTAATTGCCAAATGGTGTTTTGTAAAATGCCGATTGCTAAATAATTAAACATAATCATGTCAATATAAGAGAAGTAGAACTGCAGAAATTTGGTAATGAATATCTGTTTTATTCCCCAAATGTACATCTACAAAATATATGGACTAGCCATTGGATGCAGCAACGATGTAGTATTATGGAATTAGATTTGGTGAATTTCCATTCCATGGGAACTGTAAATGATTTATAAGCCAACTGAATAATGCCATGTGGTATCAAATGTGATTGCTTCTGAATTGTACAAGGTAATAAAGGAATGGCCAATCTCGATCATTATTAAATATATGTGTTGAGTTTAATGTAAAGAGCTGAACTTAATTCACGTTAAATGAAGAAATAATTATATCGATTATTATATTAAGATTTTGAATGATTAAGTAGTCAGAACGTTTAAATAGTTGTCTTTATAACGAACCAACACATAAAAAATATACTGATGTATTCCAGAATAAACTACTATTTCACGGAAATGCAATATGGATATGAACGGTCAACGTTTTTAGTTCTGCAGATATTGGTTTGAATCAACCTCCGCGCAGAGATTTAGCTGTTTCCGAGCATAGCTCATTTAATCCCTGCCGACATGAAGTTCCACGTGACCATAGGCAAACACTTGGCGCAAAATAAAAACGTGGACAAGCACATGATTAAAACGTGGACAACGTAAAATCCTTGCCCTCTTACGTTTAGTTATTATTTATTTATTTATTTACTTTTATTTATTGTTTTTCATTTTAACTCGTTATATATACTTGGACCAATAATGCAAGATTTCTGTGTCATTGTTATAAAAAAATTATGACACAATTAAAATTTTGTAAAACATATATCTTCAATCTCCTCATAATAGCCTCCCCTGAAAACTTCCAAATCTGTAAGTTTTTAACTAGTGGTGACAGTGGTAACTGAGAAGAGTACCAATGGGGAAGTAACCACTGCGAGGAGTTTGGGTCTGACTCAAATAACATAAGTATATCGTATATCCGACAGAACGTCCAGACAGATTAAGCGAAACATGGTCATTAACATACAGATATGCATTGATTTGATATAGGAATTTTGTATTAGAAGCTGCATTACTTTCGGGTATATGTTTACAGTAAATAAGTTAATGGATTGGTGCCAAACACAAAAAGGTAGAAATGTATACTAGTATTTTTATGTCGATATACATGTATAGCATCATCTTCATTGATAATGATGGCTATACAGGATGGCTAGATTGTGCCACTGTATATATGTAACGCTTCCTATCTCTACCAAACGGTTGATTGTTTATGTACATCATTACGTAATTCTTTCGCAACTGGATACAGAAATATTTAGTGCAGACCGTTATCAACATTAACATTCATGGATATCAAAAGTTTTTCAGACGTTGTCAAATCGTTTCAGAACGCGGATAGTTAGCATTTGGCAATACTATTCAAAAGTATTCAGTGATCTGCGCTTTTTGTAGAAACACGTAACATTCTTGTGAATACAATACTAGAGCCATCAAAGAATTTTTTTTTATTAAAAGCAATACAAGTACAGTACCCTCTGAATTCGCGCTGTCGCGACGAACCTTCTATCAATATTCGCAAAGCGACGTCACGAAAGTTGAGACGATTCGCAAAAGATAGCGGGCGGCCCCATCGCGAGATTTCGCGACGACTATATCACACAATTTCGTAGCGATTCGCGACGATTTTACAGGTACATGTGCATGTGCTCTTTCGAATTTAAGAGTTGTACAGTTTCGCGGCCTTTTCACAACATTCTACACTCTGTATTGTATAGTGTATGTTAAATATAGAGATGTACATTTTATAACCTTAAAATTACGATTAATTAATCAAGAATTATATAAGCACAATTATTTGACATTATTAGTCTGAAAAAAATGCATATAGAGGTCACAATAAATTTAGATCGTATATACGTTTAAGTTTAAATTTACTATGCTGACAAAATCTTTCAAATCCTCTTAAAATTATAAATCAAGAATTGCTTTTACAATTAATTGATACCGATTTAAACGAGCTATTAATAGATCTTATATAATGTATGGGGTTCTTGTGATGATTATAAAAATGCGTTGTTATATGATTCTTCATGGGCGTGATTATTTTAAACATTCCATTGTTTAGAATATCCATTCAGTGTATTTGTTTACATGTATGTTGTAATCACCACGCACTAGCATATTCGTTTTATCATATTTATAGTCGACATCTTCCAGAACTTCCGAAAAGTTTTTAAACGAATTATTATTGACCGTGATTAGTGAAGATATTGCGTTCAGGTGTGCATTTATACTAATTACATTCTAGTCACGATTTGTGACGGGACAAAATCCTTCGCCACGAAAGTTCGCGAAATTTCGTGACATCGCGATAAAATCGGCTCGTCGCATATCGCGAACTTCGCGGGTTACGCTAGGGGTGTAATAAAAAAAAATCTCATACATAAAGATTGTAAATAATTTCAATTCACGTACTATTATTTGTTTCTAGTCTTATATTTTTAGTAAAAGTCACGACAGTCCAATTCTGCTATAATTTGCAAAAAAGTACCATAATACAAGTACGACTTATCGCTTTTGCCACATACTATCATAACTGATAAACCCATAAAACCTAAAAAATATTTTACAAAAAAAGTATGTTGACAGTACACTAACTCTGAATAATTCACTAAGCGTGTGTTGTGGTTATACATGGCACCATACTTACTTTTGCAACGTAGTTAGCTGGGGACTGGAAACAGGCTAGATACATGTACCCGTATTCTGTGCATCAATGGCTTGTCATATTCAATAAGATTGTGTAACATATTATATCACAAGTCAGTAAATTCTGGACAGTTAGAACCGTATAACACAATTTTCATTTTTAAAAAGCAATTATCATTTGGAACGTTAAGCTATTGGACTACAGTTGTCATTAAACATGGCTGTCGGGCCTTCCATACCAACGTTACAAGATCATATTTCAAGCTCGATTATGCTTGCGTCGAGTTTACTTTATGTTCGCTGAGGCGTTTATAATTTGTTTTGGGATGGATTTCACATTTGCAGTGTACAATGCATGCTTTTACCGCTGAACTGGTTTGAATGAACTCAAATATCAGCTGTTTATTACAGGTTTGAAATACAGGGAGGCCTAATGGATGATCCGGACATATTTAGCATATTGCAGATCCTCAAGATAAAATTCGACGACGAACTAAATAAAGATGAACGTTATCAGGTAAGAACCTTATTTAACCTATCAGAAGCTATGACAAAGAAACCGCCTATTTAAATAGTTAAAATGTTAAATAAAACTTGATTGACATGTTAAATCCGAACAAACCATAAACGAAATTTAAGAACATCTTGAATTACCATTTAGTGTTAAAACATAATAGTCACGTTCCTTTCGTTAAACAAACGTTTAATAATTATTAAAATTGTAAAGGAATTCTTAAGTTTCAATTGCAGTGTGTAATTTGATACACGCAGTGCTACCTTTGTACTTGTCAGATATATATCTATTCATGACATATGAACGTAGTATTCTAACATAATACTCGCTAATTTTTCTATTGAAAATAAACACAATTATCGTTTTTAAACTACCCAATAAACAACGCAAAACGTAGTCCCGATTGTTAGCGGAGCATACTTAAATGCTGTTCTTATTACAATTGCAAAAATATTTGTCAAATCATGTTAGAATCGAACTAATTTTCGATTTATCGTTATTTATCGGCCAATAAACAACGATTTAGAGTTCTGATACGGAGGAATTAAACCGCGAGAGTGTTAGCCAGAGTTGTTTAATAGCCACGCATCAGAACGACAATGAGCTGTTTATTGGCCGATAAACAACGACAATGTGACAATTATTTCGATTCTAACATGATTTGACATATAATTTTGCAACTGTAATTGGAACTACTTTTACTATGCTGTACCCAGAATCGGGACTTCTTTTTGCGCTGTTTATGGGTAGTTAAACAACGATAATTTTGTTCTTTGTCTATAGAAAAAAGCGAGTATCATGTCAGAACCATACATATAATATGTTTGCAATATACAATATCCTATCTGCTACCTAGTGTGTTTATAACAATTTATGCATATAACGTAAACAAATGGAGTTTTATTGACTATTCATTACGTAGACAATTATATTTTATGTGAATGTTTTCTTGTAATACACCAAACAATGCACATATTTCTTATAAACATTTTCATGATGATAACGAGAAACGTTATACATTTTACGCATAAATAAATACACACGCTTTGATCTCAGATGTTGCGGTTAATGAAATATTATTTCGGGCCGCTTTATGAAAAGTACATCATGAATGATGACTGGATGCCGAGCGACTTACTTTGAATATTTGAAAAACAACTTGCCCGAATCGCAAGTTCTAACAATACTTTATCATGTCTTTGGTGAAATGCAACTGCACAATACAACCACATTTGAACGGTTTACAGACTATATTAGTGAATATATTTTAGCAAAAGAATGTTTTCAACATGTAGACTTGATTGGTTGAGAAAATGAATTGGCAGAAATTAGAGAGGAAATAGGAAAACGTAAAGGTATTTGAATAACTATTTCGAATTTGTTATTTGCATGCGTCATTGGCATTTACTCGTTAAAACGTGACGATCAATTGGGCATACTATCTTCGACATTATTTTTAGTTTGTGGATATGTCACACATACGTAATTAATGTTATTTACTATCCATGCATATTCATAAACATATTCATACGTTATGATATATTATATTATGGCCTGATGAGCTTTGTCGAAACTCGTTGGCTATATTTTTCATATATGTTCATAATCCCATGTTACGTGTTTGTACTTCTCATTATATAAATTTCTCCATCTGGATTATTGACATTTCATCAGATCTTATAGATGTAATATTATATTATTGTACTTTGTCTGTAGGTGTCTGGATATATGGCCAAGGCGGCCTCGGCAAAATGACACTGGTGAATGAACTGTGCACACGTATGACTCATAAAGACAAAATCCGTGTCAAAAAAGTGAATCTCAAGTATGTGATTATAATACGCATATGTAAGGTTTATTGGTTAAATTCTTGTTATGTTTTTTTCTTCGCTTAAAAAAAACAATGTGATTAAAATTTTGAATAATTTTGGGCTAGTTTACGAATGTTGCTTGTTTATTTTACGACTTCGGTATACATTCTACATTGACATCATATAAATAAACGTTTACTTCTTCAGGGAAACTAACGTCATTAGCGGTATGTTCAAACAGATTACCACGCGTTTTTATAATTCTTGTTTAGAAGTTGACCAAGAGGTTGTTGAATCAGTATGAGACTGTCTAAAAGAAGCTTTTCTAACAGGTAAAATGTTTTACCTCGTCTGTTACTTGAACAAAAGAACCAACTATGGTGTATCCAAGTGTTTGATCTGGTTATTCATTGTTTTGATGATACTGAAGGGTCAGAAGACATACAGTTCAAAACCGCCTGTTAGGTTTTGCTTGCAAGAAATGCTAATCGATCTTTTTAAACAACACTTGCAATAAGAATGCATATGTAATACCCGTTAAATATTTTCAGCATATATGTGTACCTCGTGATAAATAATATTCAAGAATTACAAACGTTAACTTATGTACCTATCAATGTTTTCCCCCAGAGGGGAACGGCGGGCATATACGGGACTTTAGACTGCAAGCAATTCCCGACAGGAGGGAATTGGACATTCCGAATAATTCCGGGTCCCGGTAGTAGTCTATATGGGACGGTATTCGCCCTTCTTGGGCAGGCCTAACTTGGGCAGGGGCGGCCATTTTGGATGATGTCATCAAGTGCAATGTACAATGGCTTAAATGTACGGACAAGGTCAATAAGGTAATTAGTTAATGACTTAAAATAGCGAAACATGATAGATAATGACACATGATAACGATTTAGACAAGTAAGACGACTTGAAAATTGTAATGATTACGGGTTAGCAACTGACTGCGGTATAGTGCTTTATGCTTTTGTCAATTGTGCGAAAGATCCAACGTTTTGCAATTATGTTTTCTCTTGTTAATTATGCAAGTTCAAATAAGAATGTATATTGAGACCGACAGAGAGAACCGAGCTCGTTATCGCTGTTGTTAATCTTGCTGAAATATTTTGGTGTATGACTTTCTGTTCATTGAGTGTGCGGTGAATCGAAAGAGTTATCTCGCGTATGGCCAATTAAACTTTAGGACTTGTAAAAGGGGAGATGATGCCGTGCGGGGCAGTGGATCGATGGATTCAAAACGAGATAGAACGAATGAAAAACGCACCGACAATAAACATTATCGGCCACCTGATGACAGTGTCGATGTACTACTATTATGTACTCAATAAACAGTTTAGTATCATTGAGTTGTTGTTAACTTTATTCTTTTTCAAATGCTTATAACGGTGTTCATAGATGAAAAAAATTATTTACGTGTCCATTTAACTCGTACTAGTAACATTCAGCGAACTGTAATAAAGTCGTTGAAAATAAATTTAAGGCAAAATAATATTTGCAAAAAAAGATATTCAAATAATGCTTGTGAACCTGTGGTGTAAACAACAAGGTATCGATAAGGAACAATAACTGCACAGGTGCCTTTCAAAGATTAACGTACAATGTGTTAACAGCTTAAACATTTCCATCAGTCAGGTCTTCTGGGGTATACAGTTACGCTTTATGAATACACAGTCGCGCGCAGTATCGATCGCTAACGAGTTAAATTCTATTTTACTATGAAACGCTTTGAAGAGACTCATTGAATGCCACAACGGTCACCACTAGTGCACGAAGATTTGTTTTTAGCTCACCTGAGCACAACGTGCTCATGGTAGCTTTTGTGATCGCCTTATGTCCGTCGTCCGTCGTGAATCGTGAATCGTTCGTCGTTCGTCGTTCGTCGTCAACATTTACCTTGTGAACACTCTAGAGGCCAAATTTATCGACCAATCTTCATGAAACTTGGTCAGAACCTTAGTCCCAAAGATATCTCGGCCGAGTTTGAAACTAGGTCATGTGGGGTCAAAAACTAGGTCACTAGGTGAAATTGAAGAAAAAGCTTGTGAACGCTCTAGAAGTGACATTTTTGGCCAATCAACATGAAACTTGCTCAGAACATTTGTTCTAATGATATCTTGGCCGAGTTCGAAATGGTTCCGATCCGTTGAAAAACATGGCCGCCAGGGAGGCGGGGCAGTTTTGCTTATATGGCTGTAGAAAAATCTTGTGAACACTCTAGAAGTCAAAATTTTTGCCCAATGAACATAAAACTTGCTCAGAACCTTTGTTCTTATGATATCTCGGCCGAGTTCGAAAATAGTTCCGCTCCATTGAAAGACATGGCCGCCAGGGGCCGGGGCAGTTTTGCTTATATGGCTGTAGAAAAATCTTGTGAACACTCTAGAAGTCAAAATTTTTGCCCAATGAAAATAAAACTTGCTCAGAACCTTTGTTCTTATGATATCTCGGCCGAGTTCGAAAATAGTTCCGCTCCATTGAAAGACATGGCCGCCAGGGGGCGGGGCAGTTTTGCTTATATGGCTATAGAAAAAGCTTGTAAAAATCTAGAAGTCACATTTTTTGCCTAATCAACATGAAACTTGCTCAGAACATTTGTTCTTATGATATCTCGGCCGAGTTCAAAAATGGTTCCGGTCCGTTGAAAAACATGGCCGCCAAGGGGCTGTCAGGTTTCCTTATATGGTAATATGAAAAGCTGGTGAACACTCTAGAAGTAACATTTCTTGCCCAATCAACATAAAACTTGCTCAGAACCTTTCTTCTTCTGATATATCAGCCAAGTTCAAAAATGGTTCCAGCCCGTTGAAAAACATGGCCTCCAAGGGGGGGGGGCAGTTTTCCTTTTATGGATATAGGAAAGCTTTTGAACAATCTAGAAGTCACAGTTTTTTGCCCCAATCTTCATGAACTTGGTAAAAACATTTGTCTTAATGGTATCTCGGCCGAATTTCAATCTGGGTCATGTGGGATCAAAAACTAGGTCACTATGTCAAATTGAAGAAAAAGCTTGTAAACACTCTATAAGTCACATTTTTAGCCCAATCTTCATGAAACTTGGTCAGAACAATTACCTCTTCATGAAACTTGGTCCGATCATTTGCCTTAATGATATCTCGGCCGAGTTTGAATCTGGGTCATGTGGGGTCAAAAACTAGGTCACTAGGTCAAATTGAAGAAAAAGCTTGTTAACACTCTCGAAGTCAAATTTTTGCCCAATCTTCATGAAACTTGGCCAGAACATTTGTCCCAATAATATCTCGATCGAGTTCGAATCTGGGTTATGGGGGATCAAAAACTATGTCACTTGATCAAATTAAAGAAAAAGCTTGTTAACACTCTAGAAGTCACATTTTTTGGCCCAATCTTCATGAAACTTGGTCAGAACATTTGTCCCAATGATGTATCGGCCGAGGTCGAATCTGGATCATGTGGGGGTCATAAACTAGGTCACCAGGTCAAGTGGAAGAAAAAGCCTGTTAACACTCTAGAAGTCACATTTTTTGCCCAATCGTCATGAACCTTATTCAGAACATTTGTCTTAATTGTATCTCGGCCAAATTTGAATCTGGGTCATGTTGGATCAAAACTAGGTCACTAGGTCAAATCGAAGAAAAAGCTTGTTAACACTCTAGAAGTTACATTATTTGCCCAATCGTCATGAAACTTGATCAGAACATTTGTCCCAATGGTATTTCGGCCGACTTCGAATCTGGGTCTTGTAGGGTCACTAGGCCACTAGGTCAATTTGAAGATAAAGGTTCAATTTCAAAATGTACTTCAAAATTTTGAATGTCTGTTTTCACTTAGGTTTTTCAAACCATGATGATTAAGGCCGCATTTCCATCCGTCCGTATCAGTATATACATATCCGTATACAAATCTAATACATGGAAAATTGTTCGACAAATGAAACTCAGGTGAGCGACCCAGGGCCATATTGTTTTTAATACGTGCTGAATATGTTTGAACGAACATAACAATGCGCTTCCGATTTTGTGACTATTTTTATTTCTACTATTTCAAATACAAGCCATGTATGCTCTGACCGTTACGGTATCCATCGGTTTCTATTTTGAAGGTATCGCGTTTACAATTCCTAAAGTTTAATTGGCCATACGCGAGATAACTCTTTTGATTCACCGCACACTCAGTGAATTAAAAGTCATATACCAAAATATTTCAACAAGATTTACAACAGCGATAACAAGCTCGGTTCACTCTGTCGGTCTTAATATACATTCTTATTCGAACTTGCATAATTAACAAGAGAAAAATAACTGCAAAACGTTGGATCTTTCGCACAATTGACAAATGCATTAAGCACTATACCGCAGTAAGTTGTTAACCCGTAATCATAACAATCTTTGAAGTCGAGTAGGCAACCCGTCTAAATCGGTATCGTGTGTCATTATCTATCATGTTTCACTATTATAAGTCGTTACCTAGTTACTTAATTGACCTTGTCCGTACATCTATGCCAACTTGTGCTTGAGACATCATCTAAAATGGCCACCCCTTCCAAAGTAAGGCCTGCCCAGGAAGGGAGAATACCGTCCCATATATACTACTCCCGGGGTTATAGATTTGCGTCGGATTTTAGATCCCGGTAATACAGGAAACGGGCCATTTGATAAACATATAGCATCTCCCATTGAGGGGATTTAGACAAATATGCTTGCCTCTATGATGGGGAATAACACTACAAAAAATAAAGCTCCGGGGGAAAATATTGATAGGTGCATTAGGTCAGTAAGATCTGCTGAGTCTTAAGTTACATGTTGAAGACGTATACGTATTGATTAATTGACTGAAACATTAAATACATTAGTCTTGCGTTTCTTTAATTATATGTATCCAATAGACAACAGGGAATTACTGATGTTTTGGAACAATGTGGAGCACGTTTACGAGAAGGAAAGTGAAAATTTCGTGTCAATAATTAAATCCCTTCTTAGGATAAATGTAAGTGCTTTGTGAGTATTTATAGTATTTTTATGTTGGTGTTATTTTTTAATTTGAAATCATCAAATCATTTGCACAAGATACGTGCGATACATGTATGCGTGCATGTTTGGAATAATGTCGTGTAATGACTTTGCGTCAATTCTTGGGTAGATAAACACGGATAACGTATGAGGCCACCATACGTATACGGCAAACTTCTTGCCGTGTTGTCTCCGTACAGTCGCCCTATCTGATTGAGAGCATGTCTTATACACACCATATTTTGTAGTGAAAGTTATGGCGGAACATGTATAATCCTCACAACTGAAATGTGTGTGTTTTACAAGCCTAGATTTGTACATGTAACAAAACTACTACATTTGGTAAAACATTGTTTCAGAATGACACCAAATGGATTATTACATCAAGGTTACCTCTCAAGGAAAAAGTGGAAGATCTAAGCCACTTTAAACTAAATCCAATGTTATAAGACGACGCACATACCGTTTTGGAACTGTCGTGTAAACATGTAGGTTTAATTACGCAATTTATTTCATGACTGATGAGACGTTTTAAATAATGTTTGTAATAATAATACTGTTCCATTATACATATTTAGTTCATATACCGCATTCATCGCATAGTTGTTTTTCATATGAATTTATATTTAAAGAAACCTTACCTCAGTGCCATATGACGTCGTTGCTGGCAAAATGTGGCAACGTTCCTCTTGCAATTAAAACTGTCGCAGTTGCATTAGTGAACAATCCCAGATATATTCCAATAATATCTCAAGAAGAACTTGAATTTCTTTTATGTCCCACACTATTTGGGACGTTCACATGCTTACAGTATGCCTTTGATAAACTGCCATATTCTTCAAAACAATTCTTGAAAATGTTGGCCACTCTTGGAAAATGTGTTGAAGAAATTTTAAATTTAAACCATAAGACAGCGAACCGCTTAATGTCGGAACTGGTATTAAGCCAGTTTGTACAACCAGAGACCCCAGCCACTGGAGACTTCCTCTTTGACAACAAAGGCGTCCGCTACACATTGCATCCTTTAATTGTCCAGTTTCTGACTTCATATACCGGTACTTCGCTTCACAAGGAAGCAGGCGGACATCAATTTCTGGTAAATGCCAGAAAAGGGTTTTGCATGTATGTTAAAAACAAAATCCACAAAATGATTGGGAAAGTAGACAGAAACTACATCCAAGCTGTGACCGCAGTGCAACAAAATGGCGAAATTATTCACAAGTTTGTTACGATTCTACCGTTAACAGATGTTGGCGACATACTATCAAACGAAGAAAATGACGTCTTGAGTCAAATTGTGGATATTTCGAAATTATCTCCGGAAGATATTATCGCATTCTTTGACAGTTTTTCTGAGCGTTTCATGGCGTTAAACGACTACTTTTCGTATTGTTATTGGCGAATAGAAACAATGAAAGCGCATTTGAACGCAATTGAACGGGATAAAGCTTCAAGTGTTGCTCTAGACATAGGACATCGCCTATTACTCGTGAACAATACCGAAAAGAAAAGACTCATCGAAGCTCATCTTCAGTACCAAAACTGACGTTTGCTTCGTTTAGCAGAAACAGAAGTTGTTACATTATTGGATTCGTCGATGTTTAGCTGTACAGTTCTTGAACAGAAATATGCAAGTATTGCAGTTCTAATGTCTTCCATTGAAAATCTAAAAGGAAGTGTATACTTTGATGTTCATAAATATGACGAAGCGTATAAACACCACTCTAATGCCGTAAACACTTGCCTTACTGTGTACGAATTCAATAAGGGTACCGTCTTATTTAAAACGGCAGAAACACTTCTACAAGACGAAAGTTTTATAAATGAATTTTTTTTTTTATATTATTTGGAAACTTTGGACATATTCACTCAGTTAATCGAGCGAGATCGGAAAATTGGAAGACATTATAAGACGCAGTTTGCACACAAATTAAGCTACAGGGCTTAGGTGCATGAACGACTGTTAGGATTCCAAGAAGCCATACAAGACCGCGATGATGTCATAGATCTTTTGAAAACATATTTTACCACAGTGACGGACGCCTACTTCATGAAAGCTGCGACGCTTAATTTGTGGATTAAAAAACTTCCTTTAGGTACGTTATTTACCGTTAAAGTAAACATATATTTTCAAATTGCCCTCTATATAAAATAAAACTTTTAATCATGTTTGTTTACAGATGACAAACCCAGACAAATTCAAAAAGAACTCTATGAGACCTTAAGTAAAGTTCACGATGGAATCCAAAACAACGCCCCATTATCAGAGAAGCACAAGTCGAACTTTCTAAGCATTTATCGAGACGTCGCAGAAAAAGTATTTGAATGATGAAACGATAAAAGAAATCCGAACATTTTGCCAGGTGAGTTAATTAAATGTATTGGTTGGTCATTTGCACAACGTCTTTTATTATGCTGTGGAGCTACAATTAATACAGACATTTTATCCGTCAGTTTTAAGAGATTATGTGCAAATCTTATTTATTTGAATATGAGCACAACTTTCAGAAGAGTCGTTACAAAAAGGAATACAAAAAGGAATACACAGTGTGTTGCTTCAAGCACAAATATCTTTTATCATGCACGTTTTAAAGAAATGGTGTGCAGTTTTTGTACATACAGTTTTGGAACGTATTATTTGAGTGTTTCTGCAGCGTTTTTTTTTATCTAAGTAAAACTCTAGAAAAACTGTAATTTAACAAGGCATCATGATTTATGCCATACGTTCAACCAGCAATCAATAAAAACAAATACACACATATGCGCAATTATTTACATATGCATTCTTTTTTCTTACAGAAATACGAATCGAACAGCCTTTTTGAATCAGATTCGGAATCAGATTTATCAAATGAATCAACTGTTGACAGTTGATCGGAAGGGCCAATGGTAACCAATGATGCTCCACACTGTATAACACCAGATACTATTTTTGTGAAAAGGCAGCGATGCGGCACTGATTCAGGTTCCGATGACAGCATTCATATGGATCCTAAATTGTTAATAACCTAGTAGAATGTGTAAAACATTCTTCACATACATGTAGATGTTTTCTATACAGCACCATATATTCCGTATAATTTGAAACAATTTATAGAAAGCAATGTCTGCCTTATTTCGAAACACTATATTTTATATTTCTATATTTTCGCTAAGGTCAACGTTACAAACACGATGTGATTCATCGTGTTTGTAACGGTTATCATATACGTGATAGATAGAAAATAATAATTGCTTTGATTTGTAGCCAAAATTGGGTAATATGCATTTTTTAAATGTTCACCTGCCTTCAATTTGGACAATATATGAACTGAGAA
Source organism: Congeria kusceri (assembly GCA_027627225.1). Classification (NCBI taxonomy): domain Eukaryota; kingdom Metazoa; phylum Mollusca; class Bivalvia; order Myida; family Dreissenidae; genus Congeria; species Congeria kusceri. The sequence goes on from CM051027.1 coordinate 63,403,216, forward strand.
GAATACATATATATTATACACACGCTGTATATTTGCATATGTGACACTCATCGTTTATTCATATGTGACACTCATCGTTTATTCAAGACACATACAAAAAGGCTTTAACTTTTCAAAGGACAACTTTCAGAAGAGTTCTTACAAGAAAAAATACACACTGTGTTGCTTCCAGCACAAATATCTTTCATTCTGCACATTTTAAAGTAATGGCGTTCAGTTTTTGTACATACAATTTATAGGACGTAGATCTATTTATTTGTGTGTGTCTGAAGCGGTTTTTTTTTATTTAAGAGGGACTTGTTCACAAATGCATACATGTATTGGCGTATTGAAACTACCACTATTAATGTCACATAATCCAAAAGAAAACAAAAAAATTATATACAAAGAAGCACAATAGCACTCCTTACACTGACAGTTATTGGCAATAATGTGCCATTAATGACATAATACATACTTGAAAAAGGTTGCCAAGCATTTGTAACGAGAAACAATGATATAAGAGGAGTTAATATGTTTATTTATTGATGATTGATGACATGTGTATCACTTTTATAGAGTTATATATATATATATATATATATATATATATATATATATATATATATATATATATATATATATATACTTATGATTATGGAAAATGTGTATGGTTGAGTTGTCACCTTGCCATACATTTGTTCCAGAGGTAGTACGTTCGGAGCCCGTCAGAGGCATTGTATATTTCTTGATAGTATTATTAACTTGTCCAAATTCATTAGTTGTTGCAGTTAAGAAGTTTTATGAGTTTTTTTAAATGTCAAAATCTGTGACAACCCCCTTTTTTATGTCATTGTTCACGTTAATTGTTTAGTGCAAGTTAACCTTAGCTCTGTAGTCAATTCAAACAATACAAATAGAATACGTATGCATATAATAATTATCCAGAGTATTATGTGTTCTGCACATTTTCTAGAAGACGTAACTTTCATACTGGAGTAACCAATTTAGGACATAAATTATAAATATGGTTTTCTGATAAAATGGAACGTAATACGAAAAAGTAAAAACTCTGAGATTGTAAATAATTTACCCAATCTCATGATTGTTTTCTGGTCTTAAACGTATATGTATGTGAGACCAATAACAGTTGATAGTGTAAAGTTCCTTGAAGGTGCACACAATTACCATCATTCCATATAAACACTGCGCTTTTGCCCTTATAGAGAATTATCTACATATTTTTTTATTGTTTGAAATGTGCCATTCATCGTCTTAACTTGACAAATTGACTAATGAAAGCATTTGAACTAAAGAGCTCAAGTACTTTAAAACGAAATGCCTTAAAAGAGAAACAAAGGAGGCTCCCACCAAGGTTCGAACGATCAAAAGTTTAACGCGCTAACCTCTTGGCCATTCCGATTTGTTTTTGAACAATTTCAACGAAAACAACAGAAAAACTCCAAATGATTTCATCGTTTCGCGTTACAAACGCTTTATAATTGTATCCATTTCAACTGATGATTACTCATTAACGAAACGGTATTTACAGTATAGTTAATTGACAGTTGTGTTGTTTCGCTCCTTTATATGCACGTTTCTTTTACTTTTGAAATTGTGACAACAAGTTTGACAATTCTCAATTAGTCAGGTCCCTTTAACTGTTATAAATAATTAACCCATATAGTGTAAAAACACAGTGCATTGCATACTTAACTTCATGTCTGGTGATGGTACACCATGTCAGAATAATTTCATTAAGCTGTTGTATTGTGGTTATATATTACTCCAAACATACTTTTGCGACCTAGTACACTGGGTACCATCTTGTTAAACAAGAGAGATACATGTATCCGTCTTCTGTGGGTTAATGCGTGGTACTGTATAATTATGGTGTGTTACGCATTATATAACTAGCCAGTAAGTATTTGACATTTAACATTTAGCATTACTCAATTGACAATTTTCATTTAGCAATTTTAGAAATTGGTATATAGTGTCAAATTTTGTGGCACCTCGGCCTTCCGTACAACGTTATCAGATCCTGTTTCATCCCCGTTTGAACATACGTCGGTTTAACTTCCTGCACACACTACCATTACTAGCATTGATAGTAATGCTCACTTCGGGAGTTAACTACCGCAACGAGTTGGTTTATCTCACAAAACTGTTGTGGATTACTCTGCTCTTGAAACAAATGTTTTAAATACAAACAGTCATAATGGAAGATCCAAAGGAATTTAGCATATTGCAGGACCTCAAGGGGAAACTTGACGGGGAACTAGATACAAATCAACAACAGCAGGTTTGACTTTTGCTTAAAATATTTGAATTTATGACAAAGCATTAGCCCTGTTAAAAAAACAAACATGCACAGAATTGTGTGATTATGTTAACTAATCTTTATTGACACGTGTGTGTTTAGTAACGAAAGAAAACAAAAAGTTACATTAACTTGAATGACTACTTATACTTAATTTTAAAAAAATATGATTTTCATGTTCCTTCATTGCAGCTAAGGTTTATTAATAATAATAAAAAAGTTATTACTTTTAGTTTCATAGTGTATTTGATATTTAAACCTACCTATCACGTTGCAATTCTCACCTGTAAAATCAATACAGAAAGTTATACCAGCGCTAGTGTAGAATTTAAATATACTCAGTGTTGTATTCGAACTTGTCAGATACATGACCATTAAATATATATAACGTAGTCATAACAGAAGTCATAACAAACATTAAGGCCATAACATAATCAAAATTAAAGTTTAGTTATTGAAGAATAACACAATTCTATTGGTTTAGATACGTTGCTTACGTGTTTATGAAAAAGAAATAATGTTGCTTTGTTACATTTCTGAGTCTGTCATATCCATAGATGTGTTTTAATTTGCTCAACACTTTAATTTGAGACCTAATGTGAATTCGCATATTTAGCATTGCGAGTTAAACTTTATTCTATAGCTCATTTTCACAGTAGATTACAGTATAATATAAATTCAATGGAAAACATACCACACAGCACACAAATCCGATATGACCTAAAATCGAGTTATTATAGCGTACGGCTAATCCTGACAAAATGTAAATTCAGTTTACTATAGGTGTTTATGTGGTGCAATGTTTAGACTTTCATATGCTTCAGTTATCTTTAATTGCTCTTTAACCGTCGCTTTACAGCTGTCCATCATTGAAACAAAATTTCCCTTCATCAATAGTGGTAGCTCTTGCATCTAAAATAGTTGCATGACGCGCTGGTTGTAATATTACAATATTGTAGTTTTTGGGGCAAAATATACTCGTACGTGTAATTGCTTTCCTATTGCAATAGTGATTAAACAACCACATATATACTTCAGTGATATGGTAGCAATATACAATAGCAAACCTGTTGTCTAATGTGTGTGAACATATAGCATGAAATGAACGCAGTTTATATTGAATACTTATAAAAAGCATACCGTTTGTTATGTTAAAATTTGCTGTAAAACAAAAAATGCACTGTTTACATGTGAACATTTACATGCTGACAAAGAGAAATGTTATACATATTAAACGTTATACTAGATTCATATAGCACACGTTTTGATTTCAGATGTTGCAGTTAATGAAGCATCATCTCGGACCGCTTTATAAAAAGTTTATCATGAATGATGACTGGATGCCGAGCAACTTACTCGAGTGCTTGGAAAACAACATGCCAGAATCACACGTTCTGACAATACTTTCACATGTCTTTGGTGAAATGCAGTTGCACAATACAACCACATTCGACCGGTTTGCAGATTATATAAGTGAATACTTGGCGGCCAAAGGATGTTTTCACTATGTAGATTTGAGTGGGCGAAAAAAGGAATTGGATGATATTAAAAGGGAACTTGGAAAACGGAAAGGTTGTTGAGAGAATTACCTAATCTTCACTTGTTGTTAGAACTCGTTTGTTTCATTATTAAGGACGTTTTTAATTGCATATACATTAATTTGGTATTGGTCGATGAAATTGTTTCGCTTGTTGATATATCACATATAGATCTGGTCTATTGAAACGGGCGCTGAACATGTCACATTTTAATTCTTTTAATTATAGGAGTCTGGGTGTATGGTCAAGGCGGCCTTGGGAAAACAACGCTCGTAAATGCATTGTGCGCATGGATGACTTACAAGAAAGAACTACTTGTCAAAAAAGTGAATCTAAAGTATGCTACCAAATTGTATGATTAGAAGATATAATTCTGATTTTTATGATATCATTTTGACTAAATCACTTTAGTATTAATGAGGCGCTTCAATAGTTTTACTTCTTTCCATTTTATTGCTATTTCGAAAAAGCAAAGACAAACTTTTTTATGTTCCAGAGAAACCCACGTTATAAACCATATGCTGAAATTGATAATCAAACAGTTCAATGCATCGTTCATTGAAGATGACCAAGAGTCTGTAAAGCTTGAAGCAGTAGCATTATGTCTTACAGAGACGTTCAATAAAGGTATTGTTTTTACTTCATTATGTCATCCATATGTTACGCACAAATATTCAATGTTACCTCTTGGTAGTGTTACGCGTGCAGCTAAAGAAAGACCAACACATTATTCTCTGTAATCTATTAGGCGTACTTTAAGTGTTATATTCATATACACGTACCTATTGTTGTCATTTTTCTCTAGACGAACTGCTGTCAATTCAGATCGTTGCGATTTGCAGTCTGTGGTGAAATACATAATATAGTTTTGGATTACTAGTATAATACCTATAGATTTTCAACGATATACTGTATTGTTTCATGTGCAAAAACAGACACAAGGAATATCTTGCTGTTTTTGGACAATGTGGAGAACGTATACGAGAATGAAAAAGAAAATTTCCAGTCAACAATCAGTTCTCTTTTGCGCATTCATGTAAGTGTTTATGAAATTTGGTGTATGCGTTGTGATTTATTCAGCATGTTTTAAATAAGTCCCTTATGTTAAGCGATTGTTAAAATCGTTTGCAGAAAAACATCAAATGGATTATGACATCGCGATTGCCTTTTGAAAATATCGAAGAAGATCTCTACCACTACAAACTTGATCCATTGACACAGGAAGACGCACAAACACTTTTGGAAAAGTCTTGTAGGCCTGTATGTTTCATTTTATCAGTTACGGAAATCTCCTGATTCAGTATGTATTTAATAGCAGTCTGATTACATTGTACAGACAAATATATGTAATGTGTTTATATGCTTTACTCGTCGTATTTCTATTTTAGAAAACCTTACATGAGTGTCACAAGATGTTAGTAGTGGCAAAGTGTGGAAACGTTCCTCTTGCAATTAAAACTGTCGCAGTTGCGTTGGTGAGGGATACAACTTATAATCGAAAGATTTCGGAAAAAGAGCTTGAACAACTTTTATGTTCCTCAGTGATTGGAACATTCGAATACTTAGAATATGCTTTTGCTAAATTAGATAATTCTTCAAAACACTTTCTGATAATGTTGGCCATAGTTGGAACTATTCCGATTGATATTCAATGTGTTGAAGCCATTCTTAACCTAAACCCAAAGATGGCGAACCGATTAATGTCGGAACTGATCTTACGACAGTTTGTACAACCAGAGCCTCCAGCTAGCGGTGACTTCGTATTTGATAGCAAGGGTGTCCGCTACTCATTACATCCTTTGATTGTACACTTTTTAAAACACTGCAATCTCAAGGACAAACACGCACAAGTGATAAATGCCAAAACATATTTTTGCAATTATATTCAAAAAAAAATCCACACACTGGATGGGAAAATAGACAAAAACTATACTAAAGCTGTCACAGCAGTGCAACAAAACAGTGAACTTCTTCAAATGTTTTTTAAGATTGTGTCGTCAATAGATGTGAAATTAAATGAAGACAAGCCTTCTCATGTAGTATTGGGACAAATTGTGGATGTAGTAAAAATGTCTCCACAAGACAGGTTCAGGTTTTACGAGAGTTTTTCCAAGCGCTTTTTGGTATTAAACGACTATTTTTCATATTGCTTTTGGCAACTAGAAGCAATGAAAGCATTTTTGATTGCAAAAGAGTGTGATGAAGCTTTGCGAATGTCTGATGACATAGAACATCACTTATCACTAGTGACAAATCCAGACATGCAGAAGAGCATAAAAGCTAATCTTGAGTTTCAAAAATGTCGTTTGTTACGTTTAAGAGAATTAACGTTCAACGAAACAGCTGTTTTTGGAATGTTAGAGTCGTCAATGGAAATGTGTAGAGAACTTGTACTCAAAGACCCGAGCATTGCAGTTCTTATGTCTTCCATTGAAAACTTAAAAGGAAACGTATGTTTTGATGTTCATAAATATGATAATGCAAACACACACCACTCCAATGCCGTGAAAATTTTGCAGCAATATATTGGAAACAGAGATCACCCTTATCTAACTGTGTACGAATTCAACAAGGGCACTGTCTTATTTCAAAAGGCAGAAACCCTTCTCCAAGACGAAAGTTTCATAAACGAAGAATTAAGAGCATATTATTTGGAAGCTTTGGACATATTTAATCAATTAATTGAGCGAGATCGGAAAATGGGAAGGCATTATCAGCCGCATTTTGAAGCAAAATTAAGTTACAGGGCTAAATTGTTTGAACGACTTTCAAGATTTAAAGAAGCTTTAGATGACCGCAACGATGCAGTGCATCTCATAGAAGATCACTTCAAAGGACACACAAAAGTTACGGACGCCCACTTCATGAAAGCATTAACGCTTGAAACTTGGATTAAAAAACTGCCCATAGGTAAACAGTCGGTACTTAAAGTACATTATTACAGTGTATTGTCGCGTTGTTCAAATATGTTATAACTCTATCCATATTTTCATTTTAGGTCGCGATCGCGAACAAAAACGAAAACAGCTGATAAATACATTAAGAAAAGTCCATGAAGGCATACTAAAAGGCGCTCCCTTATCAGATAAGCATAAGTCGAAATTCCTTAACGTTTACCGACAAGTTGCAGATAACTTGCAGAGTCTTTTGAAGTCAGAAGTAGAGTTATTTTGCTCGGTGAGTATTGAATCACACCATACCTATTTTATCATTAAAATTTTTAATTTTACTATGGTTCTAGTATATTATTTTCATATGAATGTCAAGTTCAAAACGTGGTGGTATGCAAACGTTTTTTTTCTGATGACAAGAAGAGTATATATCAAAATAATATTATCATAGAGAAATGTAAAAGCTTACTAGTATGAAACGACGTCTGCATCAACAGAGGCAACATAAGTAAATCGGTTATTTAACAATTCCTGCGGGTTTATGAAAGGCGAGCGATTAGTTACTAATTCAGCGCAAATCATTTCACACAAAACACGAACAAACAAACACATGCTACCATACACATTTCTATCTCTTACAGCAATACGAATCGAATAGGCCATTCGATTCAGATTCAGATTCTGATTCATCGGAATCGGATTTCAATTCTGAATATCCACATTGTGAATCGGATAATGACAGTGGAACGGAAGAGTCCATGGAAACCAGTGATGCTCCACACTGTATAAGACCAACTATTGTTTCTATGAAAAGGCAGCGATGTGACATTGATTCGGATTCCGATGACAGTATTCATATGGAACCCACATTAATATACTTGTAGTTGTACGAAGCGTTTTACACATACATGTAAATGACCAGAGAATGTTAATAAGGGTTTCTCTCCTGGTGATGTATCTGGAATTTCATTATTCTTATATTCCATAAATACATTTAGATGTTTTCCACATGACACAATTGATTCAGTATAATTTAAGACGATTAATTAAAAGCATGGTCTCCCTTATTTCAAACCATTTTATATTGGAGAGTATATTGCTATATTTACGTGAGTCAACGCAACAAGCACAAAACCAAGAATCAAATGGTTATATATTCATTCCAATGAAGAATTAAGTGCTTTAGAAAGTACAAAAGCATACTAAACAATCTCGCTTTTCCCTTTATCTCAGTTAGGTCGGTTGATGAAAATCGAGAATCCTGTCCGAAGGACGGCTGCTGATCGGTACTTATCGGAAATGTTCCGAGCGAAACCGACAGTTTATGATCGATAAGCTCTTATCTTTATGACACATTTCCAGATCCCCTGCCTCTTAACAATCTCTTATACATGCACATTGCGAAATGCAAGTACCGTGTACCCGTGTGTCTGTTGTACCCGTATTTGTATTTTCTTTGTTAAATTATCCCGATGATAATTTAGTTCTTCGCTTTATTGTTTTAACTCTTTCAAACTATATTGTAGTTCAGAGTCGGTATTCACAAAGCTCCTAAGGGAAAACTTAATGTACGTTTTACTTAAGTGAATATTCCAGATCAATTTTCTTTATGAAACTTTATGATTTCGGTTCACAAAGTGTAAAATACTAAACACATAAGCCGTATTGACTTGTTTAAATATGTTGATGACAATGGACGTACACAGTTGTATACATGCAACAGCCAGAGACTTAAAGAATGTTACGAATTTAAGATATTAACTTTCCCTTAAGAGCTATGTGAATACGGGCCCTGGACAGTCAAGCATAAATAAAAGAGTCCTAACAATGACACATCATCATCATCATCATTTTTCAGTCAAGATATTGTAGTTTTAGGTGTTATATATATATTACATGAATGTTGCTGCATACAAAATATGTAAACTATAGTTGCAGTTAAGATACATCTTAGAAATTATATATGTATTGTATCGTCATCTTACAAAATATCAGCGCAGCAAACAATTAGTTTAGACTTTCTTAATTTGATGTTTGTTTAAGAATTCATTGTTTGTTCTACATACGGTGCATATTTCGGTCCCCAATTAGTGGGGGCCCGTCGATCATAGGTATTATACTGTGTTTTCACAATGTGTTAACTAAGTGTGAAAGAAGCACACTGTCATAACAGTTTCTATCCACAAATAGTGTCGATCAACTATCTGTTCTGTTTAATACTGCCACACAAACTATATTTTTATGTTACGGCCATAAAATTAAATGCGCGAAGTGAATGTTAAATTAAGTTTTATAACGCACGAACTATTACATTAAAGATTATATTACATTTTGCCTCGTTTGCTCTGGGTCAAAGCAAAGAATCTATTGCCCAATATGATAATTATTACAATATGTGTAATTGTCAGAGCAACATTTTTTTCAAATAAGTAAAATTGGAACGTGTGAATTTCGTTACCAGGTTCCTTCACGATCTATTCTAAAGTGCGCGCTGAATAGAAACCTGTAATATATTAGTGTTTTCTCTGAGTTTGAGCTTAGATCCTGTACAAATGTTGCCTTGGAAATATATATTTGTTATTCTATAATTGTGTTTGTAATTGAGTCTTTATTAGGCCCATATGTTTGAATTATGGCTAATATTATAGTCCTATATCAATGTAGATTCATAATATTGTTTCGGGTATGCAGTCACACCAAAACCCCACCCACCTATATGACTTTTTTTAAATAATACGAAATTGGTGTATTTGAACATTCTAACATGCTATATTAAGCTCTTAAAATCTACATTTTTCAGGAAAACGTATCGTCTTTAGCAACTTTACTCTGAACAATTAACTCTGTAATAGAGCCAAAACATCAAACAAATACAACTCACGAAATTACCGAAAGTCTAAATTTCTGTCCTTCTAGCAAGCGAACTGTTCATTTACACTTTCGATGTCAATATCCATATATTAATGCTGATATATGTCTGTAGGCAGCAGTGTAAAATTTCTATAGTTATCTCACTTAAATTAGTAGTTTTAATTGTAATTTATATCTTACTGAGCTATTAATCTGCCGGTTTGAAACGATAAATACATTTCATTCCTTTTATGTTGCCGCTTTTGTATGCGTACACTACATCAAATGCAAATGTATGTACCTTTAGATTTACTGATACAATCCATATTAAGCAAATACTATTTTCCTTAACGATCCGGAACGGGTTTAAATATACGCATTTAGTCATTAGTCATGTGTAAACATTGTCTGCATATTTTTTGTAAAAACCATGTGCATTCCGCTGTGTAATCGCGTACAGGCAGCTACGCGCCTAAACAGGTTGTTTTCCCCAATAATTCCATTGATTCTGCCCCAGCCATTATATTCACGTTTTGCATTTAATAAACTCGTATTTTATTGGATCATTTATTATACATAAATAAAAACACATTTTTAATGTATGTCTTCTTTTAATTAGTGCAATGTCAATTTAAGTTATGTTAAGTTAACATGCATATATTTGACATAATAATATTTAAATATCACCAATATAGCAATACTTTTTTCCTTCGGTATTGCATTCTTTAAATTACACTAAATTGGTCTTTATTTAAAAGCCATGATCGCGGATAAGAATGATAAGATGCTAAGATTGTTATCTTTATATTACCTCCGTAATCTCCACGGGGATCATATAAGGCCATGACGGTATTGTTCCACAAACCAACTCGGTATCGTTTATTTCCGTATTGTGTCACGGACCTTAACTATAGGTACCACATTAAAGTCTAAATTCCTCCACCTAAATTTTAAAATAATTAAACAAAATTAACAACACTCGAACAACAAAATATGCATTTTCTGAATCCGTTCGTACTTTTCTGACAAACAAGTGTAAGTTTATATTTTTATGAGATAAAGTTCAAAATGCAACATTTTTTCAACCGAGTTTCTATTTATTTCTATAGAAAATCGGGTGATGTTACACAATTGCAAATTCCACCGCTTAAATTTTAAAACAAAATAAAATAAGTGGTACCACATAAAAGAGCGCCAAATTATTTTTCAAATCCGTTTGTACTTTTCGGAGAGTCAAAAACTAAAGAAGTTACAGCGAATCATATTCAAAGCTCTCTATGCAATCAATGTAAACTTTACACAAGAAATATCGATTTTTATGTCGCATTGAGAAACAAGATTGTTGCACTTGCCGGATCCCCTCCAAAATCTTATCAACTGTTAAGAACAGTACATGCATTGCTATCAATTCAAATAAACATTGCAATTGGCATTGGCGTGTATCGATAATGATGCAATAGTGTTGAAGACCATTTTAATTTATTACAAACATACATCACAACTGTATGTGATAACAAAATAATGGGATAGTTTTCATTCTTAAATTATTCCTTCAGTGAAAATGGGCCGTAACAATAGTTAATCGTTAAGCTTATATTAACTGTTATTATAAGCATGTTTAATGTACTTCTACTCAAATAGTAACATCATTTACATAAATATTACTGATTGCAAAATATTTGTCATTTTTTCATTCGTTGAATTATGATATAATTTTCGGTTTAATAGCCACGCAACAGAACGACAAATAGTTGTTTATTGGCCTTTGAACAACGGACAAATTATTTCGATTCTAACATGATTTGACAAATATTTTTGCAACTGTAATTGGAACTATTTTTTATTTTGCTCCTCTCAGAATCAGGACTTCTTTTGAGTTGTTTTATATGGGTTGTAATAACGATAGTTTTGCCACGGTAACAGGTTTGGACTTTTTGGCCGTTTTAATTGCATTTCTTTCAGAGTGTGAACCGATCGGTTTGACTCCTTTCAAGACCGGTTTACGTTTTGGTCGGTTTAACTTGTTTCCCAATTACTTCTATAGGGTTATGGTTAGACACAATTACATAAATGTGTAGCTTTTAACGATATATTTCACTTTTGGTCTGAATGCAACTGTCATGCTGTGTTCAGTTGATAGCATCATGTGACTTTTTAAAATCAATAACATTTCGACATCACTGTCATTCTCATTTAGATTGTGTTCAATGAAGGTGACTTTGAATTACGGTTCATGATGATTCATTACGTTTTATCCATATATCTAGGTCGCAACGTTCGGTTTAGGTATTGAGTGTTTTACTTCTGTTCAATATAAGATGCATACGATACGATATTTAAAGTTGTATATATGCATGCAGATAGTTACCGAATATGACCGAAACGTTAACGAACCACAGTACAGCGTGATACATTAGTTATCATCCGATCAGTCGAATTTGATAAGTTGAATGCAATTGATTATCTTTTTATTCCTATGATACCATTTTCTTCGTAGTGTTTTTGCAAACACAAACAGTCAAAATTATTTGTTAAAAGCGATCTATTTCCAAGTTTGTCTGACTTAACAGTCCTCTTTTCTAATATGTAATCACACATGACATCGAGTTACACTTGGATTGTGTTCTTGTTCTTTTGCCTACGTTTTGCTCTGTATAATGTGGCACGTGTAATATATTTGTAAGATTTTTGTTATCAATCTTTTACAAAAATGCATTTGTATAGGGATCTAACGATACGCGTGCATAAAATATAGTGAATTAATGGCTGAAAGAGTGTATTTAGGAATGAATGTATTTACAAAATATATGATTAATATATTATAAGTTAATATATCCAACATAACGTGTAAATGTTAGCATAATAAGGTATGAATGGATGAGTGGATTGTATCAAAACATCTATTGCAATCATTATATGTTTGAACATGAGAGGTATGATAGAATATTACAAAACCTTATTGCAATCATTATATGACAGAACATGGGAGGTATGAAAGAATATAGCAAAACCTTTATTTCAATCATTGTAATTTGTTGTATGTTTTGATAACCAGCATCATTTTGAATGTGTGTGTGTTTTCTTAAATGTATGCTAAGTGTTATATTAATTGTATACAATGAAATAATAAATGACAAAAAGTTACACTAAGTTTACCAACTGACAAAACTGACAATAGTAAAGTATATCATGTGCGCTTATGATTTCAGCTTAGAGGGGCGTAGCGACTAGAATGTTGGATTGATTTTAAGTACAAATATGTCGATTCGAAGATACAAAGAGTATTAAACAAGTTATGTATAGACAATTTTCGGTCTATCTGTTTAATTATCGAGCCAGCCGTATCGGCCACTACATGTAAGTATAAACTACGTGGCGCTCCAGTAGTAAGCATGTCTGTAAATGAAAACATGTTTGGCAGTCGCCTTATATTGCGTTTTAAACTGTAAATACGTAGATTTCCTTAATTAATAGTTGGAAGAATTATGTATGTAACAGAAATTATTCACTGTATGACTATATTGGAAACTTGAAAACTTTGAAAATATTCTAGTTGATAATTTGACCAGTTCCAGAACAATTCACAGAAGTGATCCTTGATACCTCTCTACTAAATTCCAAGTCACATCATTTTGATTCAAGATAATAGGTCCATAATGAGAGGGCATTACTTGTCCATATATGGGACGTGCCTCTGTGACACTGCTCATAATCAACTGAGGGCATATCATGAAGCACGTGTGCTTTTCATGGAAGCTTCCGATATCTTTGTTGCAATGTGCACCTCTTTATATCACTCGAATATTACAGCAACAATATCTTTTCTTGTTGGGTACTGAATCATTATATTTTGGTGACTTCAAAACTGCATTTCAGTTTGTTTGGCAAATTGTTTTTTTTTATATACATTTCGTCTTCTACTAATTATGTTTTCAGATTTCTTTAACTCAGAAATTTACCTATCAGTTTATCGTATGAGCTGTAAAATGACTACCTCACTTGCCCATTTATAAACGTCTGAATGAATATCAACGCAACGTAATTTATATCAACATGAAATAAAATACTTGAAACCAATATTAATCAGAACAAAGTTATAATAAGTATATAGTCACTCCTAGTATGTGAAAAATGACGTTGCTGAAGTCACAGAGTATCAATGAAGTTTTTGTTCTAAATACTCCTTCACATTTTATTTTCAACGAAGGAAAATATATAATACATTCTACGTATATTGTGTTTAATAACTAAATATAATGTAACAACTAAATATTTCATAGTTAGATATAAGTTCGTCTTAAGATGTGGTAACATGAAAGTCTTATTAATTGAAAACTTCATCCACCTAGCAAAACTAAAATATGTTTAACTGTTAATTGCTTTTATGTTAATTGCATTAATATGCATGTCAAACACTTCAGACCTTAGAAGAGTTGAAACATTGCCTGTAATAACATTAACCCTGTTCTTATTTGTAGCCTCCGGATTCTTGACAAACATCTCATATGGCGATTGAACGCTGAATTGTTTCGGTGCAGAACATGTTGTTTATAATATAGCTGCGGCTGAAGAAAAACAAATATCGTGTCATTTCCGTGATGTTTATTTTATTACAACGGAGAGCTAGCGTATTGAGCACGAACAAACTCTATAGCAAACTTTATCATCTCACCTCAGATATTCCTAAAACTTGTATTCCGCTATGTTTGCAGGCGTCCATGTAAATAACAATTCTATTAAAGTTTTGTTGATTCATCAATATTTGGCTTACCATTGTCGCATTCGCTGACCAGGAGACACACAATGCCTCTTCTTAAAGCTGCTACTTCACAGATTGGGAAAATGACAAAAATGAAAAAAATGTTTCAGTTCTAGTAAATTGATATATTTTACATACAACTGACTGAAATAACATTTTTGAAACATTACCAAAAGTTTTAAACACACTGGTTTGGTCATTACAACGCATTAATACAACCAGATTTCAAAAGCGGCTCGAGACACTTTTCAGCTATTTATAGTTCTTCGGTTGTTGTTGTGAAATTATCCCGTGGTGCAAATAGCCAATCGACATCACTTCCGGAGTTCCGGAGTTTACAAAACATGTTCGAAACGAAAAGAAGCGCTTAGAGTTGTCGAAAGAAAAGAATATTTTTAGCGACGCGCTTAGTGTCAGCCTGTCACACCGACGAGCCGGATTCAAGTCCCTGAAGATATTCGGGATTTTTTCGTAATTACAAACGAGGACAGTTAAAATAATACAATGTAAATTCATGTATCAAATAGGAGCAGATGTACCGCCAGCTTCTTTGGCAGTAGATGGAATATATTCGAGTACACAAACCCTGCCTTACAGGTTCGAGTCCAGTATTATAAGCCTTGATGTTTTCTCTCCCGAGTTAAGTAAATGTGAAAGCTCGTATATTTTTGTGTCAATTTTTGTTAGATTTGTCTATTGTGATTTAAGTTTGGTTTACATGTATTTTTTATATTTCATTTAGAACATATATATTATAACGTTAATAATCTACCTACACTATCCATCACTAGAACCACTATCGCCAGTAGTGTCTGTTTCGCTGTTGGAACACGAGACCTACTTTATGTTTTATCCCATCTTCATGTCGGCATTGACTAAATAACACTCCCATGGGAAAAACCTAGTTGTATTCCGCACTGTGGAAAAATACCTGTCGAGTGCACGGATTACGTTTTCTATTCCGTAACACGATACGGTCGTCATTGTTTACGTTACCGATCCCATTTCTGGTAAGTCATTGGAAGTTCATTTACATACATTGCATTTAAAATACACAAACATGTTTTCCAAATCTTTCAAATTAAATTGTAGTTATTCATGTGCTTCGTTTCAGATTCTTTTGAAAACGACCTGGAAGGTCATGGTCATTTAATGTGTAATGATTTATTGATAGATCATAGATTTTATAAATCATAACACAGTTGTGTCTTTATTGACATAGATGGTCGTTTTTATTGTTAACCGTATTATTCGAGTAAATTTTGTAAAAGTAGAACAAGCATATTACAATAAACTTGTTAACAGCTATAGTTTCGTTTATTTTATTTCTAAAGTCTTTGGATCTTTAACACAATCCCTCAACTTTGCACTAGAAAGAATAGTTTTACTAATAGCTCATGAATTCATGAATTCTGTAATTTGTTATACAGTTGCTGGTATATATTATGGAATAAGATAAATATAATACTGGGATTAGTATTGAATATAGAGCCAAGGCTCGCGCATTCGGTTTTCTAAGCCTCGCAAGACACATTTTACTATATTAAACACTTACCTAGTATTCCCTATATCGTCAATTATGATTTTGTTAGTGGTATAATGCCGATAGCTGACATGTTTTATTCCCAGAATTCTCAGAACAGATCTTCTGCTGACGCCGGTTGCGGCATCTGTCTGCTGGAGTAAAGGACATTCGTTTTGTTCCCTTAGCTTGCCATGTAAGCTACTTATCACTTGTTGAAAGAGCTTAGATGTTTAGGTTTAACGTCTCTAAAATTGAAAACTATAAGATGCTTTGTCTTTTTAAATATTTTTAAAAAGAAGAGACGGAGTTGATACTTGTTGTTGTTTTTTTCATTTCATTGTGCCTCAGAAACTTGCAATTCTGCTACTCTGATTACATCAAACCATTGAGTAATTTAATAAATAGTATTCTCCTTTATTGCAGTTTTATTTGAATTGCTGTTTGGTTTTGCTTGTTCCTGCTTTCCGATGACCACGCATGAGAGGTTCTGTACGGGGAACTTCTGTACGAAATAATTCTGAGTTCTATTATGTTGTTTCATATATTATATTGATACTAAAGAATTTTATAGCAGTAAAATGAAAAGCGTTTTGATCAATGTGTCCTATTATATTTGTTTCAAATTAAAACGCTTGGAATATTGTTCTTGTTAAACAGCAAACAGATTTTTCCAAGGCATATAGACTATAATTATTTCAATACCCTTGTATATTTTTAAGCAATACGTTAGTCGTGCTTAATCAGTTACAATAGGTCATCCGCATTAAGTAGCTTAAATATGATGACAAGTGAAAGTAAGATGTATACAATAAGAAATAAGAAGGCATAGTGTAGCGCTATGAAAAATTATGAAAAATACATGTTGGGATTTAATTACAAAGATTATGTGTGAAGAAATTATCATGCCTGCCGTATTGCTAAAACGAAACTTTATGTTATGTTATGTTTGTTTCTGTCCTAGCTGTGATCATCTACGTAGAAGGTGGCGGTCAGGACGTGGTTAACTCGGAGATGGTTTATGACATCCGTATCCTCAAGACCTTCAGAGGAGATGTAATATCATACATCGTGTTTACACAAATTTATATTTTTACACAATTAATACCCTTAATGATCATATATTATGGTCAAGACAAGTCAATAGTTCACTCAAGTAAAACGTCCCTCCGATCTAAAGTAATACAGATAGGAACATAAAATGGTTTACATAGTTGTAACCATGTCTTGAAAAATAAAATATACAAAATGACTAAGGACAGTTGATTTACTACAGAGGAAATATTTAAACAGACAGTTTACTTACTTACACCGATGCATCTCGTCTATTTGTTGAAAACATTGATTAAAGTGATGCGATTTTGTGCCTTAATCATACCAATTAGTATTATTAACTAAAGTTATTATGTAGAGTATTATATATAATAGTCATTTTATGACTATCGATATGTAGTATAACCATACACAATAACCAAGTTTGACACTTTTGGAGCAAATAAACGTTTACGTACTTCAAGCACAAACATAGTACAAACATATTTCTGTTGATGACTCTAAGTAGGAAATAACAACTGGTTATCAGCCATTACCTTTCACGGTACAGTGTACCGCATACATATCTACATAGTCCATTGTTTTTATTATTGGATAATGATGTTAAAACCACAGCGTTTCGGACTTGCAAACTTCAAAATCCATTAGATCATGTATACAAAATACCTTTATATTAATATGTTGATCCGTTCTGTTTCAGAGTTGTATGATTTATGATATTGGAAGAAATATCAGTGTGCCATGGAAAAGAGCCTGTGTGATATAATACCTGCACAGTCAATTGATAAAGAAAAGTTATTTGAAAATATCTTAACGTAGTTTGTTTCATATTCAACTTAATGTAAAGAAGAATACTTAAAGACTACAGTGACTGAGTTATGCACTCCCCGACTGATGATCAGAGTGTTAAATTGTTTATTTAAGAAGAGTATCTCAAATGACAAATCAAACTTTGAAAAACAATACAAACATACCTGTATTCAATATTCATATTTTCACCATATATTAAAACTATATAATACAACATACAAATGTATGATATAATTAGCACATAATAAATCATGATACTACGGCAATACTGAATAGTGAATATTGAACATTCATTATTAGCCTTATTTTATGAACTGATAAAAGAATACATTTCAAACACCAGAAAAGTATTGTTATTTCCACTATATTATTGCTGCAGCTTTAGCAAGTGAACAGCTCTCTGGGTCAACCGTAAATGGACAGCAATTGGTCATCTGATAATTGCCATTGGTGACTCGCTTGCTCAGAACGTGAAATAATATTTTTATTATTTATATGCGAATCATTTAAATGTACTAATCATAATTTAATAGCCTCATATTGCAAAAAAAAAATAAGTAAATAACAGTTAATATACAATCTCATTAATTCATTATATTAGTTAATTAATAGTTTTGCTCATTTTGTTTAATTCAATTAGGCAATTAGTTGCTACTCATACGTGCAAGTGTACAGGTTTCAACAACGTATATACGAAACGATTGATAATATAGATGGATGGACAAACTAATTGAGATGAATCTCTACAAATCCAATAGTTTTGTTTGTAAACATTAAAGCCTGATTACCAGTTGTTATTGTGTACTTAAAGTTATCACCAGAAATATAGATAAGAATGTTCAACTTGGTTAAGTTAAAGAAAGGCAATACTGCATATTGGTAGCCATAAAAGTGTCTGATTTTGTCCTCAAACTGATAAAAAAAGCGTATTAATGATGTCAGTTATACATTGCAACATCACACCTGCACCCATTGTACCTTCAATAACTTTTTTAATTCAAAGGCTATGATCCTGATATTAAAAACGTGATTACGTGGAATATTGGGCCACATCCATCATTTGTTGCGAAAGTCAGCCAATTTAGTCACCAGCTGTTATTTGCCTCACTTAAAGGAAGCTAGAGTTCCCTTAACGATCTCCCCCTCCTGGGTACCATTTTATTAGATTCTGTGATAAAATATCACGATATGAAAGTGAATGTCGGTATTTTGTGATGTGTATATGTTCTTTTTGCGTTTAGCTAAACAACTTCAAAATTGTATCGAACACGCTATATACGATTTAATATGTTGATAGTTATTTAGTTTCTGGTACCTGAGTAGTGACTTGCAACTCGTCCCAGATGTAGCGAGCACGTAAATCATCACAATTACATAATAAAGCTACTGAACCGCAATACAGTTTGAGATTGCTGTTGGCGTCATCATCCGTATGTTAAATAAAACATAAATAATAAAATAGGACCATGTTAATAGTGATATGATTTGATTTAAGCGTATTGAGTACATACCGTGAAAAGTCGTAATACGTTTATTGTTATAATTATCGCGATAAAACCATTATCACAAAATATCGCTATATGGTTTTCTTATAACCCGACCCATGCCAAATTTAGGTTAATTACAATGATTTGGCAATAACGAAATTGTTGTGAAAGTGGCATGATTTGGTACAAAGAGGCAATGCCCTTTAAATGCTTGCCAATGACGAACATCCATATGAATAAATTTAATTTAAAAAAATCACTCACATCTGGTTTTTTGCCAGGTTATACTATTTTAATGCTCGGTATTATATGGCAAGAAAAGAAATGAAATAATTGACACAAAATTAATTACTGATT
This sequence comes from Congeria kusceri, assembly GCA_027627225.1. Taxonomy (NCBI): domain Eukaryota; kingdom Metazoa; phylum Mollusca; class Bivalvia; order Myida; family Dreissenidae; genus Congeria; species Congeria kusceri. The sequence goes on from CM051027.1 coordinate 63,422,785, forward strand.
AACATATTTTTCAACACTTAAGAACGGCAAATATTTTATAAAAAATCCAATTTAATAAAACTCCGACGTGCTTAAATTGACATGTGGATCAATAAATTCCCATTCATACCCACTATATTGTTTGTAAGACATTATTAATATCATATGTTGGATCATAAACCAATGTAATTACACCTTTAATTGACGATTTTTTGTATGAATAACATATTTTTAATGATCAACTCAATTAAATTGTCATTTAAAACTGAGCAAAAGCTGGTGTCGGTTATCGTTTCTTATTATATTTAAGGTCAATAAAACATCGTTTAAACATGTTATTCATTAAAACTAATATACGATAGGACGTACTCATTGCAAATTATGACATAAATCCATCAAATAACACACATATTGTGTAAATATTTGTTTTTAATCGTGTTTATTTACATTATCTACTCTACTTAAATATTATTTAAATAAAAATGTTCTTTTTCTGTTGCAAATACACATTGCTATTAATAAGAATTGTCACAGTCATAGTATGCGCTTTCTTTAAGTCTATGCATTTCAATTATTAATCAAACTGTTAGTTACATGATTGGCTTCGGATGGCCAGCCATTACAGATAGATAATTGCCAATTCCCGTTGCTGTTTGACATCAACCAAGCCGGCATCTTCCAAGCCCCTTCGTGCCATTGATGAGTGCGTTTAATGACATAGAAAACGTTAATGCCTCCTCTCAATAGAAAAACATATTATATTCAAATTCAATTCTTAATTCAATGAATATCTATAAAAACAACAATACCATGAGTATTGTGTGTGTGTGTGTGTGTGTGTGTGTTTGTTGTTTTTGTTGGAATATTAAACACTTAACTCGGTACTCTGCAACACCATTATATCGCGATTTGCGGCGACCATGTATCGCAATCGAGATATAGCCGTGTCGCAATATAACATGTCATTCATGTACATATAGAAATACATGTATTCACTAGCCTAATTTCCCGATCCAAAACATAAATAACTAACATGTTTCATTATTGTTAACATGATTACACGCATAATGTGTTATATCCATAGGTAAATATTCCATCTGTATATAAAATTATATAATTATTCCTTGTAATTAATGTCAAATCGAATTTCAGTTGGTGAGTGGAGTAAATCATGTCACAAATTGTTGTTATAATTAAGGGACATGGTGTGAACTACTTAATGAGTTTTCGCGATTTGTAGTTAATCGTGTCACTATGAATTAATTAATGGACATGGTGTGAAAGCAAACTGACATATAGTTACTGTATCCACATGGACAGCGTGTAATTAGGTTGCTAATCAAAGCGACAGCGGTGAAAGAACGTTGTCATGGGTGACATACGCGATGACGTCAAACTTTTACACCTTTATGTTAAGTGGGTCGGGTATTGTTTGTAGCACTAAAAAAGTGAGAATGTAAAAGAAGCGATGTAGGGGCGAAACTCCGAATCAAAATGGATTTTTTTATGAATGTGGGGTTTGTATTGAAGTACATGAAACAAGAAATTACTTAAAAAAAGACAAATCGGCGTTGAAATTAATATTGAGATGTCATTGTTTGCCCTAAATATAATACCAGAGGACCAAGATGATCGGTTACGTGACTTCTTGGACTAGGACACTAGAATTTTCGGACACCTTAAGAAAAATTAATTTGAGATAAATTCAGTCAAAATTAATATCTGTACCGTGAATAAAGCGATCACCAGTGATACATGAAAAACCTAAATACTAGTAATTTACGTAAACATAATTTATACATGAACTTGTCAGGCACATTTAACAAATTAACATAGCTGGAACAAATGAAATTTATTTTATATATCATACAAGTGTACATAGTTATGTTAAACCGTATACTACATGTATTATAAGCATTGCACATAGTGTAGTCATGGTACGCAAATGAAGTTAAAGTAACATGAATAACATTTCGACGTATCACGAGACTTCTTTCAGCACATTTTACTTATAGAAAGATGTTTAACATTTTTATAGATTGAATAACATCGGACGAAGAAGTTGATAGAAATGTGCAATTATAAATAATTCTTTATAAAACGTAACCACAATTCAAATATAAATTAACATGCACAGTAAGTTAATAAATATAAATTCCCCATTAATTGAAATTCTCGGGTTTAGGACTCTCCGGACGCTGCCTGTGCATCATTTTGATTTTAAATAAATAAATACATAAACAAATAATAAATAAATAAATAAATACATAAATACATAAATAAATAAATAAATAAATAAATAAATAAATAAATAAATAAATAAATAAATAAATAAATAAATAAATAAATAAATAAATAAATAAATAAATAAATAAATAAATAAATAAATAAATAAATAAATAAATAAATAAATAAATAAATAAATAAATAAATAAATAATTAAATAAATAATTAAATAAATAAATAAATAAATAAATAAATAAATAAATAAATAAATAAATAAATAAATAAATAAATAAATAAATAAATAAAAATAAATAAATAAATAAATACATACATACATAAATAAACATCTAGCATACATACATACACGCAATAACGCACGCACGAACGTACGAACAAACGCACGCACGCACGCTTGCACGAACGCACGCACGCACACATACATACATAGTAATTCTTTGCATGTTCATTTGCAGTAAAAGTCAAAGAGCTACATCGCCTTGTTCTGAAAAGTATGCAAAGCGTAAAACATTACAGTATTCCTTATGCGCATGTGACGACGGAGCATGGGCGTCCACAGATAAAACAGTGCCACAGATGGAAGTGAAACCGTGCAAGCACGCGAAAGATACACCAAAAACAAGCATATCCAGCTTCTCTGATGCAGTGAAAACAACTTCGGTAGGTACTTCGATCATAATTCATTCGTGGTATATTTAATTAATGCATATTGTAGTTAATTAGTTGTATTAAATACACGCAAATGAATAAACACACAGTTATCTAAACAGATTTGAAGAGAAACTAAACTGAAAGAAAAAAAGTACTTTTCTACATGCATATATTCAAACGTCATATTTACAATTACCCGTACACTCTACGTTTCTTTCATAGACATCCGTTACATGGATGAAAGGAGAAGTTTCGAGACATATATGTGCGTTGCGAGTGGGTGGGGTATATGCTGCTGAGAAATTCTGCTGTATAGTATAGACAGCAAGTGAAAATAGCTTCGTGTTGGTGCCAAACGCGCCAGTGTATCTGGTTAGTTGTTATGGTTGACGTATATACAATGTTATTAGTTGTTATTGTTGACGTATATATTATGTTATTAGTTGTTATTTATGACGCATATACTTTGTTATTGTTGAATTATATTACTTCCTTATTCGTTATATGACTGGTGGCTAAAGTTGGAGTATACATTATGTTGCTGGTTGACATGTAAATACCTTTACATTTGCATGTATTACAAAAATAATTTCTTACGTTTTAATTGTTATTGTTAACATATATCTTCCGTTAAATCTATGTGTTATGTTTTGAGATAGTTATCTTTACAAGCATATATATTATATTTACAAACACGTTTGCGACATTTTTATATTTAGAGTTGTATGTTTACAAGAATATATGCGATATTTTTGTTTATTTTTATGTTTACAGTCATATCCGATATATTTTGTCCTGAGATTCAGGTTTGCAAGCTCATCTGTGATATTTTATAAATTTTTATGTTTTACAACCATATCTGTGATATTTTATATTTAGGTTTGTATGTTTATAAGCATATCTGTGATATTTTATATTTAGATTTTTATGTTTACAAGCAGATCTGTGATATTTTTGATTATAATGTTTACAATTATGTGTGGATTTATTCTAGATGTGTATATTTACATGCATAAGTGTATAATCTTCTATAATTTTATGTTTACAAGCCTATCTGTGATATTTTTAAAAATGTCTGTGATATTAGGGTTTGATGTTTACAAACACATCTGTGATAGTTTTTAGATGTTTCTGTTTTCTGTTATTATTTTAGAAGTTTAATTTTACAAGCATATCTGTGATATATTTTAGATGTTTATGTTTACAATAATATCTGTGATATTTACACACACGTTTGTAATATTTTTATATTTAGATTTTAATGTGCACACATTATATGTGACGTTTTTACTTTTAAATTTATCTTTACAACTATACATTTGACGTTAGAAGTACAACTGTGATATTTGTAAGCATATCTATAACACTTACAATTTCATCTGAGAGATTGGTTTTAGACAGTTATGTTTACATATTTGCATACCTAACTGTGATATATTCATTAAATTGTTAATGTTAACTTCCACATTATCTGTGACATCAACAATGTATTTAAAACACCTCTGCTACGTGTACACGTGTACACTTTGTACATATAACGTGGTATTAATCGTGTCAATAAATGTCTTAAAAGACTTGTTCACCAAATATATGTGATACCTTTTGTCCTGTTACAAATCGTTCTGATTTCACACGGTATATAACTAAGGCAATTACGTTTCACAACGCTGAACCCGATTGGCTCATGAACTAAATCTGTGATATTTTATTTAAAAAATATATTTTCTACATTTTGATGTTTATATTGTTTGTGATACCGGTATTACTGTAGATATGTAAATATTGGTGACAGGGTTTTTGTTTTTATGTTGTATTATTTTTATTGATTGATGTACATTTTCAAATCCGTAAGATTTTATCGTTTCTGTTGTTATGTTGAAGTTATTTTGAAGTTTTTGGTTTTTTTTTTTTTTAATTTTGGCTCAGTTTATATATACAATTTCCTATTTGCCTACCTCATTCGACTTCTTTTTGTTTCACTTTCGTTGAAAGTTAGTCGAATGTATGGGCACCATTAATGGCTTAACATTGTGTAAAACATTTTTTGATGTAAATTATGTTCTTTTTATACGTATTTTATCATATATATCTGTAAAACTTAATTCGGTGATGGTAATTATTTGTTTGGTGTTGGTTGCTATATAATTAGTATTTAATATGTGTAATTTTGAATTCATAAATTGTACTTATATGGTGTCGGTGTATTTTATCATACCACTAAATGATTTTATACAAGGAAACTCAACCTGTCAGATAAACTTTTGCTTTATCCGACAGGAAGGTTTATCTGACACCCTCATGTATATACTTTTGACGGACTACTTTTTCCAGGAATGTGAGTGACGTCATAAACAAGTAATTTTAAAGGTTACGAAATGGGGCGATATTTAACAGTTCATCGATTGGAGGAAATAAGACACTAAACAATGAATAATTACATTTTATTATATACCTTACAATAAATACTACATTACAATAAATTAAATAGAAACAAATTTGTACATGAAAAGAATCAATAACCGTTAGCTATCGTGCCAATACAGGTAGTTTCGGTTTAAAATAACTCGCCAAAATTCACGTGCGCGCATAATGGCGCAATCACTTGTTTTACGTCATTCAGTTGAGTTGTAAGTTTACACACTGTTGGAATTTAAAAAGAGCAATCAGAATACAATATTTAGTGTTTCTGGATGGATTATGATAATAAGATTTATATCAAAAAGTGTATCCATGGAATATATGGCTCGAATGGAACCGGTAAGATTAATCCCATTTCAACGTTCTATAAGTCGAGTGTATTCCGATACCTGGCTGGATAGTTGTGGGTGGAGAACAGAGTTGCCAACATAAGGATTTGGATCTAGTAATTTGGATGCATTCTTCGATTAGTTTACTTTGAAAGGAAATTTACATAAAGGGTTATTTCTTTGATGAATAAACCGTTTCTTTGTTGATTGATCAAAGAAAGTGTATCTACAAAGAATTACCCGCTTACACCAACTGGTTTAAAAGGAATAGAATGATGATGTTGTTTGCACCTTTATCGATTATGCCATGTGCGGATTAACAACTCATTATGGAAGCTAGAACCTCTGTAAAACTAGTCTACACGACGTTTTTATCATTGAAACACTCGGGTGAGTAGGGGTGTATTTCATTTTAAATTTTATGCTGTGTCATTCTGGAAAAATTGAGTCACACGAGTTGTTTGCATGTGTTGAAAGATAATAGCAATGGTATATAATAAACATCTCGGCGAAGATAAATTCTGCATACACTTTTGAAAAGTTAAAATTTTGGTCTTTTGTTGTTGAACAGTTTGATCGAAACACGGAATTGCATTTGAATAAAACCTTCTTTTATCTACTGTAGTGTGTAACATTTGGCATGTTGATCAAATATGAATTGAAGCATATGGCGATATTTTATCTTGTTACACCGCGTTTTGCATTGAATTGTTTAGCACTATTTCGAGTGGCGGAAACATCATGAATAGATACCATCGGCAAGCCTCGCCATGTAAACCTTTCTTCAACTCGTCGGATAAATTCAAGTACACAAAGACACTAACCTAATATGCTCTATATTCGGTAATAAATTATTTTATGATTTTAAATAGTTTATGGTTTATTTTTCTGTTTGCTAGTCTAAACAATTGAACCCCATTACTACAGTGTTGTTTCAAATAATACACAACCTAATTTACGTCATACACAGTTATCTAAACCTTTATAACAAAGAGTATTTACCGCGGATATTTGTTTTTATACAACGCCTACGTGTAAAATGTAAACGTTGCTAGGAGAAATGTATTCTTAAAGAAATGCTGCGTTGAATTCTGTATAACTATCTCACGGCAGTAAATGTGCATGGTAAGTATAATATTGATTTAACAAATGTACTAGATTCTACTTCGAGAATGTAATTATTGCATCCATTTGATATGGGAGAATAACCGCCACGAAATGCCACGACATTCTTTTTCGGTTTATTTCAATAACTCCTCGCTGTTTCAATAAAACACAACCTTTAATTTAGCTTTCTTGAGCATGGAAGAAACGATTAGAAATTGCTTATAAGAGAGCAAAACATTAGAATATATTTCAAAAGTAATATATTCTTAGTAAAATTTATTTTGAACTCGGATCAAAAACTAATTCATCGCTTAAAACATTACATATTCCAATTGCCCAACCCACGTGGCAATGTTAAAGCGCGGTGTTGCACTTCTAAAAATTGAAACATGTTTGTTTCACAATATACCCACAAATAGACATTGTTTGCCCCTTCTGTACTGATGTTGTTTAATCTGAAAAGAATGTTCTCTTACAGTGTTTATTACATATAAAAATCTGAGCAAAAAAGCAATATGATAGTAAGCTAATATGTTGAATGAAGATGATAAATTTACATCGCTATCCAGCCATCCAGAGTTGATAACAACCCTCGTCGGAACCTGTTGTAACAGTTTAGCTTCTCGTTTTAATGTGTTAATCAATAAAACTATTGTTTGAAGATAAATATGTTTATAAAACCATGCGGGTCCATAATTATAAGCACACGAAACAGAGTTCAATTAATATCAACACAAATACTAACAATGTCATGGAAAAAAACATACAGTAATTCAAAGCCTATTCTTGAACTATAAATTTCACCGCTACGTCACCCTCCACATACCTGTTGCATTTTGGGATGTCGAGCTTAACGAGAATTATACAAAGCCCTGTGCAAAAGAAACAGACGATGTTTCTCAAGTTGCGTAAATCGGTCCCAAACACATCTATTGCGTAGGATTCTGGCGGATGCCTACAGCGGTAATTACTTCCGGCGGTAGACCATTGGGACTACTTTCTGTGCCATTTACGTTAGAGAAAAATTGTAAGAAATGCCAATGTTGCAAAACACCATTAATATAGTTACATACATAAATAACACCTTTTCTTAAAGGGTTTGTAGAAGATTTTTCAAACCGGTGAACTAAATATTGTGAACGCGATGCATTTCCTAAACACACATATTGTGTATCTTTACCTAGGAGTGTTAGTTTCTTATTTTGTGATACGTATTCTCAGTAATTAATAACAAATACACTATTTACAGACCTTCAATAACTTCAAAAATAGTAAACTGTTTTTATTGAATTCTTTTGAAGCCACGTATACGCCTAATCACAAGGGAAAGTGTTCTTATTTACTTATTGTAAAGGCTAATGACCTAGTCAAATTACGCACTTAAAGGTTCACAAGTCATATAGAGTCGACGCTTGGTCAATCTGGTCGATTATTGTTGGAAAAATGCTAACTGCAAATAATTTTAAGTGTACAATTAAACTAAAAAATCAACAAATCATTATCCCGATATGTGATATTTTATTTTTCCCTTAATGCGTTTATTGAAGTTTCTCTGCTTCATAGTTATGTATTGATGAGATTGTTACTATTTTATATAATATACACAGTTATACACTGTAAATATGTGTTATTGATTTTCATTTTCGCATGTTTCTTTGTATGACTTGCTGCCTTGGTCATATTATTTTATGTCATAAATGCATACAGCAAAAGGCACTATGTCGAATTGCTAACAAACTTTGAACATTTAATATATCAAACGTGGCTTACCAGTTGGCAGTTTAAAACTCGCAGTTTAATTTATTGCAATATCGAAACCTCTATTCGTCTTTCAACATACAGACATGTATATTTATTTTATTTATCAACTGATTACCATTCAATTTACTGCGATTTGCGATCTCTTTTGTGTTTATATATTATAATTCGGTGTCAAATACATGGTATGGTGATGGTGGGTAAAATACATCGATACATATGTGTACTTCCATTAGTTTAATTGACAATACGAGCTTAAAGTTTGTCATTACTACTGAGCGTAGAAAACTAAATATATTATAACTAATTTCAAGATGTAAACCCAATGATTGATTTTAATTTTAAATACCCGTCATATATCAAATACAGGAGTTTAAAAATAACATCAAATCAAAAGGTATTTACGATGTATTTTGACATTCGAGAAAAAATATACCGCTGTATTAATAACATCAAATGTTTACAATACTTTAATACAAAACCGAAAACAATGCCATTCATATAATGCGTTGACAGAACTAATTAACGATCAAGATCCAGGCCACCGTTTTCTGCAAATTAAAACTTATAGCGCCCGTCTAATTCAATGCTATTTATCTACGACATTATCATCATTATTTTTTGTAATTTGTGGGAGGCAAATATTTTTGTGCAAACTGTCTAAAAAGCAAACAGAGTTATATGCATACAAGTCAATCTACAACGGGTAAAAATAGTCGATTAACCCATACTGCGTTCGATGTTGGGTGCTAACTATAATAACAGTTACACCAATGTGCGTTGCGGTGGTACACCATCATGATCATCGTCATGATCATCATGATCATAATCATAATCGTCGTCGTCGTCGTCATCATCATCATCATCATCATCATCATTATCATCATCATATCATCATCAGTAGTATTATCAACATAACGATCGTCTCTGTATTTTCTGTTTTCTATAACATGCTTATTTTTTTAATGTTGTTTAAAGCAATTTGAATACATGCAGTTCATACCTTATATCTACTGGGCCGAAATTGCTTAACCGCCACTTTTGTATTGCATATATTTCAAAGTCTTACTCTTCAATCTTCTTTGTGTTTACGCGGCTTTCATTTTCTTTCAATTTCTTTCAAAAATTTAAAAAATGGGTGGGAGATGCACTCGCGTGTGACCAATTCAAGATAAGATAAGATAAGATTTAAATTCGGCAAGACAAATAACAAAACAACATAAGCTCGCAACAGTTTTAAAACCGACTAGAGTTGGAAACAAAACTATAATATGACGACGACGACGATAATGATGATGATGATTATGATGATGATGATGATGATGATGATGATGATGATGATGATGATGATGATGATGATGATATCGTCCGAAATTGTCACAATGAGGAGGAACAAAATACTACCAAAGTGCGTTCCGTTCCCCCATTTATATGTACCACTGCAACGCACTTGGGTGTTGACCAAAAAGCGAACGCACTTTGGTGTTGAACACCAAAGTTGGATTGACACCTAAGTGTGTTGCTACACCGCTATATGTACTGACTCAATACACTGTTCTTAAACTTACGCAATATGATGTAATACGCAGTTAACTAGTCAACAACACATACAGATAAGCTACCATACCTATATGAATAGACATAAAATGAATTCACTTGTAGATGTGGCCTAAATGGATTATTATTAATCTTTTTTTTTTTAAGATATCCGTTGCATTGATGAAAGGAAAAGTTACGAGACCTATATGTGCGTTGCGAGTGGGTGGGGTATATACTGCTGAAACATTCTGCCGAATAGTAAGGTCACAATGTGGAAATATGATCGTGTTGGTGCCAAACACGCCAGTATATCTGGTTAGCTGTTATTGTTGACGTATATATTATTTTATTAGTTGTTATTGTTGACGTATATACTATGTTATTAGTTGTTATTGTTAAATTATAATATTTCGTTATTGGTTATGTAACTGGTTGCTAACGTTGGAGTATACATTATGTCCCTCGTTGACATGTAAATACCTTTACATTTATATGTATTACAAAAATAATTTCTTATGTTTTAATTGTTATTGTTAACATATATCTTCTGTTAAATATATGTGTTATGTTTTGAGATAGTTATCTTTACAAGCATATATGTGATATTTACAAACACGTCTGCCATATTTTTACATTTAGAGTTTTATGTTTACAAGAATATAAGTGATATATATTTTTTTATCATATCCGAGATATTTTGTCCAGAGATTAATGTTTGCAAGCTCATCTGTGATATTTTGTAGATTTTTATGTTGACAAGCATATCTGTGATATCTGTTTTATTTAGATTTGTATGTTTATAAGCATATCTGTGATATTTTATATTTAGATGTTTATGTTTACAAGCATATCTGTGATATTTTGTTCAGATTGTAAGGTTCAAAATTATATGTGAGATTTATTCTAGATTGGTATGTTTACTTGCATAAGTGTATAATCTTTTAGAATGTTATGTTTACAAGCCTATCTGTGATATTATTTTTTTAATGTCTATGATATTGAGGTTTGATATTTACAAACACATCTGTGATAGTTTTTAGATGTTTATGTTTACAAGCATATCTGTTTATTTTTTAGAAGTTTACATTAACAAGCATATCAGTGATATTTTTTAGATGTTTTGGTTTACAATCATATCTGTGATATTTACACACACGTTTGTGATATTCTTATATTTACCCTTTAATGTGTACACATCTATCTGTGACGTTTTTACTTTTAAATTTATCTTTACAAGTATTCATTTAATGTAAGAAGTACAACTGTAATAGTTGTAAGCATATCTTTGATACTTACAAATTCATCTGTGATGTTGGTTTTCGACAGTCATTTTTACATAACCATCTGTGATATATTCAGTAAATTGTTAACTTTCACATGATCTGTGACATCTACAAGAAAGTATTTGAAATATCTCTTCTACATGTGGTATTATTTTTATTGATTGATGCACATTTTCAAATCCGTCCATTTATTAAAGATTTTATAGTTTCTGTTGTTATGTTGAAGTTATTGTGATTTTGTTGTTGTTATTTTGAAAATTTTGGCTCAGTTTTTTTTATACAATTTTCTATTTCCCTACCTCATTCGACTTCTTTTTGTTTCACTTTCGTTGAAAGTTAGTCGAATTTATGGGGACCATTAATGGCGTAACATTTTGTAAAACATTATTTGATGAAAATTATTTTCCTTCTACACAAGGTCACCGGGTAACTAGGGGCGAAGTATAGTAAAGTATTAAAGTCTTATTATATATAATGCCTAATATTCTTTCAAAAAATCCTACGGTCCATAAATCCGAGAAGTGAATAGTACCTTTGTATACGTATGTTCTCATATACATCTGTAAAATTTAATAAGGTGATGGTAATTATTTATTTGATGTTGGTTACTATATGATATGTATTTATTATGTGTGTTTTTAATGTATAAAATGTATTTGTATGGTGTCGGTATATTATTCCTTAATAAATTCTTCAAATTATGTCGGTGGCGGTGTATTATCCCTTAATAAATTATTGAAATGATTCTAATTCGTTTATGGTTCATTTTTCTATTTGCCAGTCTAAACAATTTAACCGCACTACTAAAGTATTGTTTCCAATAATGCACAACACAATTTACGTCATACACAGTTATCTCAAACTTTATAACAAAGAGTATTTACCGCGGATATTTGTTTTTACACAACGGCTACATGCGTCGAATTCTGTATAACTATCTCACATCAGTAAATGTGCATGGTTAGTATAATATTGATTTAAGAAATATACTAGATGCTACCACGAGAATGTATTTAGTACATCCATTTCATATGGAAGAATAACCGCTAAGAAATGCCACATTGTTTTTCGGTTTATTTCAATAAATCCTCTGCGTTTTAATGAAACACAACCTTTAATTTCGCTTTCTTGAGCATAGAGGAAATTCACAATTATCCAGAAATAGACATTGTTTGCCCCTGCTGTACTGATGTTGTTGAATATGAAAAGAATGTTCTCTCATATTGTTAATCACATAAAAACAATCTGAGCAAAAAATGCAATATGATACATTTTCATTGCTATCCAACCATCCAGAGTTGATAACAACCCTTGTCAAAACCTGTTGTGACACTTTAGCTTCAGGTAATAAGTTGCTGTTCAATAAAACTAGTGTTTGAAGATAAATATATCTTTTAAATTGTATAAATATTGTACAACTCTATTTTACTATGATAATGTGTTTGTGATTTCACTCTTATTTCAACTGTATTGTAACAACAAGGACATTTTTACGTGACGTGTACTTTGCCAGAGGCGTACCTTGGCCAAATTTGAATATGTATATATACGCACAATAAAATAGGGCAAATTCAATTGATGTAATATTGACAGTTATTAAATAACGAAACGTCGTTTTTGTAGAACTAATTGCATGTAAATACAATACTATTACACAATATTATCAGTCGGACAGTATATATATCATTCACAACCAAATTTCTGCCTCGGTTGTTAATGTATTTTTTATGACTTTAGAACTTTCCTATTCTGCGCAAGCTTTACGGGCGTATATGAGTGTGCCTGGTTACGACCCTAACATTTACGCCTTATTTGGCAACAGTTTTATTGGAGACATGCTTTGCATTCAGTCGTCTTTGTGTAATAAACAAATACTTTAAGTATATGGTTGTTTGTTCAATCTCTTAACACAAGATTGTTCGTAATGTTTGCTATTAGAAAGCATTAGAACGCATTTATGTGTGTGAATAGTTCGAACAATGAAAAAAACAAAACTTTTGGGAAATCACTTCCTCATTCTGTACGGACACGAATATAATTTTTTATAAAAATGTTTTATATACAACGCCGAAAAATGAAATTATTATCAATCATAATAGACCTGCATAAAAGACCTGCGTAATATAACTAATGCTGTCAACATCTTGGGCAAAAAAAAAAACTCATTGAGTTTAGGTTAATTTCAAATCATTAAACATCTTGGTTTATTTGTAATACCAATAAAATCACATAGCATGCACAAATTTCTATTTCTATTACGTTTTGCATTTGTGATTTTATTTCCTGCATATATGTTAATGGATCTACAATACATGCTTCTAGATACAGTTAAAGGCGTTTGATGATGTGCTTGTTGTACAGATTTTTTTTTACAAATGGAGTTAAAAAAACAACAAACAACCGAATCTAAAAAGCGTCTTAAAATGCGTATAACAAGAAAACGACGCATATTCACTGGATAAAAATACATGTAACAAAATAATTGTTGACAGTTGTAATTGGTGCGAATTTATGTTTAGGTGCTAATAGAAACTGTATCTTTGTTTAAAAGCAAACTGTACGATTATTTTGTGCTAAAATATTGGGTATAACAACAATTAAATAGTGTTCATATACACATGTAGTGCATAATTAACCAACACAAATCGAAGGATTGTACTTGTATTTTTTACTCTACACAATCTGTTTTCATTGCTTGCATTTACTGAGCTAATTACAGAGAAATGCGGATGCAAGCCAGTGGAAATAAACAACATATTATTATATTTTTGTTCTAGCGATTATTGTATGGAGTACTTGAATGTAACATATTCGAAAAATGCATATTTCGTCAATTTATGTTTAACACACAAACACGCTGATTCACTTATATCCATCATCATGTAAATGGCAGATTTAAATAAAGAATTATGCAGTTTAAATCCAAAATCACGTTTCAATCACAGACAGTAATCACTTTACTATGGGATGAAAGATTTTCACAGTTTGACTTTTGATGGGATACTGAGCTGATTTAAGCTGGCTTGTAACACGTTTCGTTCAGAAAAGGCATCGCAATCAAGAACTATGGAGAACGTGACAAACACGCGAGGTCAGGAACGCGAATGTCCTGGACGGTGTTACTATATATAAAGGTACTTGGTGAAATGTCCGTTACACCACCTGCATAGCTCGGACGGAACGGTTCTGAGGCCGATATGGCTTTCCGGTTTTACAGCACCGAAATTGTTTGAACACTGGAAATAACACCATCGAATAAATTTTTGTGGAAAAAGGTAGCGACTTTGTATTATTTTAACATATAATGTTTATTAATATTTTAAAATTTAAGATTAATGCATAAAATAAATAAATAAATAAGTAAATAAATAAATAAGTAAATAAATTAATAAATAAATAAATAAATAAATAAATAAATAAATAAATAAATGAATGAATGAATGAATGAATGAATGAATGAATGAATGAATGAATGAATGAATGAATGAATGAATGAATGAATGAATGAATGAATGAATGAATGAATGAATGAATGAATGAATGAATGAATGAATGAATGAATGAATGAATGAATGAATGAATGAATGAATGAATGAATTAATTAATTAATAAATAAATAAATAAATAAATAAATAAATAAATAAATAAATAAATAAATAAATAAATAAACAAACAAACAAACAAACAAACAAACAAACAAAACAAACAAATTAATAAATAAATAAATATTTTGATTTTAATACTTATTTAATCCATTTTTCAGTTGCAGCAAAAGCCAATGAGATACAGCGCATAGTTGTGAAACTTACCGGAAGCGTTGAAATTGACAATACTCAATATGCGCGATTGGCATCTAAGCGCGGTCCACCGGAGTCAAAACAAAGCCTCTGAACGGCGAAGTTAAAGGATGCCAGCACGTAAAAGGCATGCCAAAGGCAGACATTTTCAGCTTTTCGGTAGGTAATTTTTATCATAATAGTTCATGGTATATTTATTTCGTTTATATGCTAGTAATTAGGTAGGCATTAATACCCACAAACGAATAAAAATAAAAACTCACTAATATAAACAGCTTTGTTATAGAAAACCTAAACTAACCGCAATAAATTAACGTTTCTGCGTGTATGTATTGCAACGTCATCTTTATGGCTAAGTTTACTTGTTTCATTTGTAGATATCCGTTACGTGGATAACAGCGAAAACTACGAGACGTGTGTGCGTTGCGAGTGGGTGGGACACATACTGCCGAAAGCTCCTGCCGTAAGCTTCTGCTATATAGTAGAGAAACAATGTGGAAATTGGATCGTTTTGGTTCCTAATACGCCGGTATATCTGGTTAGTTGTTCATGTTGACGAATCTGTTATGTTGTTAGTTGTTATTGTTGAATTATAGTATTACGTTATTGTTTTTTTTTAACTTGATGCTATTGTTGACGTATTCACATTAATTTCATGAATGAGATTGTTTACTTGTAAATACTTATTTATTTATTTATTATTAAATTGATATTTATATTACAGAAGTATACATTTATATTTTATTATTATTGTAAACATATTTCTTCTGTTATATTTTTAAATTATGTTTTGAGATATTTATCATAAGCATATCTGTGATATCTACAGGCACATCTGTGATATTGTTTATATTTGAATTGTTATGCTTCCAATCATGTCTGTAATATATAGTTTTAGACATGTTTATGTTCAAAATCATATCTGTGATATCTATTTACAAGCTTATATGTGATTTTTATTTGAAAGCACAGCTGTGATATTTTTTTACAAGCGTGTCTGTGATATTTATTTACAAGTATGTCTGATATTTATCAACAAACATATCTGTGATATTTATTCAAAAGCATGTCTGTGATATTTATTTATAAGCATACATGTGATATTTATTTAAATGCTTGTACGTAATATTTATTTAGAAGAATACCTGTGATATTTATTTACAAGCATAACTTAGATATTGACTTATAAGTACGTCTGTGATATTTATTTACAAGCATATCTGTGATAGTTACAAGCACATCTGTGATAGTTTTTATAATTCAATTTTATGTTGACAATCAATTATATGAGCTATTTTCTTAGGTTTTGTTATGTTTATAGTCATATCTGTGATATTTGTTTACAAACATATCTGTGATAATAGTTTACAAGCATATCTGTGATGTCTATTTACAAACATATATGTGATATTTATTTACATGCATATCTGTGATATCTATTTACAAGCATATATGTGATATCTATTTACAAGCATATCTGTGATATATATTTACAAGCATATCTGTGATATTTATTTACAACCATATAAGTGATATTTATTTACAAGTATATTTGTTATATATAGAGAGTTTTATGTTTGCAAGCATATTATGTTAAGAATCATACTTGTGATATTTGCTCTTTTAAATTTGTATTTTTACAAGCGAACATTTTATATTTACAACTGATTGGCATATCAGCTCTATCTGTGATGTTTTATTTATTTATATTTTATTATGTACATTTTGATTATTTAGTCGGTGTTGGTTACTATATAATGTGTATATATTTTGTGTGTTTTAAATGTATAAACTGTATTTATATGGTGTTGGTGTATTATTCATTAATGAATTATTAAAATGATGTTAATTAGTTTATTGTTTATTTAAGAAAAAAAATCGATGTATCGTTGTTTGTCGGCCAATAAACAATTGTATGTTTAACTATAATCCTAAATCACATTGCAATTACAGACAATAAATACTCTACAATGGGATTAAAGATATTTACAATTTGATTTCTAATTGGCTAACGAGCTGATTTAAGCTGCTGTATAACACGTTTCGCACAGAACAACAAATCACAACCAATAACAATCCTACACGTGACAAACACCTGCGATCAGGACGCTCATGCTATGGACAGTGATACTATATATAGAAGTGTTTGGTGAAAATGTACCTGCATCGATCGGGTAGAAGGATTCGGAGCCAGATATAAACAAGAAAAAATACAATCCGATATGTCAGTACTGATTGGCGAGTATTATCTGTCAACTAGCAGTATCCGTGATTTGTAAATTAAAAGGTGTAAAAGCATTAAATGAAGAGTTTACACACATGATCTAGCAACTGTTCCAAACGCAGAATAAATTGAAGTCTACAAAACTTCAGATTTTTCAAGATATTTACATTTTTGTGAAAACAAAATCCCAAAGCAACTTAACTCCACGCGGTGCATTCACGCGCACGTCTTTGCGCATGCGCATAAATCTATAATTGGGCCCCTATTTTTATCTCGTACTTCCTAATTTTAGGATTACCAAGGGTGGTCGCTAGGTTATTCACATAAAGCAGCAAGTTTTGTCTTTAAACACCACCACCCATATAATTATTCAACACGCATTTTTCGTGAAGTAGATTTTCTAAAACAATCAAGAATTGTAATTACAAAATGTTTACTCAAAACAATATTAGCAAGGAATTGCAATTTTAAAATGTTTACTCTATTATACGGCTAGTCGATTTTGACAAATTTTAGTGCATATACTTCAAAAATAACATGGTTATCTCCCTTTTACCAGAAGGATTTGGGCGACACAAAATTAAGTGAAACAACCAATTTGTTGAACAACTGCCCAAATTCTAACATTAAACCATTCTTAAACGACGTCACTGATAAAATATCAAAATTATGCACAAAAAACATTTAAATCCTATACACACCGTAAAACCGATTTTAACAGAACCCCTGGTCTTAAACATAATATTGCGCACAAACCATGGTTTGGGCCTCAATATCAATCAGCCCGTAATAAATACAAATGGTGCTCGCAAAGCGTATCATATTGATAAGTCCAATCAAAACAAACACAAGTTAAATTCCGTAAGTCAGCACTATAAACACGTGCTGAATATATTCATCCGTAAGCACAAATATACTGTAGAAAAACGATTACGTTCCATGAACTCCAAACAGCCTAAAGACTATTGGAGATACCTCAATAGCTTCAATAAAAAGACCACCGATAAAAGCACCACTATCGACCAATTTTATAATTTCTTTAAAAATACAAACTCTTCCACGATATTAACGAATCTTCTCCAGAAATGGACGACAGTTACACGCCTGTCATCCATTCAGTTGATACCTTAAATAAACCTATTACAGCTGAAGAAATCCAAAAAATGAACTTTGAAGCCATGTTGGTCCATAATGTAAGACAATTTAGTGTACTTATTGTAATTTGTGAACAATTCCCTATCTCCACAGTTTATAACGCACAACTTACTACTGTTTTCATATTGTTTCAACAGTTCGTACCTTGTAGATTCATACCTTATGTCAGTTCATATACGTTGGGTTGTATTATGCGTCAATATGTGCTCTATGTGCATGTATCTCATAAGAAACGTGCCCTTTTTGATTACTTTCAGATTCATTTAAGGCGATATGTCAAGCTTCTTTGTACTTGTTTAGTATTTTGGCAAATTATGCTTAGTAACAATATATTAACTGCTAGAAGTATATTATTAATGTGAAACTGGGATTATACGCATCTGCCGTTTATTCTGATTATCGTTATTAACATGTCTAGTCAAATTCATTGTCAAGTTATATAATATATGTTCGTTTTGTTACAGCTTTCAACGATAATAAACCATCGAAGAAACTAGCTGCTGCGTTCTGGTACATTGTCAATAAAAGTCTTAAAAAACTTGTTCACCAAATATCTGTGATACGTTTTTGTTCTGTCACACATCGTTATTATTTGACATTGTGTATAACTAAGTCAATCACGTTTCACCACGCTGAAACCGATTGGCTCATCAACTCAGTCTGTGATATTTATTTATTTTTATATTTTTTTGGTACATTTTGATGTTTATATTTTTTCGGATACCGGTATTACTGTAGATATGCAAATATTGGTCACAGGGTTATTGTTTTAATGTTGTATTATTTTTATTGATTAATGTACATTTTCAAATCCGTCCATTTATTAAGATTTTATAGATTCTGTTGTTATGTTGAAGTCATTGTGATTTTGTTGTTGCTATTTTGAAAATTTTGGCTCATTTTTTTTTATACAATTTCGTATTTGCCTACCTCATTCGACTTCTTTTTGTTTCAATTTCGTTGAAAGTTAGTCAAATTTATGGGGACCATTAATGCCTTAACATTTTGTTAAACATTATTTGATGTAAATTATTTTTCTTCTACATATATTTCGTAGTTGGGACTGAATTTCAACGTCCCGCATGTATTCCTTATCTGACAAGGTCACCGGGTAACCAGGGGCGAAGTATTTTAAAGTATTAAAGTCCTATTATGTATAATGTCTAATATCTGTTATGTGTTGTTGTTGTTGTTGTTGTTTTCAAAAATTCCTAGGGTCCCTAAATCCGAGAAGTGAACAGTTCCTTTTTATACGCATGTTATCATATATATCTGTAAAATTTAATAAGGTGATGGTAATTATTTATTTGATGTTGGTTACAGTATAATATGTTTTTATTATGTGTGTTTTAATGTATAAATTGTATTTGTATGCTGTCGGTGTAATATTCCTTAATAAATTCTTCAAATTATGTCGGTGGCGGTGTATTATCCCTTAATAAATTATTGAAATTTTTCTAATTCGTTTGTGGTTTATTTTTCTAGTTGCCAGTCTAAACAATTTAACCGCACTACTAAAGTATTGTTTCCAATAATGCACAACATAATTTCCGTCATACACAGTTATCTCAAACTTTATAACAAAGAGTATTTACCGCGGATATTTGTTTTTACACAACGGCTACATGCGTCGAATTCTGTATAACTATCTCACATCAGTAAATGTGCATGGTTAGTATAATATTGATTTAAGAAATATACTAGATGCTACCACGAGAATGTAATTATTACATCCATTTCATATGGAAGAATAACCGCTAACAAATGCCACATTGTTTTTCGGTTTATTTCAATAACTCCTCTGTGTTTTAATGAAACACAACCTTTAAGTTCGCTTTCTTGAGCATAGAGGAAATTCACAATAACCCAGAAATAGACATTGTGTGCCCCTTCTGTACTGATGTTGTTGAATATGAAAAGAATGTTCTCTCATATTGTTAATCACATAAAAAAATCAGAGCACAAAATGCAATATAATTGTAAGTTAATACTTTGAATGATGGTGATACATTTCCATTGCTATCCAACCATCCAGAGTTGATAACAACCCTTGTCAAAACTTGTTGTGACACGTAATAATGTGCTGTTCAATAAAACTAGTGTCTGAAGATAAATATATCTTTTAAATTGTATAAATATTGTACAACTATGTTTTACTTTAATAATGTGTTTGTGTTTTCAAACTTATTGAAACTGTATTGTAACAACAAGGGCATGAAAGTATTTTTACGTGACGTGTTCTTTGCCAGAAGCGTACCTTGGCCAAATTTCAATATGTATTTATACCCACAATAAAATAGGGCAAATTTAATTGATGTAATATTGACAGTTATTAAATAACGAAACGTCGTTTTTGTAGAACTAATTGCATGTAAATACAATAATATTACACAATATTATCAGTCGGACAGTATATACATCATCACGACCAAATTTCTCCCTCGGATTTTTATTTATTTTGTATGACTTTAGAACTTTCCTATTCTGGTTACGACCCTGAAATTTACGCCTTATTTGCCAACAGTTTTATTGGAGACATGCTTTGCATTCAGTCGTCTTTGTGTAATAAACAAATACTTTAAGTATATGGTTGTTTGTACAATCTCTTAACACAACATTGTACGTAATGTTTGCTATTAGAAATCATTAGAACGCATTTATGTGTGTGATTAGTTCGAACGATGAAAAAATAAAAAACTTTTGGAAAATCACTTCCTCATTCTGTACGGACACGAATGTAATTTTTTATAAAAATGTTTTATATACAACGCCGAAAAATGAAATTTTTATCAATTATAAACGACCTGCATAATTGACCTGCGCAATATAACTAATGCTATCAAAATCTTCGGCAAAAACTCATTGAGTTTAGGTTAATTTCAAATCATTAAACAATTTTCACCATTGTTTATTTTTAATACCAATACAATCACATAGCAAACAAAAAATTTATATTTCTACTACATTTTGCATTTGTGATTTTATTTCCTGCATATATGTTAATGGTTCTACAATACATGCTTCTAGATACAGTTAAAGGCGTTTGATGATGTGCTTGTTGTATATATTCTTGTTTTAGAATGGAGTTAAAAAAAATAAAAAATAAAAAATACAGAATATAAAAAGCGTCTTAAAATGCGTATAACAAGAAAACGACGCATATTCACTGAATAAAAATACATGTAACAAAATAATTGTTGACAGTTGTAATTGGTGCGAATTTATGTTTTGGTGCTAATAGACACTGTATCTTTGTTTAAAAGCAAACTGTACGATTATTTTGTGCTAAAATATTGGGTATAACAACAATTAAATAGTGTTCATATACACATGTAGTGCATAATTAACCAACACAAATCAAACGATTGTACCCAACGTTTTAAAACAAAATCAAACCAAACCTTTGTTTCATTGCTTGCTACATTCTTTAACAATGAAAATACAAACGTGTGCCATACTCTTAACTAATGGGAAAGTAAAACCTGATATTAAATTTGTATTTGTATTTTTTACTCTACACAATCTGTTTTCATTGTTTGCATTTACGGAACTAATTACAGAGAAATGTGGATGCAAGCTAGTGGAAATAAGCAACATATTATTATTTTTGTGTTGTAGCGATTATTCTATGGAGTACTTGAATGTAACAGATTCGAAAAATACATATTTCGTCAATTTATGTTTAACACACAAACACGCTGATTCACTTATATCCATCATCATGTAAATGGCAGATGTAAATAAAGAATAATGCAGTTTAAATCCAAAATCACCTTACAATCACAGACAGTAATCACTTTACGATGGGATGAAAGATTTTCACAGTTTGACTTTTGATGGGATACTGAGCTGATTTAAGCTGGCTTGTAACACGTTTCGCTCTGAAAATGCATCGCAATCAAGAACTATGGAGAACGTGACAAACACGCGAGGTCAGGAACGCGAATGTTCTGGACGGTGTTACAATATATAAAGGTACTTGGTGAAATGTACGTTACACCACCTGCATAGCTCGGACGGAACTGTTCTGAGGCCGATATGGCTTTCCGGCTTTACAGCACCAATTTAGTTTGAAAACTGGAAATAAAACTATCGAATATATTTTTGTGGAAAAAGGTAGCGACTTTGTATTATTTTAACATATTATGTTTATTAATATTTTAAAATTTAAGATTAATGCATACAATAAATAAATAAATAAATAAATAAATAATAAATAAATAAATAAATAAATAAATAAATAAATAAATAAATAAATAAATAAATAAATAAATAAATAAATAAATAAATAAATAAATAAATAAATAAATAAATAAATAAATAAATAAATAAATAAATAAATAAATAAATAAATAAATAAATAAATAAATAAATAAATAAATAAATAAATAAATAAATAAATAAATAAATAATAAAAATAAATAAATAAATAAATAAATAAATAAATAAATAAATAAATAAATAAATAAATAAATAAATAAATAAATAAATACTTGATTCATTTAATTGTTATTTTGATTTTAGTACTTATTTAATCCATTTTTCAGTTGCAGCAAAAGCCAATGAGATACAGCGCATAGTTCTGAAACTTACTGGAAGCGTTGAAATTGACAATACTCAATATGCGCGATTGGCATCTAAGCGCGGTCAACCGGAGTCCTCACAATGCCTCTGAACGGCGAAGTTAAAGGATGCCATCACGTAAAAGGCATGCCAGAGGCAGACATTTTCAGCTTTCCGATAGCTAATTTTTATCATAATAGTTCATGGTATAATTATTTCGTGTATATGCTAGTAATTAGGCAGGCATTAATACCCACAAACGAATAAAAATAAAAACTCACTAATATAAACACCTTTGTTATAGAAAAACTAAACTAACCGCAGTAAATTACCGTTTCTGCGTGTATGTATTCCAACGTAATCTTTATGGCTAAGTTTACTTGTTTCATTTGTAGATATCCGTTACGTGGATAACAGCGAAACCTACGAGACGTGTGTGCGTTGCGAGTGGGTGGGGCACATACTGCCGTAAGCTTCTGCCGAATAGTAGAGAAACAATGTGGAAATTGGATCGTTTTGGTTCCTAATACGCCGGTATATCTGGTTAGTTGTTCATGTTGACGAATCTGTTATGTTGTTAGTTGTTATTTTTTAATTATAGTATTACGTTATTGTTTCTTTTTTAACTTGATGCTATTGTTGACGTATTCACATTAATTTCATGAATGGGATTGTCCACGTGTAAATACTTAATTATTTATTTATTATTAAATTGATATTTATATTACAGAAGTATAAATTTATATTTTATTATTATTGTAAACATATTTCTTCTGCTATATTTTTAAATTATGTCTTGAGATATTTATCATAAGCATATCTGTGATATCTACAAGCACATCTGTGATATTGTTTATATTTGAATTTTTATGCTTCCAATCATATCTGTAATATATAGTATTAGACATGTTTATGTTCAAAATCATATCTGTGATATCTATTTACAAGCTTATATGTGATATTTATTTGAATGCATAGCTGTGATATTTTTATACAAGCATGTCTGTGATATTTATTTACAAGCATGTCTGATATTTATCAACAAACATATCTGTGATATTTATTCAAAAGCATGTCTGTGATATTTATTTATAAGCATACATGTGATATTTATTACATGCTTGTAAGTAAAATTTATTTAGATGAATACCTGTGATATTTATTTACAAGCATAACTTAGATATTGATTTATAAGTACGTCTGTGATATTTATTTACAAGCATATCTGTGATAGTTACAAGCACATCTGTGATATTTTTTATATTTCAATTTTTATGTTGACAATCATTTATATGAGCTATTTTCTTAGGTTTTGTTATGTTTACAGTCATATATGTGACGTTTATTTACAAACATATATGTGATATTTGTTTACAAGCATATCTGTGATATCTATTTACAAACATATCTGTGATATATATTAACGTGCATATATGTGATATGTATTTACAAGCATATATGTGATATCTATTTACAAGTTTGTCTGTGATATATATTGACAAGTATATCTGTGATATTTATTTACAACCATATCTGTGATATTTATTTAGAAGTATATTTGTTATATATAGAGAGTTTTATATTCGCACGCATATTATGTTAAGAATCATGCTTGTGATATTTGCTCTTTTAAATTTGTATTTTTACAAGCGAACATTTTATATTTACAACTGATTGGCTTATCAACTCTATCTGTGATGTTTTATTTATTTATATTTTATTATGTACATTTTGAGTATTTAGTCGGTGTTGGTTACTATATAATGTGTAAGTAAGTAAGTAAATTTTTCATTATCGTGACTTGTGTATAACATTTACATTTATAAGTCAATACGATACAAAATAGATCACTCCCGGCCCACCGGGCCTATAAGTCACCTTAGCAAGTTCCATTATGAACAACGTTGTATATAAATTGATAAAGCGTATCAAAAATAAAGATTGTTATCACATGACAGCAGCGACAGACATACGTATCGAATTTGTAATCGTGTTTACGAATACAGAGTACTTCTTGTCTAGTGTTATTTCCGGTGGCCTACATATATAGCACAACACTAAGTTTATGAAGAAATATCAGCGTTTTTATTATTGCATTTTGGAAATGTGTTGGATCAATCGATCACGTGACATGTGTATTTAATATGCGTGTTTTAAATGTATAAACTGTATTTATATGGTGTTGGTGTAGTATTCATTAATGAATTATTAAAATGATGTTAATTAGTTTATTGTTAATTTAATTAAAAAAATCGATGTATCGTTGTTTGTCGGCCAATAAACAATTGTATGTTTAACTATAATCCTAAATCACATTGCAATTACAGACAATAAATACTCTACAATGGGATTAAAGATTTTTACAATTTGATTTCTTATTGGCTAACGAGATGATTTAAGCTGGTGTGTAACACGTTTCGCACAGAACAACACATCACAACCAATAACAATCATACACGTGACAAACACCTGCGGTCAGGACGCTCATGCTATGGACAGTGATACTATATATAGAAGTGTTTGGTGAAATGTACCTGCATCGATCGAGTAGAAGGATTCGGAGCCAGATATAAACAAGAAAAAATACAGTCCGATATGTCAGTACTGATTGGCGAGTATTATCTGTCAACTAGCAGTATCCGTGAATTGTAAATTAAAAGGTGTAAAAGCATTGAATGAAGAGTTTACACACATGATCTAGCAACTGTTCCAAACGCAGAATAAATTGAAGTCTACAAAACTTCAGATTTTTCAAGATATTTATATTTTTGTGAAAAAAAGTAATCCCAAAACAACTTAACTCCACGCGGGGCATTCACGCGCACGTTTTTGCGCATGCGCATAAATCTATAATCGGGCCCCTATTTTTATCTCGTACTTCCTAATTTTAGGTTTACCAAGGGTGATCGCTAGGTTATTCACATAAAGCAGCAATTTTTGTCTTTAAACACCACCACCCATACGCATTTTTCGTCAAGTAGATTTTCTAAAACAATCAAGAATTGTAATTGCAAAATGTTTGCTCAAAAGAATATTAGCAAGGAATTGCAATTTTAAAATGTTTACTCTATTATACGGCTAGTCGATTTTGACAAATTTTAGTGCATATACTTCAAAAATAACATGGTTATCTCCCTTTTACCAGAAGCATTTGAGCGACACAAAATTAACTGAAATAACCAATTTGTTGAACAACTGCCCAAATTCTAACATTAAACCATTCTTAAACGACGTCACTGATAAAATATCAAAATTATGCAAAAACCGATTCTAACAGAACCCCTGGTCTTAAACATAATATTGCGCACAAACCATGGTTTGGGCCTCAAAATGTCAATCCGCCCGTAATAAATACACTGGTGCTCGCAAAGCGTATCATATTGATAAGTCCAATCAAAACAAACACAAGTTAAATTCCGTAAGTCAGCACTATAAACACGTGCTGAATATATTCATCCGTAAGCACAAATGTAGTGTAGAAAAACGATTACGTTCCATGAACTCCAAACAGCCTAAAGACTATTGGAAATACCTCAATAGCTTAAATAAAAAGACCACCGATAAAAGCACCACTATCGACCAATTTTATAATTTCTTTAAAAATACAAACTCTTCCACGATATTAACGAATCTCCTCCAGAAATGGACGACAGTTACACGCCTGTCATCCATTCAGTTGATACCTTAAATAAACCTATTACAGCTGAAGAAATCCAAAAAATGAATTTTGAAGCCATGTTGGTCCATAATGTAAGACAATTTAGTGTAATTATTGTAATTTGTGAACAATTCTCTATCTCCACAGTTATAATGCAAAACTTACTACTGTTTTCATATTGTTTCAACAGTTCGTACCTTGTACATTCATACCTTATGTCAGTTCATATACGTTGGGTTGTATTATGCGACAATATGTGCTCTATGTGCATGTATCTCATAAGAAACATGCCCTTTTTGATTACTTTAAGATTCATTTAAGGCGATATGTCAAGCTTCTTTGTACTTGTTTAGTATTTTGGCAAATTATGCTTAGTAACAATATATTAACTGCTAGAAGTATATTATTAATGTGAAACTGGGATTATACGCATCTGCCGTTTATTCTGATTATCGTTATTAACATGTCTAGTCAAATTCATTGTCAAGTTATATAATATATGTTCGTTTTGTTACAGCTTTTCACGATAATAAACCATCGAAGAAACTAGTTGCTGCGTTCTGGTACATTGTCAATAAAAGTCTTAAAAAACTTGTTCACCAAATATCTGTGATACCTTTTTGTTCTGTCACACATCGTTATTATTTGACATTGTGCATAACCAAATCAATCACGTTTCACCACGCTGAAACCGATTGGCTCATCAACTCAGTCTGTGAAATTTTATTTAAAAAATATATTTTTTGGGTACATTTTGATGTTTATATTTTTTGCGATACCGGTATTACTGTAGATATGTAAATGTTGGTCACAGGGTTATTGCTTTAATGTTGTATTATTTTTATTGATTAATGTACATTTTCAAATCCGTCAATTGATTAACATTTTATAGTTTCTGTTGTTATGTTGAAGTAATTGTGATTTTGTTGTTGTTATTTTGAAAATTTTGGCACATTTTTTTTATATACAATTTCGTATTTGCCTACCTCATTCGACTTCTTTTTGATTCACTTTCGTTGAAAGTTAGTCGAATTTATGGGGACCATTAATGGCTTAACATTTTGTAAAACATTATTTGATGTAAATTATTTTCCTTCTACATATATTTCGTAGTTGGGACTGAATTTCACCGCCCCGCATGTATTCCTTATCTGACAAGGTCACCGGGTAACCAGGGGCGAAGTATAGTAAAGTATTAAAGTCTTATTATGTATAATGTCTAATATCTGTTATGTGTTGTTGTTGTTGTTTTTTTTTTAATCCTACGGTCCATAAATCCGAGAATTCAACTGTTCCTTTTTATACGCATGTTATCATATACATCTGCAAAATTTAATAAGG
>CM051027.1:63455830-63460830 GCA_027627225.1 Congeria kusceri
AATTTTTAATTCATAAATTGTACTTATATGGTGTCGGTCTATTATTCCTTAATAAATTATTGAAATGATTTTAAATAGTTTATGGTTTAATTTTCTGTTTGCTAGTCTAAACAATTGAACCCCATTACTACAGTGTTGTTTCAAATAAAATACATCGATACATATGTGTACTTCCATTAGTTTAATTGACAATACGAGCTTAAAGTTTGTCATTACTACTGAGCGTAGAAAACTAAATATATTATAACTAATTTCAAGATGTAAACCCAATGATTGATTTTAATTTTAAATACCCGTCATATATCAAATACAGGAGTTTAAAAAATAACATCAAATCAAAAGGTATTTACGATGTATTTTGACATTCGAGAAAAAATATACCGCTGTATTAATAACATCAAATGTTTACAATACTTTAATACAAAACCGAAAACAATGCCATTCATATAATGCGTTGACAGAACTAATTAACGATGAAGATCCAGGTCACCGTTTTCTGCATACAAGTCAATCTACAACGGGTAAAAATAGTCGATTAACCCATACTGCGTTCGATGTTGGGTGCTAACTATAATAACAGTTACACCAATGTGCGTTGCGGTGGTACACCATCATGATCATCGTCATGATCATCATGATCATAATCATAATCGTCGTCGTCGTTGTCGTCATCATCATCATCGTCATCATCATCATCATTATCATCATCATATCATCATCAGTAGTATTATCAACATAACGATCGTCTCTGTATTTTCTGTTTTCTATAACATGCTTATTTGTTTAATGTTGTTTAAAGCAATTTGAATACATGCAGTTCATACCTTATATCTACTGGGCCGAAATTGCTTAACCGCCACTTTTGTATTGCATATATTTCAAAGTCTTACTCTTCAATCTTCTTTGTGTTTACGCGGCTTTCATTTTCTTTCAATTTCTTTCAAAAATTTAAAAAATGGGAGGGAGATGCACTCGCGTGTGACCAATTCAAGATAAGATAAGATAAGATAAGATAAGATTTAAATTCGGCAAGACAAATAACAAAACAACATAAGCTCGCAACAGTTTTAAAACCGACTAGAGTTGGAAACAAAAATATAATATGACGACGACGACGACGACGACGATAATGATGATGATGATGATTATGATGATGATGATGATGATGATGATGATATCGTCTGAAATTGTCACAATGAGGAGGAACAAAATACTACCAAAGTGCGTTCCGTTCCCCCATTTATATGTACCACTGCAACGCACTTGGGTGTTGACCAAAAAGCGAACGCACTTTGGTGTTGAACACCAAAGTTGGATTGACACCTAAGTGTGTTGCTACACCGCTATATGTGCTGACTCAATACACTGTTCTTAAACTTACGCAATATGATGTAATACGCAGTTAACTAGTCAACAACACAAACAGATAAGCTACCATACCTATATGAATAGACATAAAATGAATTCTCTTGTAGATGTGGACTAAATGGATTATTATTAATCGTTTTTTTTTTTAAGATATCCGTTGCATTGATGAAAGGAAAAGTTACGAGACCTATATGTGCGTTGCGAGTGGGTGGGGTATATACTGCTGAGACATTCTGCCGAATAGTAAGGTCACAATGTGGAAATATGCTCGTGTTGGTGCCAAACACGCCAGTATATCTGGTTAGCTGTTATTGTTGACGTATATATTATGTTATTAGTTGTTATTGTTGACGTATATACTATGTTATTAGTTGCTATTGTTAAATTATAATATTTCGTTATTGGTTATGTAACTGGTTGCTAACGTTGGAGTATACATTATGTCCCTCGTTAACATGTAAATACCTCTACATTTATATGTATTACAAAAATAATTTCTTATGTTTTAATTGTTATTGTTAACATATATCTTCTGTTAAATATATGTGTTATGTTTTGAGATAGTTATCTTTACAAGCATATATGTGATATCTACAAACACGTCTGCCATATTTTTACATTTAGAGTTTTATGTTTACAAGAATATAAGTGATATATATATTTTTATCATATCCGAGATATTTTGTCCAGAGATTAATGTTTGCAAGCTCATCTGTGATATTTTGTAGATTTTTATGTTGACAAGCATATCTGTGATATCTATTTTATTTAGATTTGTATGTTTATAAGCATATCTGTGATATTTTATATTTAGATGTTTACAAGCATATCTGTGATATTTTGTTCAGATTGTAATGTTCAAAATTATATGTGAGATTTATTCTAGATTGGTATGTTTACTTGCATAAGTGTATAATCTTTTAGAATGTTATGTTTACAAGCCTATCTGTGATATTATTTTTTTAATGTCTATGATATTGAGGTTTGATATTTACAAACACATCTGTGATAGTTTTTAGATGTTTATGTTTACAAGCATATCTGTTTATTTTTTAGAAGTTTACATTAACAAGCATATCAGTGATATTTTTTAGATGTTTTGGTTTACAATCATATCTGTGATATTTACACACACGTTTGTGATATTCTTATATTTAGATTTTAATGTGTACACATCTATCGGTGACGTTTTTACTTTTAAATTTATCTTTACAAGTATTCATTTAATGTAAGAAGTACAACTGTAATAGTTGTAAGCATATCTTTGATACTTACAAATTTATCTGTGATGTTGGTTTTGGACAGTCATTTTTACATAACCATCTGTGATATATTCAGTAAATTGTTAACTTTCACATGATCTGTGACATCTACAAGAAAGTATTTGAAATATCTCTTCTACATGTTGTATTATTTTTATTGATTGATGCACATTTTCAAATCCGTCCATTTATTAAGATTTTATAGTTTCTGTTGTTATGTTGAAGTTATTGTGATTTTGTTGTTGTTATTTTGAAAATTTTGGCTCAGTTTTTTTTAATCAATTTTCTATTTCCCTACCTCATTCGACTTTTTTTTGTTTCACTTTCGTTGAAAGTTAGTCGAATTTATGGGGACCATTAATGGCGTAACATTTTGTAAAACATTATTTGATGTAAATTATTTTCCTTCAACACAAGGTCACCGGGTAACCAGGGGCGAAGTATAGTAAAGTATTAAAGTCTTATTATACCGCGGATATTTGTTTTTACACAACGGCTACATGCGTCGAATTCTGTATTACTATCTCACAGCAGTAAATGTGCATGGTTAGTATAATATTGATTTAAGAAATATACTAGATGCTACCACGAGAATGTAATTAGTACATCCATTTCATATGGAAGAATAACCGCTAAGAAATGCCACATTGTTTTTCGGTTTATTTCAATAAATCCTCTGCGTTTTAATGAAACACAACCTTTAATTTCGCTTTCTTGAGCATAGAGGAAATTCACAATATGCCAGAAATAGACATTGTTTGCCCTTCTGTACTGATGTTGTTGAATATGAAAAGAATGTTCTCTCATATTGTTAATCACATAAAAACAATCTGAGCAAAAAATGCAATATTGTAGCAAGTTAATACTTTGAATGATGGTGATACATTTTCATTGCTATCCAACCATCCAGAGTTGATAACAACCCTTGTCAAAACCTGTTGTGACACTTTAGCTTCAGGTAATAAGTTGCTGTTCAATAAAACTAGTGTTTGAAGATAAATATATCTTTTAAATTGTATAAATATTGTACAACTCTATTTTACTATAATAATGTGTTTGTGATTTCACTCTTATTTCAACTGTATTGTAACAACAAGGACATTTTTCCGTGACGTGTACTTTGCCAGAGGCGTACCTTGGCCAAATTTGAATATGTATATATACGCACAATAAAATAGGGCAAATTCAATTGAAGTAATATTGACAGTTATTAAATAACGAAACGTCGTTTTTGTACAACTAATTGCATGTAAATACAATACTATTACACAATATTATCAGTCGGACAGTATATATATCATTCACAACCAAATTTCTGCCTCGGTGGTTAATGTATTTTTTATGACTTTAGAACTTTCCTATTCTGCGCAAGCTTTAAGGGCGTATATGAGTGTGCCTGGTTACGACCCTAACATTTACGCCTTATTTGGCAACAGTTTTATTGGAGACATGCTTTGCATTCAGTCGTCATTGTGTAATAAACAAATACTTTAAGTATATGGTTGTTTGTTCAATCTCTTAACACAAGATTGTTCGTAATGTTTGCTATTAGAAATCATTAGAACGCATTTATGTGTGTGATTAGTTCGAACAATGAAAAAAGCAAAACTTTTGAAAAATCACTACCTCATTCTGTACGGACACGAATGTATTTTTTTATACAAATGTTTTATATACAACGCCGAAAAATGAAATTATTATCAATCATAATAGACCTGCATAAAAGACCTGCGTAATATAACTAATGCTGTCAACATCTTGGGCAAAAACTCATTGAGTTTAGGTTAATTTCAAATCATTAAACATCTTTGTTTATTTTTAATACCAATAAAATCACATAGCATACACAAATTTCTATTTCTACTACGTTTTGCATTTGTGATTTTATTTCCTGCATATATGTTAATGGATCTACAATACATGCTTCTAGATACAGTTAAAGGCGTTTGATGATGTGCTTGTTCTATGGATTTTTTTTAGAAATGGAGTTAAAAAAACAACAAACAACAACCGAATCTAAAAAGCGTCTTAAAATGCGTATAACAAGAAAACGACGCATATTCACTGAATGAAAATACATGTAACAAAATAATTGTTGACAGTTGTAATTACTACAAATTTATCTTTTGGTGCTAATGGACACCGTATCGTTGTTTAAAAGCAAAACTGTACGATTATTTTGTACTAAAATATTGGAAATAACAACAATTAAATAGTGTTCATATACACATGTAGTGCATAATTAACCAACACAAATCGAAGGATTGTACCCAACGTTTTAAAACAAAATCAAACCGAACCTTTGTTTCATTGCGTGCTACCTTCCTTAACAATGAAAATACAAACGTGTGCCATACTCTTAACTAATGG
>CM051027.1:63463330-63495830 GCA_027627225.1 Congeria kusceri
CATTTTCATCATTTAGTCGGTGTTGGTTACTATATAATGTGTATTTATTATGTGTGTTTTACATGTATAAACTGTATTTATATGGTGTTGGTGTAGTATTCATTAATGAATTATTAAAATGATGTTAATTAGTTTATTGTTTATTTAAGAAAAAATATCGATGTATCGTTGTTTGTCGGCCAATAAACAATTGTATGTTTAACTATAATCCTAAATCACATTGCAATTACAGACAATAATCACTCTACAATGGGATTAAAGATTTTCACAATTTTATTTCTTATTGGCTAACGAGCTGATTGATGCTGGTATGTAACCATCGTTTTGGCGGCTACTTTCTAGTTGAATGTAACCCGCCTCAGCGCAAGTGTCATACTGTAGTCTCCAATCTTAAAATATATCAGTGATTTATTTGTGCTTACCAATGCTAACCCTACCAACATCTCCAAAAAAAGAATATCAAAGCAAGTGTCTAAACCTAAAAACATGTCTTCGAGTTAATTGATTTATTTAGAGACAACAGCCCTACATCTCTTATTTATTTAGTGTATTGTGACCTGAATACCAAAATCGGTATTCTGATATTTGCTTTTTCATTCAATCGAATATTCGAGTATTCGCATTGTATCGTATTAAGTACTTTGAACTTTGTGGCCCAGGAGACAATCTTCACTTTTGTATGACAATTTAGTACCGATTAGCATGTTACGACTATTTTCATTAAATAATTGCGCTTTCTAATAAATGCATAAATTGCACAGCACAGAAGCATAAACAACTGTAGGACCCATTTTAATTGTTTGAATGTTTAATTGTTAAAAGTTTCCAAAATACCCTACATGTTTCATTAATATAGAAATGCTGCAATGAGCATTAATCTATCAGCAATTTGATCAACCTTTATCTGAATGCTAAAATGTGTGATCGCACTTCTGTAATTTATTTTTAAATTTCAAATTGTTACTCTTTTCACAGCTCTATCCGCGAGTTGTAATTACATATTAACATATATATGGTTTCGGACTGTCTTATGTAATAGTGTATTACTGGCGATTGGACGAGTAGCGAATGACACCGACCTATATATTCAATATCTGTCAGTCTGAAACGTGACACGGGGTCATTCTATTGTAAACACGGTAGTATGCATTGGTGAAATACTGCCCTTATGTTGACATAAGATTAATTCATGGAAATATTGGTTTTTAAAAAGCAAAACAAAATTTCTATTATTCGAATTGCCCTTTAATATTTGAATGGCAATCATCCAACCGAAAAATCATATATCTATTTCTGTTTTTATTTTGCTGTAAAATACATCGATACATATATGTTTTTCCATTAGTTTCATAGACAATACGCTTTTTATCACTACTGAGCGAAGAAACCTAAATATAATATTGTTTTAACATAATTTCAAGATGTAAACCCATTGATTTATTTTAATTTTAAATACTCATCATATATAAAATACAGGAGTTTACAAAATAACATCAAATCTAAAGGTATTTACGATGTATTTTGACATTCGAGCTACCGCTGTATTAATAAAACAAAATGTTTACAATACTTTAATACAAAACCGAAAACAAATACCATTCATATAATACATTGGCAGTAAAAGCACTAAATCTACCTAATATTGTTAAACAACAATTAAAAAAGTACTTAAAACGTTCAAACGTTATGTTGATAATTACTAAAACATCGTTGACGTTTAGCATGATTACAAGAAACGTGTCCACGGATAAACATGCGATCATTTTAATTCCAGTCTATTGAAAATAGAAACACAATATTAGTGGAATATGTTTACGCTAAAATCAACACCCCATTCATTCGTGCCACATTTCTTGTTGCTTTCACTGTATAGAATATCAGTATAAGGATAGCAAACAAAGATATGTTGTGATTCGAACGAACAAAGGAAACAAAATAAAAACAATATAAATATAACAACACGAAATTGTTTAATTGCTGCATTAATTAATTTACAATGCCCTTCGTTAACAAAAGACGAGTAATATTATCGGATATACATGAAATAATTCGTCCAAACATGTTCAATACACAAACAGATATAAAAGTATAAATCTAGTATTTGCCTTACAAAGGCCACTTATATTTAATTACTTTTTAATTCTCCTCGATACTGGATGAAGATATCTTGTGATGCAATCGCAGACAATAATCACTCTACAATGGGATTAAAGATTTTCACAGTTAGATTTCTGATTGGATATTGAGCTGATTTAAGCTGGCCTGTAACATGTTTCGCTCAGAACAACACGTTGAAATCAATAACTATCGGGCACGTGACAAACACGCGCGGTCAGGAACGCTCATGATCTGGAAGGTGTTGCTATATAATAGAAGTGCTTGGTGAAATGTACGTTACTTCATCTGCATCGATCGAGCAGAAGGGTTCGGAAGTCGATACGGCTTTCCGGTCTACGGCACGGAAATCGATGGAAAGATGGAAATTACACCATCGAATATGTTTGTGTGGAAAAAAGGTAGCACTTTATTTACTTCTATTTTACATTTACTGCCTGTGTATCATTTTGATTGATACTTCTATTTTACATTTACTGCCTGTGCATCATTTTCAAAGCATCAAATAAATAAATAAATAAATATATAAATAAATGAATGAATGAATGAATGAAAATAAATAAATAAATAAATAAATAAATAAATAAATAAATAAATAAATAAATAAATAAATAAATAAATAAATAAATAAATAAATAAATAAATAAATAAATAAATAAATAAATAAATAAATAAATAAATAAATAAATAAATAAATAAATAAATAAATAAATAAATAAATAAATAAATAAATAAATAAATAAATAAATAAATAAATAAATAAATAAATAAATAAATAAATAAATAAATAAATAAATAAATAAATAAATAAATAAATAAATAAATAAATAAATAAATAAATAAATAAATAAATAAATAAATAAATAAATAAATAAATAAATAAATAAATAAATAAATAAATAAATAAATAAATAAATAAATAAATAAATAAATAAATAA
Source organism: Congeria kusceri (assembly GCA_027627225.1). Lineage (NCBI taxonomy): Eukaryota > Metazoa > Mollusca > Bivalvia > Myida > Dreissenidae > Congeria > Congeria kusceri. The sequence goes on from CM051027.1 coordinate 63,466,385, forward strand.
ATAAATAAATAAATAAATAAATAAATAAATAAATAAATAAATAAATAAATAAATATCTAGCATACATACACGCACGCACACACGAACGAACGAACACACGCACGCACGAACGCACGCACGCACGCACGCATGCATACATACATATTAATTCATTGCATTTTCCTTTGCAGTAAAATTCAAAGTGCTACATCGCCATGTTCTGAAAAGTATGCAAAGCGTAAAACATTACAGTATTCCTTATGCGCATATGACGACGGAGCATGGGCGTCCAGAGGTAAAACAGTGCCACAGATGGAAGTGAAACCGTGCAAGCACGCGAAAGATACACCAAAAACAAGCATATCCAGCTCCTCTGATGCAGTGAAAATAACATCGGTAGGTACTTCGATCATAATTCATTCGTGGTATATTTAATTAATGCATATTGTAGTTAATTAGTTGTATTAAATACACGCAAATGAAAAAAATACATTTATCTAAACATATTTGAAGAGAAACTAAACTGAAAGAAAAAAATGTACTTTCCTACATGCATATATTCAAACGTCATATTTACAATTACCCGTACACTCTACGTTTCTTTCATAGATATCCGTTACATGGATGAAAGGAGAAGTTTCGAGACCTATATGTGCGTTGCGAGTGGGTGGGGTATATGCTGCTGAGACATTCTGCTGTATAGTATAGACAGCATGTGGAAATAGGTTCGTGTTGGTGCCAAACGCGCCAGTGTATCGGGTTAGTTGTTATTGTTGACGTATATATTATGTTATTAGTTGTTATTGTTGACGTATATATTATGTTATGAGTTGTTATTTTTGACGCATATACTATGTTATTGTTGAATTATATTATTTCGTTATTGGTTATATGACTGGTTACTAATGTTGGAGTATACATTATGTTCCTGGTTGACATGTAAATACCTTTACATGTTCATGTATTACAAAAATAATTTCTTATGTTATTGTTAACATATATCTTCCGTTAAATATATATGTTATGTCTTGAGATAGTTATCTTTACAAGCATATCTGTGATATTTACAAACACGTCTGCGATATTTTCATATTTAGAGTTTTATGTTTACAAGAATATATGCGATATATATTTTTTATTTTTATGTTTACAATCATATCCGATATATTTGTCCTGAGATTCAGGTTTGCATGTTCATCTGTGATATTTTGTAAATTTTTATGTTTACAACCATATCGGTGATATTTTATATTTAGATTTGTATGTTCATAAGAATATATGTGATATTTTAGATTTATATTTTTATGTTTACACGCAGATATTTCTGATTATAATGGTTACAATTATGTGTGAGATTTATTCTAGATTTGTATGTTTACATGCATAAGTGTATAATCTTTTAGAATGTTATGTTTACAAGCCTATCTGTAATATTTTTAAAATTGTCTGTGATATTAGGATACGGTGTTTACAAACACATATGTGATAATTTTTAGATGTTTCTGTTTTCTGTTATTATTTTAGAACTTTACACTTACAAGCATATCTGTGATATATTTTAGATGTTTATGTTTACAATCATATCTGTGATATTTACACACACGTTTGTGATATTTTATATTTAGATTTTAATGTGTACACATCTATCTGTGACGTTTTCACTTTTAAATTTATCTTTACAAGTATACATTTGATGTTAGAAGTACAACTGTTATATTTGTAAGCATATCTATTACACTTACAATTTAATCTGAGATATTGGTTTCCGACAGATATGTTTACATGTTTGCATACGTAACTGTGATATATTCATTAAATTGTTAATGTTAACGTTCACATTATCTGTGACATCAACAAGAAGGCATTTAAAACATCTCTGCTACATGAACAACAGTTGGTACGTTTTGTACATATAACGTGGTATTAATAGTGTCAATAAAAGTCTTAAAAGACTTGTTCACCAAATATCTGTGATACCTTTTGTTCTGTTACAAATCGATATGATTTCACATGGTATATAACGAAGGCAATTACGTTTCACAACGCTGAAACCGATTGGCTCATCAACTAAATCTGTGATATTTTATTTTAAAAAATATAAAAACCAATAGCTATTCCTTATGAAGAAAGAAAATGTCCTTTATGCAATGTTTTAGAAGATGAATACCACTTTGTTATGGAATGCACATTATATACTGATGTAAGAAACGCTTACTTAAAACCATTTTATTACGTAAGACCAAATATGTTAAAGTTTATAGATTTACTGACCTCTCAAAATAGTAATATTGTTAAAAATTTAGCTATGTTTATTTATAAAGCATGGGAAATAAGAAATACTTATAATACATATTACGATTAGGATAGGATTTTTGGTATATATTTATGCATATGTATGTATACAAATACATACCACCTCTCGCTGTATATTGTCTTATCTAAAATACCCAATATTTTAAAATGTACCGATTTAATTTTGATGTTTATCCTTTGAATGACCAGTGACTTTGTTTTATGTATATTGTATTGACATTTCATGTATACTCATGGGCTTATTGCCTACTGTATTATCTAATAAACTAAACTAAAACTAAACTTTAAAAAAATATATTTGGTACATTTTGATGTTTGTATTGTTTGTGATACCGGTATTACTGTAGATATGTAAATATTGGTGACAGGGTTTTTGTTTTATGTTGTGTTATTTTTATTGATTGATGTACATTTTCAAATCCGTAAGATTGTATTGTTTCTGTTGTTATTTTGAAGTTATTTTGATGTTTTTTGTTGTTTTTTTAAATTTTGATTCAGTTTATATATACAATTTTCTATTTGCCTACATCATTCGACTTCTATTTGTTTCACTTTCGTTCAAAGTTAGTCGAATTATGGCAACATTAATGGCTAAACATTTTTCGATGTAAATTATTTTCTTTTTATACTTATTTTATCATATATATCTGTAAAATTTCATTCGGTGATGGTAATTATTTATTTGGTGTTGGTTGCTATATAATTAGTATTTAATATGTATAATTTTTAATTCATATTTTGTACTTATATGGTGTCGGTGTATTATTGCTTAATAAATTATTTTAATTAGTGTATGGTTTATTTTTCTATATGCTAGTCTAAACAATTGAACCCCATTACTACAGTGTTGTTTCAAATAATACACAACATAATTTACGTCATACACAGTTATCTAAACCTTTATCTACTTCGAGAATGTAATTATTACATTCATTTGATATGGAAGAATAACCGCCACGAAATGCAACGACATTTGTCTCGGTTTATTTCAATAACTCCTCGGTGTTTTAATAAAACACAACGTTTAATTTCGCTTTCTTGAGCATAGAAGAAACGATTAAAACTTTCTTATTAAAGAGCAAAACATTAGAATATATATCAAAAGTAATATTTATTTTGAACTAGGGTCAACAACTTATTCATTGCTTACAAAATTACATATTTCAATTGCCCAACCCAAGTGGCAATGTTAAAGCGCGGTGTTGCACTTCTAAAAATTGAAACAGGCTTGTTTCACAATATCCCCACAAATAGACATTGTTTGTCCCTTCTGTACTGATGTTGTTTAATCTGCAAAGCATGTTCTCTTACATTGTTTATTACATATAAAAATCTGAGCAAAAAAGCAATATGATAGTACGTTAATACGTTGAATGATGATGTTAAATTTACATCGCTATCCAGCCATCCAGAGTTGATAACAACCCTTGTCAAAACCTTTTTTAACAGTTTAGTTTCACGTTTTAATGTGTTAATCAATAAAACTATTGTTTGAAGATAAATATGTTTATAAAACCATACGGTTCATAATCATAAGCACACGAAACAGAGTTCAATTAATATCAACACAAATAGTAACAATGTCATGGAAAAAGACATACAGTAATTCAAAGCCTATTCTTCATTTCACCGCTACGCCACCCTCCACATACCTGTTGCATTTTGGGATGTCTAGCTTAATGAGAATTTTACAAAGTTCTTGTGCAATGTAACCCTTTTCTACAAATTTTCCAAACAAAACTCGCCATGAGTTTTCCGAAAAGCCCTGTGCCATTTACGTTACAGAAAATTTGTAAGAAAATATCAATTATGCAAAACACCATTAATATAGTTACACACATAACTATACAACATTTATTTGCAATCCGTTTCTTTTATGCGACAAAGGCAACACCTTTTCTTCAGGGATTGCAGAAGATTTTTCAAACCGGTGAACTAAATATTGTGAACGCGATGCATTTGCTAAACACACATATTGTGTATCTTTACCTAGGAGTGTTATTTTCTTATTATAATAATAATTATTATCGCACAAACCCGTTTGTTTATTTAATTTTAATACACTAAACGTTTTGGCATGATGCTTTCATCAGTAGTAATAAAAATAATAAATATAAACAAAGGAAGTGACGTCGACGTCATACAGTGACGTTACATCGTTTGGCGGAAAAATGATGACCTGTAAGAAATGTAAAATAGCAGTATGCTGACATGTATAGAACACATAATCATGATAGTATAAAATGATGGATCACAGTTGATTCATCAGCCTAGTAATTATAATATAATTAAAATCATAGTAATAGGCAAACATCGAATATATGTCAAGTATGTGAACGTCTTATATATCGTACAGCACTTTGTTATTAAGACCGTTAGGAAGCATAGTCTTCAATGTATGTATGTAAAACGTTTCTTTTACATAAACGGTCTAGATTATTATGAACAACATGTATTGGAACAAAAGAGAAATCTGAAAATGTACAATTATTGTCTAGAGACCCAAAAGGATTTATTGAACAGTTTCTTATATCAAATCTATGGTTATTCATTTTACGGGAAACATTTTGATTGGTTTGTCCGACATACTGTTTATTACATTTTTTACATGTAATAAGATATATAACATCACGTGAAGTACAATCTATTTATTTATTTATTTTCTTATTTTGCGATACGTACTCTCAGTAATTAATGACAAATACACTATTTCTGAATACACATACTAAATCCTGTTGGCTTGCGCAAACTGTCTAAAAAGTACTTAAAACGTTATGTTGGTAATTTCTGTAACATCGTTGACGTGTAACATGATTGCAAGACACGTGTCCACGCATAAACATGCGATCATTCTAATTACTGTCTATTCCAAATAGAAACACAATATAAGTGGAAAATGTTTACGTTAAAATCAACACCCCATTCATTCCTTCTGAAAGAAACCGTTTTGTCCGGCGTGCCAGATTTCTTGTTGCTTTCACTGTATATAATATCGGCAGATTAAATTTTGCCACTTAAATTGTGTCACTATAAATGTAACAACATGTAATTGTTTAATTGCTGCAATATTTGATTTACATTGCACTTCGCTACAATAGACGAGTTATATTATCGGATAACAATCCATACATGAAATAATTCGTCATAACATGTTCAATACACAAACAGATTAAAAAGTATAAATCTAGTATTTGCCTTTCAAAGGCCACTAATAGGGAATACTTAATTACTTTTTAATTCTCCTCGATACTGGATAAAGATATCTGCTTCACTGTGATTTCTTTAAAACTGAAAGAGAACGTTTCTTAGGGCATAACCTTCAGGAAGCTACCCTTAACACAATTCTATCATCTGATTCGCTTCAACTATTAAAAGATACAAGCAAATTTATTTGTTTTATTTTCAGCAAGTTTAAGCCGTAGTTGTTTTTACAACAGCTTTATTTGCTAAAACGTTCTCATTAATATACTGCTTCTGACTGCAAATGTCCCAGCTGTATACTGTAAATGCCACCATTTACCAATAGCAGTCTGTAAACAGCTATTTATTTAATAGTCAATAATTCATGTTTACCAATAGCAATCTGTAAACAGCTATTCATTTAATAGTCAAATAATTCATGTTTGCATTTATTTATTTAGATTCTGTGCTTTACTGTATTTAGACGGCCAATGCCACCAGCTACCAATGACATTCCTAACAACCTTTGCTTATACTCAGTCTTCCTTTATCATAAATCAATCTCGGTTTGTATCAAATTATGTGATTATGCGATCCTTTAACATCTGTGTAACCCATATTCTCAAGCACTCATCTCGACATAAATGTCATTTAATTTTTTTTTACTTAACCAGTTGTTTATATAACAAAAGTTAACAACATATCATCTAAAATGTACCTTTGCCTTATCGCTATTGTTAAATGTACATATACTAGAATGCAAAATATTACCAACTTATTTTTTTTTTTTAATGCATTTTTGTACCATAAATAAATGTGCCAGTAAGATGATGATGATTATAGACGCGATCACGACTATTTACGATCGCCCTTTTTTCTTTTATTATGCGTACGATTACTATGATGTTATGTTGATAACAATATTATTATTATTATTATCACTATTATTATTAGTAGTATTAGTTTTAGTATTTGTATTAGTATTATCACTTGTTATTGTAAATACCCCCCTTATATATCGATCATTATAACGCTTTATCGAACGAAAGAATTATTGGAAGTCAATAATTCATTAAATAGTTAGCTTTGTTATATTGCCCTTATTGTATATGTATATACTTGGGTGAAAATAAACGTGTTGTTCTGTTCTGTAATGCAATCACAGACAATAATCACTCTACAATGGGATTAAAGATTTTCACAGTTAGATTTCTGATTGGATATTGAGCTGATTTAAGCTGGCCTGTAACATGTTTCGCTCAGAACAACACATCACAATCAAGAACAATCCAACACGTGACAAACACGCGCGGTCAGGAACGCTCATGCTCTGGATGGTGTTACTATATAATAGAAGTGCTTGGTGAAATGTACGTTACTTCACCTGCATTGCTCGAGCAGAACGGTGCCTATGCCGATATGAATTTCCGGTCTAAGGCACGGAAATCGGTGGAAAGTTGGAAATTACACCATCGAATATGTGTGTGTGGAAAAAAGGTAGCGCTTTATTTACTTCTATTTTACATTTACTGCCTTTGCATCATTTTGATTGATACTTCTAATTTACATTGACTGCCTGTGTATCATTTTGATTTTAAATAAATAAATAAATGAATAAATAAATAAATAAATAAATAAATAAATGAATGAATGAATGAATGAATGAATGAATGAATGAATGAATGAATGAATGAATGAATGAATGAATGAATGAATGAATTAATGAATGAATGAATGAATGAATGAATGAATGAATGAATGAATGAATGAATGAATGAATGAATGAATGAATGAATGAATGAATGAATAAATAAATAAATAAATAAATAAATAAATAAATAAATAAATAAATAAATAAATAAATAAATAAATAAATAAATAAATAAATAAATAAATAAATACATAAATACACAAAAAAAATTAAAATAAATAAATACACGCATACACATACGTACATACGTACATACGTACGTACATACGTATATACGTACGTACATACGTACATACATACATGGTAATTCAATGCATTTTCATTTGCAGTTAAAGTTAATGAGCTACATCACATTGTTTTGAAAAGTATGGAAAGTGTAAAACGTTACAATATTCCTTATGCTCATATGACGACGGAGCATGGGCGTCCAGAGGTAAAACATTGCCACAGATGGAAGTTAAACCAAGCCAGCACGCGAAAGACACACCAAAAAATACAAGCATATCCAGCTTCTCTGATGCAGTGAAAATAACTTCGGTAGGTACTTCGATCATAATTCATTCGTGCTGTATTTAATCAGTGCATATTGTAGATAATTAGTATGTATTAAATACACGCAAATGAATAAACACACCAAATTGAAGAGAAAATAGACTGAAAGAAAAAAAGTACTTTTGTACATGCATGTATTTAAACGCCATATTTACAATTACCCGTGCACTCTTCGTTTTTTATTTAAAGATATCCGTTGCATGGATGAAAGGAAAAGTTACGAGACCTATATGTGCGTTGCGAGTGGGTGGGGTATATACTGCTGAGACATTCTGCCGAATAGTAAGAGCAGAATGTGGAAATAGGATCGTGTTGGTGCCAAACACGCCAGTATATCTGGTTAGCTGTTATTGTTGACGTATATATTATGTCATTAGTTGTTGTTGTTGACGTATATATACTATGTTATTAGTTATTATTGTTAAATTATAATATTTCGTTACTTGTCGTGTAACTGGTTGCTAACGTTGGAGTATACAATATGTTCCTCGTTGACATGTAAATACCTTTACATTTATATGTATTACAAAAATAATCTCTTATGTTTCAATTGTTATTGTTAACATATATCTTCTGTCAAATCTATGTGCTATGTTTTGAGCTAGTTATCTATCAAGCATATCTGTGATATTTACAAACACGTCTGCGATATTTTTACATTTAGAGTTTTATGTTTACAAGAATATATGTGATATTTTTAGATGTTTATGTTTACAATCATATCTGTGATATTTGCACACACGTTTGTGATAGCTGTTCGTATATTTAGATTTTAATGTTTACAAGCATATCTGTTTATTTTTTAGAAGTTAATATTTACAAGCATATCTGTGATATTTTCAGATGTTTATGTTTACAATCATATGTGTGATATTTGCACACACGTTTGTGATATTCGTTTATTTAGATTTTAATGTGTACACATCTATCTGTTACGTTTTTACTTTTAAATTTATCTTTACAAGTATACATTTAATGTAAGAAGTACAACTGTAATATTTATATGCATATCTTTGATACTTACAAATTCATCTGTGATGTTGGTTTTAGACAGTCATTTTTACATAACCATCTGTGATATATTCATTAAATGTTTAATGTTAACTTTCACATGATCTGTGACATCTACAAGAAAGTATTTGAAACATCTCTTCTACATGTATAAGTGTATATTTTGTACATATAACGTGGTATTAATATTGTCTCTGAGAGAACGTAACCGTTAAAGCATTAATAATTACTGATTTGTAACCTTATTGAGTTGTCGTTACTTTATGCTCTTCAGAAAGAAGTTATTCCGCTACCACCTGTTCTGGCGCGCTGCATTGTTTCTGCGCGAATTTCTTGATTGGAAAGCACTTTGAAGCCATGTTGGTCCATAATGTAAGACAATTTAGTGTCATTATTGTAATTTGTGAACAATTCCCTATCTATGCAAAACTTACTACTGTTTTCATATTGTTTCAACAGTTCGTACCTTGTAGATTCATACCTTATGTCAGTTCATATACGTTGGGTTGTATTATGCGACAATATGTGCTCTATGTGCATGTATCTCATAAGAAACGTGCCCTTTTTGATTACTTTCAGATTCATTTAAGGCGATATGCCAAGCTTCTTTGTACCTGTTTAATTTTTTGGCAAATTATGCTTAGTAACAATATATTAACTGCTAGAAGTCTATTATTAATGTGAAACTGGGATTATACGCATCTGCCGTTTATTCTGATTATCGTTATTAACATGTCTAGTAAAATTCATTGTCAAGTTATATAATATCTGTTCGTTTTGTTACAGCTTTTCACGATAATAAACTATCGAAGAAACTAGTTGCTGCGTTCTGGTACATTGTCAATAAAAGTCTTAAAAAACTTGTTCACCAAATATCTGAGATACCGTTTTGTTCTGTCACACATCGTTATTATTTGACATTGTGCATAACTAAATCAATCACGTTTCACCACGCTGAAACCGATTGGCTCATCAACTCAGTCTGTGATATTTTATTTTTTTTTAATATTTTTATGTACATTTTGATGTTTATATTTTTGTGATACCGGTATTACTGTAGATATGTAAATATTGGTCACAGGGTTGTTGTTTTAATGTTGTATTATTTTTATTGATTAATGTACATTTTCAAATCCGTCCATTTATTAAGATTTTATAGTTTCTGTTGTTATGTTGAAGTTATTGTGATTTTGTTGTTGTTATTTTGAAAATTTTGGCTCAGTTTTTTTTTATAGAATTTCGTATTTGCCTACCTCATTCGACTTCTTTTTGTTTCACTTTCGTTAAAAGGTAGTCGAATTTATGGGGACCATTAATGGCTTAACATTTTGTAAAACATTATTTGATGTAAATTATTTTCCTTCTACATATATTTCGTAGTTGGGACTGAATTTCACCGTCCCGCATGTATTCCTTATCTGACAAGGTCACCGGGTAACCAGGGGCGAAGTATAGTAAAGTATTAAAGTCTTATTATGTATAATGTCTAATATCTGTTATGTGTTGTTGTTGTTGTTGTTTTCAAAAAATCCTACGGTCCATAAATCCGAGAAGTGAACAGTTCCTTTTTATACGCATGTTATCATATATCTGTAAAATTTAATAAGGTGATTGTAATTATTTATTTGATGATGGTTACTATATAATATGTTTTAATTATGTGTGTTTTAATGTATAAATTGTATTTGTATGGTGTCGGTGTAATATTCCTTAATAAATTCTTCAAATGATGTCGGTGGCGGTGTATTATCCCTTAATAAATTATTGAAATGATTCTAATTCGTTTATGGTTTATTTTTCTAGTTGCCAGTCTAAACAATTTAACCGCACTACTAAAGTATTGTTTCCAATAATGCACAACATAATTTACGTCATACACAGTTATCTCAAACTTTATAACAAAGAGTATTTACCGCGGATATTTGTTTTTACACAACGGCTACATGCGTCGAATTCTGTATAACTATCTCACATCAGTAAATGTGCATGGTTAGTATAATAATGATTTAAGAAATATACTAGATGCTTTAAGTTCGCTATCTTGAGCATAAAGGAAATTCACAATATCCCTGAAATAGACATTGTTTGCCCCTTCTGTACTGATGTTGTTGAATATGAAAAGAATATTCTGTCATATTTCTATTCACATTAAAAAAATCTGAGCAAAAATGCAATATGATATTAAGTTAATACTTTGAATGATGGTGATACATTTTCATTCAAGATTCAAGATTCAACATATTTATTTCGTTACTTAAACATGTACATGTTTTTCGTAACATGATCCAATGAATAATAATAATAGTCACATGACACCTTATAACATATTTACATATATACACAGTTTATAATACTAATATGTATATAAAACAAATAACATTTATTATTTCTAGTTCGCATTGCAAAAAAACAAAATCCAGAGAAAGTTACGACAAGTGTGTTCAAATAAAGTACTTGCCCAGAGGAGGGACTTGTAGATTTCATACGAAAACATAAGACAAAAATACGAGACCGCTTAATAAATGAATGTACAATATGTATACTAATATATGCAACTGTAGAGAACACAAATTATTGCAACTATTGTACAGTATTAATCATACCTTTCCGTCTGTTAAAATCATGGTATGTATATTTACACAAATTCAATACTATTTTATAATTTTTTGATTAAATAGGCTAATAAATTTGACCACACTAGGTTTAGTATAGTAATATTTACTTAAATATGTCTTCCGAATGTCACTATACTGGGGACAAATGCATATAAAATGATATTCGTCTTCCAAATCAATTTTATTGCAAAAAGTGCAATATCTGTTACAATGTTCGATTCTGTTATTGCCGTGTCGGCCTGTTTCTATTTTTATTGGTGAGATGACACTCTAAGTTTAGATAATGCAATACGATATCTTAAAGGTATTTTATCAAGATAATATTCAAAAATCAATTTTAAACAGCTTATAAGTGCACAAACTTCGACTGTTATTAACAGCAGTATACCACGACTGTTTAAATTGACCTAGCAGTCTTTGTTTAAAATCTAGATGGAAACAATTCGTATTAACTAGATAGGGGGTAACCCAAACATATGAGAAACCACTACTATCTAAAAGAGATTTAACATTGGTTAACCAGTTAGATTTACCTTTAATGCAATCATCTAACAATGCTTGGTATGACTTCTTAATAATAATATTGTCGCTATTTAATATTTTTAACCAAATATTTAATAATGCGTGTGTGTCTAGTGATATACAGTGGATATCGGCCAAGTTCTCCGTAAACAGCAATTGAACATGTAGATTGTTTTACTTAAGAAGGTTTTTACAAAAATTTTAATGAATTCTCTCTACTTTTGCAGATTTGCCAAAACCCCATACTTCACAACCGTAGTTCAATACTGATCCTACAAATGCGTCAAATAATTGACATGTGGTACTAGGTTTTAGAAGGGCTGTTTTGATATTGTTCGTAAGGGTATTTAGAGCCTTTAGTCCTTTACCAGAAATGGTTTCACAATTAAGTATGTAGCTACCTGTATAGTTAAAAACAGTTCCTAAATAGTTGAAATTGTCTACAGTTTCTAATGGGATGTTATTGTAAAACCACTTTTCATCAAGCTTTAAAGGACCCCGTTTAATGAACACTACAACTTTACTTTTGTCCGGGTTTACTTCAAGTCCCAACGTATGACAGTAATTTTGTAAAAGATTTAGACTATGTTTGAGATCTGTTGGGGTTTTCCCAAGGATAACCATATCATCTGCAAACAGCATTAAAATAAATGTAAGATCATCTATGGATATGCCACTATTAACATCATCGCAAAGGAATAATTCTAGGTCTTCTAAAAAAAGAGAAAACAATATTGGGGACATTACATCACCTTGTTTTAAACCTATAGAGCATTCAAAGAATTCTGAATACGATTTATATCCTTTTATGCATGCGCGCACTTTCGAGTACATATCCCGTATTACCCGTAATGTTTTACCTATCATTCCAAGTTTAAATAATTTATACCATAAACCATTCCTATATATACTATCCAATGCCTTTTTAAAATCAATGAACGCACATGCTAGTCTCCCATTTTCATTTAATATTTTACTAATTATTGCATTTAACACGAATATAGCATCTACTGTGGAACTCCCTTTTTTAAAACCAAATTGTGCATCACTTACTATATTATTATCTGCAGCCCATTTTGAGACACGTTTATTAATGATACCAGTGAATATTTTGGAAAAGCAACTATTCAACGTAATGCCTCTGTAATTGTTAACATCCATGGGGTCATTTTTCTTAAAAATAGGTACAATAAGTCCATTCATCCATGAGTCTGGATAAATGCCCGTATTAAGGATACCGTTAAAAATATCGACTAAATGCGAAGCTAAAATATCACATGATTCAATAAAGTATTCATTTAAGAGTTGATCCGCCGCAAATGATTTATTCCTTTTCAGGTTATGTATAACGGATTCTACTTCTCGGATTGTAACTGGTACATCCAATTCATCAAAAATACAATCATCGTCATTGTTATTGTTATTATTATTAGTAGTAGTAGTATTAGTAGTAGTATTTGCATTATTATTAGTATTATTAGTATTGGTATTATTAGTATTGCTACAGAAATGTTCTGCGTCTTCATTAAAAACATTATGAAAGTTTTGGCTTAAATTTGACAAATATTCAAAAAAGTCTTCATTGCTTATATTATTATTACAATTATTTTTATTCTTTCTAAAATGTTTCCAAAAATCTTTAGGTTTGGAATGTCGTAAGCTTTCAATGTTTTTCATCTTATTAACATCACATTTCCGCTTTTTTCGTTTCATAAATTTTTTCTAACGCCCCTTACATTCAATCATATCTTTTCTATTAATATCACTTTTATTAAAATTATATCTATTTAAAGCTGTGATATATGTTTGTTTAGCTTCAAAGCATTCTGCGTCGAACCATTCAGATTTTTTGGAAACACTTTTACAATTATATACACTATAATGAACTGTCTTTATCTTACAAAAAAGAGGATCAGCAACATCGCGGATCTCTTTGGTAAAATTGTTTATACAGCTGTTAACAGAATCTCTATCAACAAAATCTGTGCCTAGTGTTAAAGAATTAAATAAAGGCAATTTTGAGATTATACCACGCCTAAATTCATTTCTCAGACTTTCATCCCATTTAATACTAGTTCGTGTATAATTATTTTCATTACTATAATACACATTGTCACAATTAATTTGAAAAGAGAGCGATGCATGATCCGACCATTCATTAAAAGAGTTTACAAAAAAATTGCTAAATTTACCAAAGTCACGTTCACTCAACAATAGATAATCAATAACACTCGATCCCGATGCACACACGTAAGTAAAATTTCCAATATTATAATCGTTTCCAAGCCTTCTATTAGCAATTCTAACGCAGTTTTACTTACATAAGTCTAGCAATTTAACTCCGAAATTATTATGGATTTTGTCCATTGAAACTCGACTGATTGGCCTGTCAGGTGAATATTCATCGTTATCAAATTCTATAATTGGTTTGTCACAAATAATATAATCTGTTTTAATGCTATCCAACCATCCAGAGTTGATAACAACCCTTGTCAAAACCTGTTGTGACACTTTAGCTTCACATAATAATGTGCTGTTCAATAAAACTAGTGTTTGAAGATAAATATATCTTTTAAATTGTATAAATATTGTACAGCTATGTTTTACTTTAATAATGTGTTAGTGATTTCAATCTTATTGAAACTGTATTGTAACAACAAGGGCATTGAGGTATTTTTACGTGACGTGTTCTTTGCCTGAAGCGTACCTTGGCCAAATTTCAATATGTATTTATACGCACAATAAAATAGGGCAAATTTAATTGAAGTAATATTGACAGTTATTAAATAACGAAACGTCGTTTTTGTAGAACTAATTGCATGTAAATACAATAATATTACACAATATTATCAGTCGGACAGTATATACATCATTCACAACCAAATTTCTGCCTCGGTTTTTTATGTATTTTTTATGACTTTAGAACTTTCCTATTCTGCGCAAGCTTTACGGGCGTATATGAGTGTGCCTGGTTACGACCCTGAAATTTACGCCTTATTTGGCAACAGTTTTATTGGAGACATGCTTTGCATTCTGTCGTCTTTGTGTAATAAACAAATACTTTAAGTATATGGTTGTTTGTACAATCTCTTAACACAACATTGTACGTAATGTTTGCTATTAGAAATCATTAGAACGCATTTATGTGTGTGATTAGTTCGAACAATGAAAAAACAAAACTTTTGGGAAATCACTTCCTCATTCTGTACGGACACGAATTTAATTTTTTATAAAAATGTTTTATATACAACGCCGAAAAATGAAATTATTATCAATTATAATAGACCTGCATAATTAACTTGCGTACTATAACTAACGCTATCAAAATCTTGGGCAAAAACTCATTGAGTTTAGGTAAATTTCAAATCATTAAACAATTGTAACCATTGTTTGCTTTTAATACCAATAGAATCACATAGCAAACAAAAAAATTCTATTTCAACTACGTTTTGCATTTGTGATTTTATTTCCTGCATATATGTTAATGGATCTACAATACATGCTTCTAGATACAGTTAAAGGCGTTTTATGATGTGCTTGTTGTATAGATTTGTTTTTAGAAATGGAGTTAAAAAAACAAAACAAAAAAACAACCGAATCTAAAAAGCGTCTTAAAATGCGTGTAACAAGAAAACGACGCATATTCACTGAATAAAAATACATGTAACAAAATAATTGTTGACAGTTGTAATTGGTACGAATTTATGTTTTGGTGCTAATAGACACTGAATCTCTGTATCTTTGTTTAAAAGCAAACTGTACGATTTTGTGCTAAAATATTGGCTATAACAACAATTAAATAGTGTTCATATACACATGTAGTGCATAATTAACCAACACAAATCGAAGGATTGTACTTGTATTTTTTACTCAACACAATCTGTTTTCATTGCTTGCATTTACTGAGCTAATTACAGAGAAATGTGGATGCAAGCCAGTGGAAATAAACAACATATTATTATATTTGTGTTGTAGCGATTATTCTATGGAGTACTTGAATGTAACAGATTCGAAAAATACATATTTCGTCAATTTATGTTTAACACACAAACACGCTGATTCACTTATATCCATCATCATGTAAATGGCAGATGTAAATAAAGAATAATGCAGTTTAAATCCAAAATCACCTTACAATCACAGACAGTAATCACTTTACGATGGGATGAAAGATTTTCACAGTTTGACTTTTGATGGGATACTGAGCTGATTTAAGCTGGCTTGTAACACGTTTCGCTCAGAAAATGCATCGCAATCAAGAACTATGGAGAACGTGACAAACACGCGAGGTCAGGAACGCGAATGTTCTGGACGGTGTTACAATATATAAAGGTACTTGGTGAAATGTACGTTACACCACCTGCATAGCTCGGACGGAACTGTTCTGAGGCCGATATGGCTTTCCGGCTTTACAGCACCAATTTAGTTTGAAAACTGGAAATAAAACTATCGAATATATTTTTGTGGAAAAAGGTAGCGACTTTGTATTATTTTAACATATTATGTTTATTAATATTTTAAAATTTAAGATTAATGCATACAATAAATAAATAAATAAATAAATAAATAAATAAATAAGTGAGTGAGTGAGTGAGTGAGTGAGTGAGTGAGTGAGTGAGTGAGTGAGTGAGTGAGTGAGTGAGTGAGTGAGTGAGTGAGTGAGTGAGTGAGTGAGTGAGTGAGTGAGTGAGTGAGTGAGTGAGTGAGTGAGTGAGTGAGTGAGTGAGTGAGTGAGTGAGTGAGTGAGTGAGTGAGTGAGTGAGTGAGTGAGTGAGTGAGTGAGTGAGTGAGTGAGTGAGTGAGTGAGTGAGTGAGTGAGTGAGTGAGTGAGTGAGTGAGTGAGTGAGTGAGTGAGTGAGTGAGTGAGTGAGTGAGTGAGTGAGTGAGTGAGTGAGTGAGTGAGTGAGTGAGTGAGTGAGTGAGTGAGTGAGTGAGTGAGTGAGTGAGTGAGTGAGTGAGTGAGTGAGTGAGTGAGTGAGTGAGTGAGTGAGTGAGTGAGTGAGTGAGTGAGTGAGTGAGTGAGTGAGTGAGCGAGCGAGCGAGCGAGCGAGCGAGCGAGCGAGCGAGCGAGCGAGCGAGCGAGCGAGCGAGCGAACAAACAAACAAACAAACAAACAAATAAATAAATACTTGATTCATTTAATTGTTATTTTGATTTTAGTAATTATTTAATCCATTTTTCAGTTGCAGCAAAAGCCAATGAGATACAGCGCATAGTTCTGAAACTTACCGGAAGCGTTGAAATTGACAATACTCAATATGCGCGATTGGCATCTAAGCGCGGTCAACCGGAGTCCTCACAATGCCTCTGAACGGCGAAGTTAAAGGATGCCATCACGTAAAAGGCATGCCAGAGGCAGACATTTGCAGCTTTCCGGTAGCTAATTTTTATCATAATAGTTCATGGTATAATCATTTCGTGTATATGCTATTAATTAGGCAGGCATTAATACCCACAAACGAATAAAAATAAAACTCACTAATATAAACACCTTTGTTATAGAAAAACTAAACTAACCGCAGTAAATTACCGTTTCTGCGTGTATGTATTCCAACGTAATCTTTATGGCTAAGTTTACTTGTTTCATTTGTAGATATCCGTTACGTGGATAACAGCGAAACCTACGAGACGTGTGTGCGTTGCGAGTGGGTGGGGCACATACTGCCGTAAGCTTCTGCCGAATAGTAGAGAAACAATGTGGAAATTGGATCGTTTTGGTTCCTAACACGCCGGTATATCTGGTTAGTTGTTCATGTTGACTAATCTGTTATGTTGTTAGTTGTTATTTTTAATTATAGTATTACGTTATTGTTTCTGTTTTAACTTGATGCTATTGTTGACGTATTCACATTAATTTCATGAATGAGATTGTCCACGTGTACATACTTAATTATTTATTTATTATTAAATTGATATTTATATTACAGAAGTATATATTTATATTTTATTATTATTGTAAACATATTTCTTTTGCTATATTTTTAAATTATGTTTTGAGATATTTATCATAAGAACATCTGTGATATCTACAGGCACATCTGTGATATTGTTTATATTTGAATTTTTATGCTTCCAATCATATCTGTAATATATAGTATTAGACATGTTTATGTTCAAAATCATATCTGTGATATATATTTACAAGCTTATATGTGATATTTATTTGAATGCACAGCTGTGATATTTTTATACAAGCATGTCTGTGATATTTATTTACAAGCATGTCTGATATTTATCAACAAACATATCTGTGATATTTATTCAAAAGCACGTCTGTGATATTTATTTATAAGCATACATGTGAAATTTATTACATGCTTGTAAGTAATATTTATTTAGATGAATACCTGTGATATTTATTTACAAGCATAACTTAGATATTGATTTATAAGTACGTCTGTGATATTTATTTACAAGCATATCTGTGATAGTTACAAGCACATCTGTGATAATTTTTATAA
This sequence comes from Congeria kusceri, assembly GCA_027627225.1. Classification (NCBI taxonomy): domain Eukaryota; kingdom Metazoa; phylum Mollusca; class Bivalvia; order Myida; family Dreissenidae; genus Congeria; species Congeria kusceri. The sequence continues at coordinate 63,484,730 of CM051027.1, forward strand.
TTCAATTTTTATGTTGACAATCATTTATATGAGCTATTTTCTTAGGTTTTGTTATGTTTACAGTCATATATGTGACGTTTGTTTACAAACATATATGTGATATTTGTTTACAAGCATATCTGTGATATCTATTTACAAACATATCTGTGATATATATTAACATGCATATCTGTGATATGTATTTACAAGCATATATGTGATATCTATTTACAAGCATGTCTGTGATATATATTTACAAGTATATCTGTGATATTTATTTACAACCATATCTGTGATATTTATTTAGAAGTATATTTGTTATATATAGAGAGTTTTATATTCGCACGCATATTATGTTAAGAATCATGCTTGTGATATTTGCTCTTTTAAATTTGTATTTTTACAAGCGAACATTTGATATTTACAACTGATTGGCTTATCAACTCTATCTGTGATGTTTTATTTATTTATATTTTATTATGTGCATTTTGAGTATTTAGTCGGTGTTGGTTACTATATAATGTGTAAGTAAGTAAGTATATTTTTTATTATCGTGACTTGTGTATAACATTTACATTTATAAGTCAATACGATACAAAATAGATCACTCCCGGCGCACCGGGCCTATAAGTCACCTTAGCAAGTTCCATTATGAACAACGTTGTATATAAATTGATAAAGCGTATCAAAAATAAAGATTGTTATCACATGACAGCAGCGACAGACATACGTATCGAATTTGTAATCGTGTTTACGAATACAGAATACTTCTTCTGCTTAAGTAGGCAGCCGTAATATATCTGGCTAGTTATTTCCGGTGGCCTACATATATAGCACAACACTAAGTTTATGAAGAAATATCAGCGTTTTTATTATTGCATTTTGGAAATCTGTTGGATCAATCGATCACGTGACATGTGTATTTATTATGCGTGTTTTAAATGTATAAACTGTATTTATATGGTGTTGGTGTAGTATTCATTAATGAATTATTAAAATGATGTTAATTAGTTTATTGTTAATTTAATTAAAAAAATCGATGTATCGTTGTTTGTCGGCCAATAAACAATTGTATGTTTAACTATAATCCTAAATCACATTGCAATTACAGACAATAAATACTCTACAATGGGATTAAAGATTTTTACAATTTGATTTCTTATTGGCTAACGAGATGATTTAAACTGGTGTGTAACACGTTTCGCACAGAACAACACATCACAACCAATAACAATCCTACACGTGACAAACACCTGCGGTCAGGACGCTCATGCTATGGACAGTGATACTATATATAGAAGTGTTTGGTGAAATGTACCTGCATCGATCGGGTAGAAGGATTCGGAGCCAGATATAAAAAAGAAAAAATACAGTCCGATATGTCAGTACTGACTGGCGAGTATTATCTGTCAACTAGCAGTATCCGTGAATTGTAAATTAAAAGGTGTAAAAGCATTGAATGAAGAGTTTACACACATGATCTAGCAACTGTTCCAAACGCAGAATAAATTGAAGTCTACAAAACTTCAGATTTTTCTAGATAATTATATTTTTGTGAAAAAAAGTAATCCCAAAACAACTTAACTCCACGCGGGGCAATCACGCGCACGTCTTTGCGCATGCGCATAAATCTATAATTGGGCCCCTATTTTTATCTCGTACTTCCTAATTTTAGGTTTACCAAGGGTGATCGCTAGGTTATTCACATAAAGCAGCAATTTTTGTCTTTAAACACCACCACCCATACGCATTTTTCGTGAAGTAGATTTTCTAAAACAATCAAGAATTGAAATTGCAAAATGTTTGCTCAAAACAATATTAGCACGGAATTGCAATTTTAAAATGTTTACTCTATTATACGGCTAGTCGATTTTGACAAATTTTAGTGCATATACTTCAAAACTAACATGGTTATCTCCCTTTTACCAGAAGCATTTGAGCGACACAAAATTAACTGAAATAACCAATTTGTTGAACAACTGCCCAAATTCTAACATTAAACCATTCTTAAACGACGTCACTGATAAAATATCAAAATTATGCACACAAAAATATTTAAATCCTATACACACCGTAAAACCGATTCTAACAGAACCCCTGGTCTTAAACATAATATTGCGCACAAACCATGGTTTGGGCCTCAATGTCAATCCGCCCGTAATAAATACAATGGTGCTCGCAAAGCGTATCATATTGATAAGTCCAATCAACACAAACACAAGTTAAATTCCGTAAGTCAGCACTATAAACACGTGCTGAATATATTCATCCGTAAGCACAAATATACTGTAGAAAAACGATTACGTTCCATGAACTCCAAACAGCCTAAAGACTATTGGAAATACCTCAATAGCTTAAATAAAAAGACCACCGATAAAAGCACCACTATCGACCAATTTTATAATTTCTTTAAAAATACAAACTCTTCCACGATATTAACGAATCTCCTCCAGAAATGGACGACAGTTACACGCCTGTCATCCATTCAGTTGATACCTTAAATAAACCTATTACAGCTGAAGAAATCCAAAAAATGAACTTTGAAGCCATGTTGGTCCATAATGTAAGACAATTTAGTGTAATTATTGTAATTTGTGAACAATTCTCTATCTCCAGAGTTATAATGCAAAACTTACTACTGTTTTCATATTGTTTCAACAGTTCGTACCTTGTAGATTCATACCTTATGTCAGTTCATATACGTTGGGTTGTATTATGCGACAATATGTGCTCTATGTGCATGTATCTCATAAGAAACGTGCCCTTTTTGATTACTTTCAGATTCATGTAAGGCGGTATGCCAAGCTTCATTGTACTTGTTTAGTATTTTGGCAAATTATGCTTAGTAACAATATATTAACTGCTAGAAGTATATTATTAATGTGAAACTGGGATTATACGCATCTGCCGTTTATTCTGATTATCGTTATTAACATGTCTAGTCAAATTCATTGTCAAGTTATATAATATCTGTTCGTTTTCTTACAGCTTTCAACGATAATAAACCATCGAAGAAACTAGTTGCTGCGTTCTGGTACATTGTCAATAAAAGTCTTAAAAAAACTTGTTCACCAACTATCTGTGATGCCGTTTTGTTCTGTCACACATCGTTATTATTTGACATTGTGTATAACTAAATCAATCACGTTTCACCACGCTGCAACCGATTGGCTCAACAACTCAGTCTGTGATATTTTATTAAAAAAAAATATTTTTTGGGTACATTTTGATGTTTATATTTTTTGCGATACCGGTATTACTGTAGATATGTAAATATTGGTCACAGGGTTATTGCTTTAATGTTGTATTATTTTTATTGATTAATGTACATTTTCAAATCCGTCCATTGATTAAGATTTTATAGTTTATGTTGTTATGTTGAAGTCATTGTGATTTTGTTGTTGTTATTTTGAAAATTTTGGCACATTTTTTTTTTATACAATTTCGTATTTGCCTACCTCATTCGACTTCATTTTGTTTCACTTTCGTTGAAAGTTAGTCGAATTTATGGGGACCATTAATGGCTTAACATTTTGTAAAACATTATTTGATGTAAATTATTTTCCTTCTACATATATTTCGTAGTTGGGACTGAATTTCACCGCCCCGCATGTATTCCTTATCTGACAAGGTCACCGGGTAACCAGGGGCGAAGTATAGTAAAGTATTAAAGTCTTATTATGTATAATGTCTAATATCTGTTATGTGTTGTTGTTGTTGTTGTTTTTTAGTCCTACGGTCAATAAATCCGAGAATTCAACAGTTCCTTTTTATACGCATGTTATCATATACATCTGTAAAATTTAATAAGGTGATTGTAATTATTTATTTGATGTTGGTTACTATATAATATGTATTTATTATGTGTGTTTTAATGTATAAATTGTATTTGTATGGTGTCGGTGTATTATTCCTTAATAAATTCTTCAAATCATGTCGGTGGCGGTGTATTATCCCTTAATAAATTATTGAAATGATTCTAATTCGTTTATGGTTTATTTTTCTAGTTGCCAGTCTAAACAATTTAACCGCACTACTAAATTATTGTTTCCAATAATGCACAACATAATTTACGTCATACACAGTTATCTCAAACTTTATAACAAAGAGTATTTACCGCGGATATTTGTTTTTACACAACGGCTACATGCGTCGAATTCTGTATAACTATCTCACATCAATAAATGTGCATGGTTAGTATAATATTGATTTAAGAAATATACTAGATGCTACCACGAGAATGTAATTATTACATCCATTTCATATGGAAGAATAACCGCTAACAAATGCCACATTGTTTTTCGGTTTATTTCAATAACTCTTCTGCGTTTTAATGAAACACAACCTTTAAGTTCGCTTTCTTGAGCATAGAGGAAATTCACAATATCCCAGAAATAGATATTGTTTGCCCCTTCTGTACTAATGTTGTTGAATATGAAAAGAATATTCTCTCATATTGTTAATCACATAAAAACAATCTGAGCAAAAATGCAATATGATAGTAAGTTAATACTTTGAATGATGGTGATATATTTTCATTGCTATCCAACCATCCAGAGTTGATAACAACCCTTGTCAAAACCTGTTGTGACACTTTAGCTTCACGTAATAATGTGCTGTTCAATAAAACTAGTGTTTGAAGATAAATATATCTTTTAAATTGTATAAATATTGTACAACTATGTTTTACTTTAATAATGTGTTAGTGATTTCAATCTTATTGAAACTGTATTGTAACAACAAGAGCATGAAAGTATTTTTACGTGACGTGTTCTTTGCCTGAAGCGTACCTTGGCCAAATTTCAATATGTATTTATACGCACAATAAAATAGGGCAAATTTAATTGAAGTAATATTGACAGTTATTAAATAATGAAACGTCGTTTTTGTAGAACTAATTGCATGTAAATTCAATAATATTACACAATATTATCAGTCGGACAGTATATACATCAGCTCAACCAAATTTCTGCCTCGGTTTCTTATGTATTTTTTATGACTTTAGAACTTTCCTATTCTGCCGAAGCTTTACGGGCGTATATGAGTGTGCCTGCTTACGACCCTGAAATTTACGCCTTATTTGCCAACAGTTTTATTGGAGACATGCTTTGGATTCAGTCGTCTTTGTGTACTAAACAAATACTTTAAGTATATGGTTGTTTGTACAATCTCTTAACACAACATTGTACGTAAGGTTTTGTTGTAGCGATTATTGTATGGAGTACTTGAATGTAACAGATTCGAAAAATACATATTTCGTCAATTTATGTTTAACACACAAACACGCTGATTCACTTATATCCATCATCATGTAAATGGCAGATGTAAATAAAGAATAATGCAGTTTAAATCCAAAATCACCTTACAATCACAGACAGTAATCACTTTACGATGGGATGAAAGATTTTCACAGTTTGACTTTTGATGGGATACTGAGCTGATTTAAGCTGGCTTGTAACACGTTTCGCTCAGAAAATGCATCGCAATCAAGAACTATGGAGAACGTGACAAACACGCGAGGTCAGGAACGCGAATGTTCTGGACGGTGTTACTATATATAAAGGTACTTGGTGAAATGTCCGTTACACCACCTGCATAGCTCGGACGGAACGGTTCTGAGGCCGATATGGCTTTCCGGCTTTACAGCACCGAAATTGTTTGAACACTGGAAATAACACCATCGAATAAATTTTTGTGGAAAAAGGTAACGACTTTGTATTATTTTAACATATTATGTTTATTAATATTTTAAAATGTAAGATTAATGCATACAATAAATAAATAAAAATAAATAAATAAATAAAAAAATAAATAAATAAATAAATAAATAAATAAATAAATAAATAAATAAATAAGTAAGTAAATAAGTAAGTAAGTAAGTAAGTAAGTAAGTAAGTAAGTAAGTAAGTAAGTAAGTAAGTAAGTAAGTAAGTAAGTAAGTAAGTAAGTAAGTAAGTAAGTAAGTAAGTAAGTAAGTAAGTAAGTAAGTAAGTAAGTAAGTAAGTAAGTAAGTAAGTAAGTAAGTAAGTAAGTAAGTAAGTAAGTAAGTAAGTAAGTAAGTAAGTAAGTAAGTAAGTAAGTAAGTAAGTAAGTAAGTAAGTAAGTAAGTAAGTAAGTAAGTAAGTAAGTAAGTAAGTAAGTAAGTAAGTAAGTAAGTAAGTAAGTAAGTAAGTAAGTAAGTAAGTAAGTAAGTAAGTAAGTAAGTAAGTAAGTAAGTAAGTAAGTAAGTAAGTAAGTAAGTAAGTAAGTAAGTAAGTAAGTAAGTAAGTAAGTAAGTAAGTAAGTAAGTAAGTAAGTAAGTAAGTAAGTAAGTAAGTAAGTAAGTAAGTAAGTAAGTAAGTAAGTAAGTAAGTAAGTAAGTAAGTAAGTAAGTAAGTAAGTAAGTAAGTAAGTAAGTAAGTAAGTAAGTAAGTAAGTAAGTAAGTAAGTAAGTAAGTAAGTAAGTAAGTAAGTAAGTAAGTAAGTAAGTAAGTAAGTAAGTAAGTAAGTAAGTAAGTAAGTAAGTAAGTAAGTAAGTAAGTAAGTAAGTAAGTAAGTAAGTAAGTAAATAAATAAATAAATAAATAAATAAATAAATAAATAAATAAATAAATAAATAAATATATAAATAAATAAATAAATATATAAATAAATAAATAAATATATAAATAAATAAATAAATAAATATATAAATAAATAAATAAATATATAAATAAATAAATAAATAAATATATAAATAAATAAATAAATAAATACTTGATTCACTTAATTGTTATTTTGATTTTAGTACTTATTTAATCCATTTTTCAGATGCAGCAAATGCCAATGAGATACAGCGCATAGTTCTGAAACTTACCGGAAGCGTTGAAATTGACAATATTCAATATGCGCGATTGGCATCTAAGCGCGGTCAACCGCAGTCCTCACAAAGCCTCTGAACGGCGAAGTTAAAGGATGCCAGCACGTAGAAGGCATGCCAAAGGCAGACATTTTCAGCTTTTCGGTTGGTAATTTTTATCATAATAGTTCATGGTATAATTATTTCGTGCATATGCTAGTAATTAGGTAGGCATTAATACCCACAAACGAATAAAAATAAAAACTCACTAATATAAACACCTTTGTTATAGAAAAACTAAACTAACCGCAATAAATTACCGTTTCTGCGTGTATGTATGCCAACGTCATCTTTATGGCTAAGTTTACTTGTTTCATTTGTAGATATCCGTTACGTGGATAACAGCGAAAACTACGAGACGTGTGTGCGTTGCGAGTGGGTGGGGCACATACTGCCGTAAGCTTCTGCCGAATATTAGAGACACAATGTGGAAATTGGATCGTTTTGGTTCCTAACACGCCGTTATATCTGGTTAGTTGTTCATGTTGACGAATCTGTTATGTTGTTAGTTGTTATTGTTGAATTATAGTATTACGTTATTGTTTTGTTTTAACTTGATGCTATTGTTGACGTATTCACATTAATTTCATGAATCAGACTGTTCACGTGTAAATACTTAATTATTTATTCATTATTAAATTCATATTTATATTACAGAAGTATAAATTTATATTTTATTATTATTGTAAACATATTTCTTCCGTTATATATTTATGTTTTGAGATATATATCATAAGCATATCTGTGATATCTACAGGCACATCTGTGATATTGTTTATATTTGAATTTTTATGCTTCCAATCATATCTGTAATATATAGTTTTAGACATGTTTATGTTCAAAATCATATCTGTGATATCTATTTACAAGCTTATATGTGATATTTATTTGAAAGCATAGCTGTGATATTTTTTTACAAGCATGTCTGTGATATTTATTTACAAGCATGTCTGATATTTATCAACAAACATATGTGTGATATTTATTCAAAAGCATGTCTGTGATATTTATTTATAATCATACATGTGATATTTACTTAAATGCTTGAAAGTAATATTTATTTAGAAGAATACCTGTGATATTTATTTACAAGCATAACTTAGATATTGATTTATAAGTAGTCTGTGATATTTATTTATAAGCATATCTGTGATAGTTACAAGCACATCTGTGATATTTTTTATATTTCAATTTTAATGTTGACAATCATTTATATGAGCTATTTTCTTAGGTTATGTTATGTTTACAGTCATATCTGTGATATTTGTTTACAAACATATCTGTGATATTTATTTACATGCATATCTGTTATATCTATTTACAAGCATATCTGTGATATCTATTTACACGCATATCTGTGATATATAATTACAAGCATATCTGTGATATTTATTTACAACCATATGTGTGTTATTTATTTACAAGTATATTTGTTATATATAGAGAGTTTTATGTTTGCACGCATATTATGTTAAGAATCATACTTGTGATATTTGCTCTTTTAAATTTGTATTTTTTCAAGCGAACATTTTATATTTACAACTGATTGGCTTATCAACTCTATCTGTGATGTTTTATTTATTTATATTTTATTATGTACATTTTGATTATTTAGTCGGTGTTGCTTACTATATAATGTGTATTTATTATGTGTGTTTTAAATGTATAAACTGTATTTATATGGTGTTGGTGTAGTATTCATTAATGAATTATTAAAATGATGTTAATTAGTTTATTGTTTATTTAAGAAAAAAAATCGATGTATCGTTGTTTGTCGGCCAATAAACAATTGTATGTTTAACTATAATCCTAAATCACATTGCAATTACAGACAATAAATACTCTACAATGGGATTAAAGATTTTTACAATTTGATTTCTTATTGGCTAACGAGCTGATTTAAGCTGGTGTGTAACACGTTTCGCACAGAACAACACATCACAACCAATAACAATCCTACACGTGACAAACACCTGCGGTCAGGACGCTCATGCTATGGACAGTGATACTATATATAGAAGTGTTTGGTGAAATGTACCTGCATCGATCGGGTAGAAGGATTCGGAGCCAGATATAAACAAGAAAAAATACAGTCCGATATGTCAGTACTGATTGGCGAGTATTATCTGTCAACTAGCAGTATCCGTGATTTGTAAATTAAAAGGTGTAAAAGCAGAAGAGTTTACACACATGATCTAGCAACTGTTCCAAACGCAGAATAAATTGAAGTCTACAAAACTTCAGATTTTTCAAGATATTTACATTTTTGTCAAAAAAAAAAATCCCAAAACAACTTAACTCCACGCGGGGCATTCACGCGCACGTCTTGGCGCATGCGCATAAATCTATATTTGGGCCCCTATCTTTATCTCGTACTTCCTTATTTTAGGTTTGCCAAGGGTGATCGCTAGGTTATTCACATAAAGCAGCAATTTTTGTCTTTAAACACCACCACCCATATAATTATTCAACACGCATTTTTCGTGAAGTAGATTTTCTAAATCAATCTAGAATTGTAATTGCAAAATGTTTACTCAAAACAATATTAGCAAGGAATTGCAATTTTAAAATGTTTACTCTATTATACGGCTAGTCGATTTTGACAAATTTTAGTGCATATACTTCAAAAATAACTTGGTTATCTCCTTTTTACCAGAAGCATTTGAGCGACACAAAATTAACTGAAATAACCAATTTGTTGAACAACTGCCAAAATTCTAACATTAAACCATTCTTAAACGACGTCACTGATAAAATATCAAAATTATGCACAACAAATATTTAAATCCTATACACACCGTAAAACCGATTCTAACAGAACCCCTGGTCTTAAACATAATATTGCGCACAAACCATGGTTTGGGCCTCAATGTCAATCCGCCCGTAATAAATACAATGGTGCTCGCAAAGCGTATCATATTGATAAGTCCAATCAAAACAAACACAAGTTAAATTCCGTAAGTCAGCACTATAAACACGTGCTGAATATATTCATCCGTAAGCACAAATATACTGTAGAAAAACGATTACGTTCCATGAACTCCAAACAGCCTAAAGACTATTGGAAATACCTCAATAGCTTAAATAAAAAGACCACCGATAAAAGCACCACTATCGACCAATTTTATAATTTCTTTAAAAATACAAACTCTTCCACTCATATTAACGAATCTCCCCCAGAAATGGACGACAGTTACACGCCTGTCATCCATTCAGTTGATACCTTAAATAAACCTATTACAGCTGAAGAAATCCAAAAAATGAACTTTGAAGCCATGTTGGTCCATAATGTGAGACAATTTAGTGTAATTATTGTAATTTGTGAACAATTCTCTATCTCCACAGTTTATAATGCAAAACTTACTACTGTTTTCATATTGTTTCAACAGTACGTACCTTGTAGATTCATACCTTATGTCAGTTCATATACGTTGGGTTGTATTATGCGTCAATATGTGCTCTATGTGCATGTATCTCATAAGAAACATGCCCTTTTTGATTACTTTAAGATTCATTTAAGGCGATATGTCAAGCTTTGTACTTGTTTAGTATTTTGGCAAATTATGCTTAGTAACAATATATTAACTGCTAGAAGTATATTATTAATGTGAAACCGGGATTATACGCATCTGCCGTTTATTCTGATTAACGTTATTAACATGTCTAGTCAAATTCATTGTCAAGTTATATAATATCTGTTCGTTTTGTTACAGCTTTTCACGATAATAAACCATCGAAGAAACTAGTTCTGGTACATTGTCAATAAAAGTCTTAAAAAACTTGTTCACCAAATATCTGTGATACCTTTTTGTTCTGTCACACATCGTTATTATTTGACATTGTGCATAACTAAATCAATCACGTTTCACCACGCTGAAACCGATTGGCTCATCAACTCACTCTGTGATATTTTATTTTTTTTAAATATTTTTTTGGTACATTTTGATGTTTATATTTTTGTGATACCGGTATTACTGTAGATAGGTAAATATTGGTCACAGGGTTATTGTTTTAATGTTGTATTATTTTTATTGATTAATGTACATTTTCAAATCCGTCCATTTATTAAGATTTTATGGTTTCTGTTGTTATGTTGAAGTTATTGTGATTTTGTTGTTGTTATTTTGAAAATTTTGGCTCAGTTTTTTTTTTTATACAATTTCGTATTTGCCTACCTCATTCGACTTCTTTTTGTTTCACTTTCGTTGAAAGTTAGTCGAATTTATGGGGACCATTAATGGCTTA